>CAKNXH010060566.1:294575-318498 GCA_932178445.1 Andricus quercusramuli | reverse complement strand
GGGGGGGGGGGGGGAGGCACCCCTGTCACTTGCCACAGAAATAATTTAGGTCACACACTACCCCATTTCCAACGTGTAATGGGGGGGGGGAGGCACCCCTATGACTGGCCACAGAAATAATTTAGGTCACACACGACCCCATTTTTAACGTGTCATGGGGGGGGGAGGCACCCCTGTGACTGGTCACAGAAATAACATAGGACGCACACCATCCCCATTTGTTTTAGCATTAATGCCTACTTACGGTTAGTACTTGGATGGGTGACCGTTCGGGAATACTGCGTGCTGTTGGCCCGTCGTGGGTGTGGTGAACCCACACTTGTATTTATTTACTTCAAGAAACTATCCACCTAGAAACACTACCCTAATCGGGTATTGTCACGCCTACCCCGAAAGGGAAATGGCTTAATGGTATACCTACGCACTTCGCCGCAGGAATATTTATCATCTATTTTCTCGAAAACTATCAGTCGTAGGGTAAAAACATGTTCAACATAAAATATGTATTCTTAAAAGATCTACAACTTTTGTTTGAAACTTTTTTGTAAATTTTCTTTATTTACTGAAATAAACGGAAAAACATGAAATTTTTATAGTTTTTTTGGGGTTTTGACCTTGAAAATCAAACATGCGGGTATTTTCACTATCATTTTCGTGATCAGCACGTCAAAATACATAGGTATACGGAGTTTTAAATTAATCGGAGGTAAGCGCTTTTCGGAACTTTATCCTGAGAAAGTATTAGATTTATGTAAAATTTGCCCCTCCCCCCTTTTTGTCGAATGTCCACGTTTTGAGACCCTCTGAGCCCAATAAACCGGTTTTTACAAAATGTCTGTGTGCCTGTTAGTATGTCTGTTAGTCTGTCCGCCTGTTAGTCTGTCTGTCTGTTATTCTGTAGATTTGTAGTTTGTTATCACCATAAATTTCAAAAGAATAAACTCAGTGGATTAGGCTTTGGTATACTCTTTGAGTGTCCTAAAATGAAGGTCAAGTTTGTTAGCCAGCTATTTTGGATCACAATTCAAAAAGTGAGCACAGTTTGAAAATTTTTGAGGACACTTCTTCAATATTTAAATATTCTATGGACGGACATTGATAGTAAGCAAAAAGGCAAACAAAATATTCTGATGACTTTTTTTGACAGAAGAAAAATTACCGGAGTTGTTGCATTTATAAAATTCCGAAAAAGAAATGAAAATGAACATTTTAAGCCAAACAACGCACGATATGAGAAAAAGCTCAATCTGTTTCATCCAGATATTTTTGATAGTTTCATTTTTTTGATAATCTGATTATAGTATGACATTAGACTTACATGTGAAATCAAGAAAAACAATCCAGGTGAAAAACGAAATTAGGCTCTTCATTTTTTCCGTATTCAGACAAAGCTTTCGGTTGCTAATTAATCAGTGAACTTTTCTTGTTGATTATTTTTATATGAAATAGTGTACGTGTGAGACTACTCCTTACGAGAATAAAGTGAAGGTTATGTAGATCAATTATGCAAATAATTCTTATTTTTGAATTTTGAAGCAATGTGTGTGAATACGTAATGTTTGTACAGCATGGTGAACCTCAACCAACCTTATCTGAAAGATGGTTGAAGCTAGATGATATTTATTGGTTACTGTTTTATGTTGCTATTAAAATACTTTTTAAAAACAATTTCCCAATATAATTTTTTTTTAGTAATTTTTTTCAAAATTTCAAGCTTTTATATTTTACATTCTCATCAGATAATGTATTAGATTTGTGTAAGTCCGTAAAATTTGTAAATTTGTAAAAAAAACCGGTTCTTACAAAATGTCTGTCTGTATGTCTGTCGGTCAGGGAGCTCGATGACTTTTCAAAGAATTAATCTATTATTATTGGACTCTGTTACACTCTTTCAGTGTTGGAAACTAAAAGTCAAGTTTGTTAGACAGCTATTTTGGATGACAATTCAAAAAGATAGAAGATTTTCAAAATTTTTAAACCATTTTTTCAAGACTCGAAATTTCTATTTTACATATATTCGTACTACTCTGAAATTCAAACAATTTATCCTTACGACTTTTTTTAAAGAAAAAAAATTATCAGAATTATAGCATTTCAAAATTTAAAAAAATCAGAACGAAAATGAAAATTTTAAGCAAAATCTTTTGTACCATTTTCTTTGCACGAAAAAGAATGAAAATTAAAAACTTTCATTTTCCGGACAAACTATGCAAGATGCGAAAACATATGAAGAGACAAAACTTGTGCGCCCAAAAAAGATCTATAAATTTGTCATCGATTACTATTTGATAGGACGCGTGTTTTTTGTTTCATGCATTGAGAAAAACATTAACAATACAAAATTTAATTTTTGAACAAACGAAACAAGCTACGAAAAAACTAAATAGACAAAAGTTGTTCATCCAAAAAAGAGCTACAAATCTATTATCAACCGTTTTTTCGATAGGATAAGTAGCTTTTGTTCAAATTGTAAAACAGAACAAGAAAAATAAAACAAAATTAAATTTCCGGACAAACAACGCATGATACGAAAAAAAAGTTAATAGACAAAAGTTGTTCACCCAAAAAGGGCTACAAGTTTGTTATTAATTGTTCGTCAATAGAACGCGTAGTTTTTGTTTTATTCAGGGAAAACAATATTAAAAATAAAAGAAATAATTTTTTGGATAAACGACAAGAGCTACGGAAAAAGATGAGAAGAAAAAATTGTGCGCCCAAAAAAGATCTACAAATTTCTTATGAATCACTTTTTGATAGGATACATAGTTTGTGTTTTAATCGTCAAAATAACATAATTTTTGTTCAGTTGTGAAACGCGACACAAGGTAAGAAAAAAAGACACAAGGTGCCATAAAATGTTAATTACAAAATTGTTTTTTATAGAATGCGCACTTTTTTCAATTATAAAAACAAGACAATAAAAATAGATTTGTTTCAATATCAATGCATATTATAAACTGTAATAATACAAATTCAATCAAATGATACATTTTTCAGCGTAGCTGAGAATGAAATTTAATGCAGAAAAAGAAACAAATATTAGAGTGATCATAAAAAATAAGATTTGTACTTTATTTCGCAATATCTCAATGAGTAGTCCCAGACCGAGGTACAGAAATAAATATAATATACATTTGATATAATACAGTTGAACTCAATGTAAAAATGTCCGCAGTTCGATCTAAATCAAGTGCGAAGCATGAGATACTTGATGACCATGTGTTCGTTAAAGCCCAAGAAGCTTTAATACAAGAGAATTCACAATCAATCGATATAAACGAAAGAAAAACGCGTCACGAGATTTATGTTTGGTCCCTAACTGAAAATGTAAATATTCCATTTTTGGTTTAAAATATATATTTTTTTAGTTGAAAGTTCATTCTTTTGGTTGAAAATTCAACAATTTTGTGAAAAATTCGTCCTTTCGGTTGAAGATTCATAATTTTAGTTGAAAATTCATATTGTTGTTTGGAAATTCAAATATTTGGTTAAAAAATCCTCCATTTTTTTGAAAATTCGTATTTTTGTTCGAAAATTTATTTTTTTAATTAGAAAGTTAACAATTCCATTTTTGGTCCGAAAATTGTATTTTTAGTTGTGAATTCACCTTGTTGGTTGGAAACTCAACTGCTTCGTTACAAATTCATCGGTTTTGTTGAAGATTCTTTCTTCTAATGGATTTTTTTTTCAATTGGGATGTCAGCTATTCAATTTGTCGTTGAAGATATAACTATTTTGTTAAAAAAATCGTCTTTCTTTTGCTTGAATTTTCATAATTTGAGCTTAAAATCTATTTTTTAGTTGGCAATTCAACTATTTGGTTAAAATAGATTTAATACTTTCACGATGATTCATTAACATGCCTGTGATTGGTCAGAGCGCCTCATGGTGGGGACTGGTTGAACGTGATTGGCCAATCAAGTCTTTTTTTTAAACCCGGGAAGACGAAAAGCCAAATCGGCCAATCACAGGCATCGTAGAGAATCCATATATAAGAACAACATGAAATGAAACTTCAGTTTCAGGTCAGCCCTGAAGAAGTGAACTGTAATGTTCACGAAACGTCGGCAACATTTATAGTTTCGCACACGATTGAAACCCGAAAAATCTTTAAATTTATTATATTTGGTTAGAAATTCATCTATTTTGTTGAAAATCCGCTTCTTTGTTAAAAGTTAACTTTTATAACCTAAAATTTGAATACTGAATTTGTTGTTGAAAATGTATCATTTTCTAGTTACGAGTTTCATTCTTTGTTTGAAAGTTCATCCTTTTGGTTGAAAATTCAACTATTTTGTTCAAAAATTCTTCTTTTTTCGTTGAATGTTCATTATTGAAGTTAAAAATCCATCTTTTTGATTGGGAATTCAACTATTTGTATAAAAATTCATCTATTTTGTTGAAAATCCGTTTTTTTCTTGAAAATTAACTTTTGTAACTAAAACTGTAAGTATTTCATTTTTGGTTAAAAATGTATCTTTTTTAGATGAAGATTCCACTCTTTGGTTGAAAATGTATCCTTTTTTTCATTCAAATATTTGGTTCACAATTCATTTTTTGTTGTTAAAATATTTGTTTTTTATTGGAAAATTAATTTTTTTAATGGGAAAGTTAATTAATCTATTTTTTTCGCAAATTGATCTTTTTCAATTGAAAATTCTTCCCTTTGGTTAATAATAGGACTACATATATTGTTGAAAATTCCTCTTCCTTTTGGTTGAATATTCATGATTTGTTTATTTAATCAAATAACGAACAATAGCCCAATTACAATAACACTATACTATACTAGTCTAGGTATAATCATTTAGTATATTTAATCTGATGCTTGAATAAAAGTCATCATACGATATTCCAAACGCTCTATGGCCTCCATCGTGCCAGTCATTCGCCGTATTACATATTCGGTTTACAGGCAAATTAACGCCATAATTTGTCTTTGATGTTGCAATGTAAAAAGATGTTGTATTGCGTAGCGATCTTCCAGGTGCATATAAATTAATGCTCTCAAGCAGTTCCTTACATGTTATACATCCGTTTACAATTTTGTGTAAGAATGAGAGATCTTGCGCTTTTCGATTCGACTGTAATGTACTGATATTTAAAGTAGCTGCAATTTCCGAATAATCGTGAGTTATACGTAGATTGGGAAGACCTAGTCTATTAGCAGCCGATATAAAAAATTTATGTTGAACTTTTTCTAATCTTTTAATATGTAATACGTGATGTGGACTCCATGCCAGAGAACAATACATCAAAATAGGTCTGACTGATGTGAGGTATAACAAGCGCAGAGTAGAGATTTGCCTAAATTCTCTGGAGTGACGTTTGATGAAGCCAAACATTTTAAGAGCTTTTCCTACTATAGGCAAAAAAGACAACTTATCGTCCATAATTATTCCAATGTCGCGCATTTCATGGACTATTTCAAGTTCTATCTTAGCAATCTTATAGTGATAATCAATGGGATACAATGCTCGTGAGAATCTAAGTACTTTACATTTTTCTATATTCAAGGGCATGCCATTGTCTATACACCACAATTGCAAGGTATTGAAGTCGCTTTGCATTTTTTCTGCATCTTCCAGTGAATTAATAATCTTATAAAGTTTTAAATCATCAGCATATTCTAGAGCCTTAATGAATTGAAACAAACCTGGTACATCGTTAACATATATATTGAAAAATATAGTAGCTAAGTGAGATCCTTGTGGCACACCAGACGTTGTGATAAATTCACGGGAGTGAATTCCTTTACATTTCACAGATAACCGCCATCCACTTACATAACTATTGAACCATTCTAGAATTTTTCCATGAAATCCAAAAGCTTTGAGCTTTTGAATTAATCTCATATGATTAACTTTATCGAAAAATCTGTATAGATTGCGTCAACTTGTAGTTTCCTATCTAGTGCCTGACTTATGAATTGGGTACACTCAGAAAACGATTTGATTGAATCAACAACATTTTTGTTGGTTCAACCATACAATTTGGTTATTATATGGACAACAAAAGATTTGGTTGACCCAACTCAATTTTTTTGTGGTTCTAACAAAATCTTTTTGTATTTGAAGTGTTAGGTTGATTCAACCAGAAAAATTGGTTAGGTCAATCAAATATTTTATTGAATCAAGAAAAATTTTTATTTAATTTAACCAAATTTTCATATATATCCAACAAAACAGTTTGTTTGGTTGAAGAAAAATTTTTTTCTAAGTGTATAAATTGTTAAGTTAGAACATGTTGTCCTACAGAAAATGAAGCCATGCTGCTCATCCACCAAATTATTCACACTCCAGACGGATATTTTGTCTGTAACTATGCTCTGAAATAGCTTGACAATTGTATTAATAATACTAACTTGTCTGTAGTTTCTTATATCGGCTTTATCACCCGCTTTGTAAATAGGAGCAATATGACTACATTTCCACTGCTGCGGAAAGACTCCTGTAGATAGAGATTTACTATATAGAAGCCATAGTGGTTTAGCAATAGCGCAGCAATTATTCTTTAAGAATATAGGAGGTATTCCATCGGGACCGGGTCCTTTATTACAATCAATTGAACAGATTCGCTCAAATACTTCTAACAATGTAATTTCTATAGTTCCTACGTCTAACGATGTTCCTTTATTATTCGTGTATTCAGGGAGATCAGTATTTACAAATACAGAAGAAAAATTATCAGCAAAAAGCTCTACAATGCCCGGTATAGAATCTGCTTGCTTATCGCCAAGGTACATAACATTAGGAATTAATCCTTTCTCACTTCTGCTCTCATTGACGTCACGCCAGAAAGCTTTGGGATTGTGTGGGATATTATTTTCCACATTTTGAACATGATACGCGCGACAATTTTTTCTTAAGGTTTTACATTTGGCTCTTAGGCTTGAAAAATGATTCAATTCCGATTGAACACCTAAAACTTTATTTCGGTGATGAGTTGAATAATGATAATGATTGAAAATTCCGCCATTTTATTATAAATTCATCTCTTTTAGTTGAAGATGCATCATCTCAGTTAAAAATTCATCTTGTTGGTTGGAAATTCAACTATTTGGTTAATAAATCATCTATTTTGTTGAAAATCCGTCTGTTTTTTTTAACTGACTTTCCTAACTGAAAATCTGAATTTTCCATTGTTGGTTGAAACGTTATCTTTTTTATTTGACAATTTCACTCTTTGGTTGGAAATAGATCCTTTTGAGTTAAAAATTACAATATTTTGTTGAAATTTTGTCTTTTTCGACTGAATTCAATTTACTTTGATTAAGGTAAATGTCCCAGTAATCGTGACGGTCCCAGTAATCGTGAAACTTGGTTATAGTTTGAATATATTGTTACAAAAATGTGTTAAAAGTAACATTTAATGATAAAACTCACTTATTTTCAGCATTTTATAATAGCAAATAGAAATTACATTCATTCAAATAAAATAAAAAGCAAGAAAATTGGCATCACGATTACTGGGACGTTTACCTTACAAGTTAAAATATATTTTTAAGGTCTTGTGATGAGTGTGTCACGTGATCAGATTCCCACCTTACCGGCACTTTTTTATTTCTCAACTTATTTTCACACGGAGCGCCACATCGAGTTGAAAATTTTGAATACTTAATTAGGAGCACTAAGAAAGGTGGGTCTTGTCCTGCATTTTTCTGATCGTGAAAAAAGTTTTTTGTAAATAATTTTCTCTTTGTTTCTTTCATGATTATTAAAATTTAGGGCAAGGCCCACCTTTCTTGGTGCTTCTTATTTATTGTACCAAATTTTCAACTCGACCTGGCTATTCGTGTGAAAATAAGTTGGAAAATAAAAAAGTGCCGGTAAGGCAGGAATCTTGTCGGATGACCTACTCGTCACATGGCCTTAATATCAAATTTTAGATTGATCTTGCTTGGTTAGAAATTTCGATCCAATTTTCAAAGAAGAAAGATGAATTCTCATCAAAACATGTATTCGATATTTTAAAAAAATTTTAATTTTGAATAAAAGACAGTTCAATTCACTCAAGAAACACAAAAATTCAACAAAATAGTTCAACTACTTTGTTAAAAATTAATTTTTTTGGTTGAAAATTTTTCATTTTAGTTTAAAACCCGTTTCTTTGCGTGAGCAGTTGAATTGCTGCACTATCAAGATATTTTTGAAAATTTGTTTGTCGCGATTTGCTGAAGATTGACACCATTATTTCTCAATTTATAGAAAAAAATTTTGATGAATTTAAGAAAACGGAATATCTATGTCATAAGGTGTGAAGCTATCTCACCTAAAAATACAATTCTTTATTTTAGTTGCGTCATGTAGTGTAAAAATCTGCTGATATCAATAGACAGCTTATATTCTCTTTCGGCGCAAATATAAAGAATAACAATATTATTGTAGTGAAGGACTTTTCCTGTTTTTTGATGTTTTTATACAAATATTGCCGACACGTGTCGATTCGGATCTCATTCCTTTTCAAGGCGTAGTTCAGTTGAGGATACTATATATCATAAGAAAATTAAAAAAAATGTTTTTTTAAATTTTTTTGACCTAAAATAGAGTTAAAGTAATACAATTCAGTAAATACATTGTGCTTTTTTATGCTTGACAATTATGTACTTACTAAAGTGTATTACTGTATCTCTACTTTTAGCCAGAAAAATTCAAAAAAAAAAATTTTTAATAAATATTTTACTTCTTTCACCCGGATCAGAGTTATTTTCAAGGCCTAGCTCTGCAGAGGACACAATACTATGTACTATCTAGAATGGAACTCTTCTAATTTCCGTTAACTAATAAGAAGGTAAGCTCAATGTATTTACTTAATTGTACTGTTTTAACTCTATTTTTAGTCAAAAAAATTGGAAAAAAAATTTATTATCCGAAAATCGTAAATTCATTTAATTGAACTTTCCTCAATTTAAAAATGTCTAATGCAATGTTCCAAACGATTGAACTAGTGTTCCACTAGTGTATTACAACTGACCGAAGAATTTCTGAAAATATTTATTGCATTTTTTTTATCACTCAATAATATTTTAAAAATCGTTTTTTTATATTAAAACTGTCTTTATTAGCATAATTTAAAGTCTATACAAGAACAGAAAAGATGTGTTGATTCGAGACGAATCGATTGACCTATAATATTAATAGATTTTATTAAATAGTAGGGAGGTTATAGTAATTTTTATATTTCGTAAATCAGTTTCTTATAGTAAGACTTTTTTATTCATTAGCATAATTCAAAGTTAATGCAAGATAGGAAAACATGTGGCGATTCGAGACGAATCGATTGACCTATAATATTGATAAATTTTATTGAAGAGTAAGGAAGCTATGGTAATGCATATTATTTGGAAATATGGTTTTTTATAGAAGAACTTTTTTCTTCAAAATAATTCAAAGTTGATGCAAGAATATAGAAGATTCTTTGGTTCGAAAAGAATCGATTGTCCTATAATATTAATACATTTTATTAAAGAGTAGGGAAGTTATGGCAATTTATATATTTTGTAAATCGGTTTTTTATAGTAAACCTTTTTTTCATTAACATGATCCAAAGTTGATGCAAGGGCAGAAAAGATGTGTTGATTTGAGATGAATCTATTGACCTATAATATTAATACCTTTTTTTGAAGAGTGAGGAAGCTATGGTATGCATGATATTTGAAAACAAGGTTTTTTATAGTAACAATTTTTTCACTAATATAATTCAAAATTGATGCAAGAACGGAAAAGATTACTTGAATCGAGGCATATCGATTTATCTATAATATTATACACTTGATTAAAGATTGAAGAAGTTATGCTCACTTATAATATTTGAATAATCTGTTTCAAACAGAAAAACTTTTTTCATCCACATAATTCAAAGTTGCCGCATGAATGGAAAAGACTTTTTGATCATAAATTTTCAAATAGAATAATTCTGACAATTTTTGAGAAGGAATCATAAAGCCGAGAAAGGGACAGGGTGCGACAGAATTTCCCCCTTTCCTTTTCCAGCTCGAAAAATTATGATTTCGAATACCAAATTTGATCTGTCTGATTTTTCTATGTATTTAAAAAATTGTTTATATTATTTTGTATTTTTTGTAAATTTCAAGGTGAACACTCGAGATCGAATTCACAGCTAGTTTACGTTCTTCGACTTGGAGACAATTAAGTAAATACATTGTGCTTTTTTATATTTGACATCTATTTATAATATAGAATGAAACCGAGTCTTTTTCAAGACATAGTTCTGTGGAGGACAGAATATATTGTAAAAAATTGAAAAACATTTTTTTTTTTTCAATGTATTTTACTAAAAATAGATTTGAAGTAATATATCTAATTAAGTTAATACATTGTACTTTTTTATACTTGTCAACTATGTACGATCCAGGATAAAACTCTCCTAATTTCCGTTATCTAATAATACGGTAAACACAATCAATCTATTTCTAGTAAAAAAAAAATTTCCAAATTTTTTACGTAATATTGTATTCATGAAGACTGGAATCCGAGTCGAAACATTTCAGCAATATTTAAATAAAAACTTTAAAACCGGAAAAGCACTTCACTACATAATATTCTAAGATAAACCGGAAAAAATTAAAACGTATAAAGAATCAGAGTTATCTGAACCAAATAAATAAAATTTACTGAAAAGTATAATTAATTTGAACTCAATTGATGAGAGCTTTGGGTTTGCGCATTAGCAAAAGATGTTTTGCAAAATTCTTTTCATTTTTCGTAATTTCTACATTTTCATCGATGCCAATTTTTGTTACGTTTCTGGTGGTGTGAATCGTCACCCTAATTTTCGGCTTCTATTTGCTGATTCGCACGAGATAAAATTTATGTTTAATGTGCACGTGTTCTCAGCAAACAACTTTGAAATATACATGATAAAGACAGAATTATCAGTTTACGTCAATAATGAGAGTCTGGATCACAAATAGATTTTAAGAATAATTATTGTTAATGATCTGAAAATTTTTTAAAAAAATTTCTCTTATAAAAAATTACAGAAAATATAGATTTTAGATCGATTTTCAACCAAAAAGGAAATGGTGAAATTTGTAGTTAGGAAAGTTGATTTAGAACAAAAAAGAACGGATTTTCAGCAGATATTTCATCTATAAAAAATTCTCCATAAAAAGTGATTGGGATTGTGGAGTAAAAAGCTTTACAATTGGAAAACTTAAAAATGGAATGTTCAATATTTTTAATAAAGTCAAATTTCAGTTGAAGATTCATCATTTTATGTAAAAATTTATTCTTTTATTTAGAAATTCAACTATTTCGTTCAATATTCATCTTCCTTGATTAAATATTCCTAATATAAGTTGAAAATTCATCTTCTGGGTTAAATATTTAACTACTTGGTTGAAAATTCATCTATTTTGTTGAGAGTCCGTTTTTTGTTGTTGAAAATTTAGTTTTTATAGTTAAAAATTCCAGTCTTTTATTACAAATTTATCCTCTTGAGTTAAAACGTTGAAGACACCTACATTATTTTATTTGACAACTTACCCTTTTGGATGAAAATTCAACTATTGTGTTAAAAATTCGTATGTGTTGGTTGAAGATTTATCATTTCAGTCGAAAATTCACCTTGGTTGGAAACCTCACTATTTGTTTAAAAATGCATCTATTTTGTTTAGAAGCTGCTTTTTTTTGTTCAAAATGAACTTTCCTAACTGAAATCTGAATTATTCCATTGATGGCTGAAAGTTTTAAATTTTCACTCTTCCGTTGAAAATGTATCCTTTTAAAGTAAAAATTCAACTATTTCGTTAAAAAATTCAATTTTCTTGTTGATATTTTATCTTCAATTATTGAATTATCGTGTTATATACTCTACTACTTGGCTTAAAATTGTTATTTTTTTGGTTGAAGATACATAACTTCCGTTAAAAATTCATCATTTTTTATGAAACTTGAACTATTTTGTTTAAAATTCGTTTTTATTGGTTGAAGATTTATAATTTAAGTTGAAAATTGTTTTCTTGGTTTGAAATTCAACTATTTGGTTAAAAACTCATCTATTTCGTTGAAAATCTGTTTTTTTGTTTGAAAAATAACTTTCCGAACTTCAAATATAACTATTTTATTTTTGGTTATAAATTTATCTTTTTTAATTGAAAATTTAATTATTTGGTTGCAAATCTATCATTCTGAGTTGAAAATTCAACTGATTTGTTGAAATTTCGTTGTTTTTGATTTAATTCAACTGTCTTTTGTTGAAAATTAATTTTTCTTTGTAATATTAAACTTATATTCAAATGTAATGTTTTGGACGTAATTGGGAGATGCGCATAAATTACGTAAAATCTTTTGGGAGGATGGGGGGGGGGGAGATCGAAGATTTTTCTATATTTTACAATCTGGTAGCATATTCAAATATTCATTCAAAAGATGAACCAGTTTTTTAAAAATTAATTTTTTCGATTGAAAATGTAGGTATCATTTTAGTTGAAAATTAATTTCTTGGGCCAACAATTGAACTATTTTGTTGAAAACCTTTCATAATTTTTTTTTTACATTACAACTATTCCATTTTTTGCAGAAAATTTATCTTTTTCAGTTTAAAATTGAAGTCTTTGGTTGAAAATTTTGGTACTCTTCTAAAACTCCATCTTGTTTGGTAGAAATTTGATCGTTTTGATTAAAAATGAAACGGTTTGGTTGAAAATTAATCTGTTACAGTTGAAGAAAAAATTAGTTAGTTGAAAATGTGCCTTTTTTCAATCAATTAATTTTTTTACTGGAAATTTAATTATTCCATTTTTGATAACAAATTTATCTGTTTTATTAATTTCTGATGTTAGAAATTGCCTATTATTGGTCAAATAATTTTCTGGAGAAACGAGAAAAAATCTACTTTGTTAGAAATTCGTCTCTTTTTTTTTGGTTGAATTTAACTCTTTTTTATTCTGAATAAAAATATATATTCTTTAATCAAAATATTAACCAAGACATTTTTTGTTAAAAATTCATCTTTTTAGGTTAAAAATTGAACTTTTTTGTGGAAAATGCATATATTTGGGATGAAAATTAAATTTTTTTGTCAAAAAATCGTCTTTTTAACTGGAAAATTCAACAATTTACTAGAAGTTTGAACTATTTGGTATAAAATTCATTTTTTTGTTGGAAATTGGTCATCTTGTGCAGAAAATTATTCTTCTTGGTTTGAAAATTGATCTATTTTGTTCATTTTGATTCATATTCACCATTCTTTGTTGAATTCAACTGTTTTTGATTGAAAATAAAAATATTGTTTGATAATAACCAAAGAAATAAAATAATAATAAAAAATAAAGAAAATAAAAATATATTTTTTTAATATCAACTGCTAAATTTTTTTGTTAAGAATTCATCTTTTTAGGTCAAAAAATGATATTTTTTAGTTCAAAAATTCACCTATTTGGCTGGAAGTTTATGTAATTTTTTGAAAAATTGTCTTTTTGGATAGAAAATTACTCTTCTTGCTTGAAAATTCAACAATTCAGTTGAAAGTTGCTGTAATTTGAAGAGATTTCGTCTTTTTTGTAGAAAATTAATCTCTGTGGTTAAAAATTCATCTCTTTAGATGAAAATTGGTCAATTCGGTTTAGAAATTCGATAATAATTTGGTGGAATTTTCTTTCTCTCAACCGAAAAATTATTCTTTGTTGAAAATTTATTTCTTCTGACAACTTTGATGCATATGCGTCTTTTTTCGTGGAACTCAACTTTTTTTGATTTAAAATTAAAATATTTTTGTTTGAAATGTCAACTCTTACATTTTTGGTTGAGGACTCATATTTTTGGGTCAAAATATTAATTTTTTATGCGTATTATGCAGAAAATTCATCATTTCGGCTTAAAAATTTGACCGATTCCGTCGAAAAGTTATCCTTTTTGGATTAAAATTGAACTATTTGATTGAAAATGAAATTTTTCGAGTGAAATTCTTCTTTTCCGTTGTTTTCGGGAGAGATATTTTTCTATCAAGAAGACTCTGTTCTATCAAATGTATTTTACGACATAGAACAGACAATTCTCGGGCAAGAATCTCTTATCATAATATGCAAATACAACCATTTCGTCCAATCCAACGTTATTTCTAGCAAGTCTTCAGATATATAAGGAGCAAAATATAAACTGTGGAACATCATTTCTTTGAGTTTCGAGTTGGACATACAGTTTTCTAAACTTTATTTTTTTCAACCTTCAAAGTAGCTAAGAATTTATAATATTATCTTTCTAAATTCGGAATCTGAAGGTAAGAAATTTTTTTTCGATTCCTATTATTAGAAACGCGGCAAAATATAAATGCAAAATAATGATTTTCTAACAGCATCAGCAAACAAAGATATTCATGTCTTACATAAAGTTTTGAAACCGTTTGTACAATTTCCATTGTCTTATTCAAAGCATAGTTGCTAATGCTAATCCAAACTATTTAAAAGAATTTTCAATTACACGCGACTCTCGCTTTAGAAACAGTTTCGTGGATTGCCTGCAAATGACCTCGTTCCTAAATCGACTGAGTACTCGCACACTGCGGCCCTGCCGATGCGAGAGTCGCAACCGTCTCTCGCCCCTTGAGCTGAGAAACTGCGGGGCCAGCAATTTTGGGAATTCCTGAACCGCGAGTTCCTAAACCGAGAGTCGGGTGTAATTGTATTGTATTATTTCTCTTTTATAAAATGATGACATTTTTTTAGATCTCAGTATGATTTCTATTCGAAGAAACGACCATGGATTTCAGATACAAGTACTTCATTTCTATACTGATAGTGTTATGTTTTACTGTGGTAAGTGAACAATTTTTCCAAGCATGGTCTCAAAATTAAAAATTTGAAAATCAATAAAAAGCATATGCATAATATTTTTCTTTATTTACAGGCAGTGTGGAGTCTTAAGACAGCAGATGAACTGACACCTCGTAAAAAATCCGCGGGTTATATTAATTTCACCTACATGGTGACACGGAGTACTGTTAAGGTCGGTTGAAGGAAATAATTTTCCATGCCCAAATACCTCCAAGTCCCATATTATAACAGTTTAGGGGGTTGCTTGCAAAAAGCCTTGTTCCTAAATCGGGAGTATCGAAACGTTAACAGTCAGGGTCGCCTGAACCGTTTTCAATTGGAATGCATAATATTGCGCACTACACTCGAGTCAGCACTCGTGCACTGCGGCTTTTCCGTAGCGAGAATCACAACCGTCTCTCGCCCTGCCAGTTGAGAAACTGCGTGGGCTTCTATGGGATTTGGAATTACTTGCTTATTTAGAAAAATTAAACGATTTCTATAATTATTTTCTTCTTTTTCACTAGGCAAGAATTGGAGTAAGCAGGTGCGGATGTTGGAAAAGTTTTTGTAACTCACTGAAGGCATATTCTGATACTAGAATCGCCGAATTGGACGCATGTGATAAGAATAAGGTACCTGGAGAATATTGCTTTTAATCTACTTCAAAGAAATATTTGCTTTTTTAAAATCAATTTTTATATATTTATCAACTTAACGTAAAAGCTAAACATTTATAGAATAAGTTTCATGCTAATTGTCAATCAAAAAAGCATCAGTCGTTGCCAACATATTTTGAGAATATTTGAATTCCGAAATAATTTAAATAAAAATCGCTGTATATCTTGAGATTCATGAGGAGATAATTTGTTTAAGCCTTTGACGATTTCTTGGTGTCTATTTCATATACTTGTCTATGACTTAAAACAAAAAACATAATTTTTTTATTTACAGGATAAGCAAAAGTGCTACGATGCAGCTGTTATTGGTATGGACGAAGACGCGAAATTAGCTTACGCTTCTGTTGATAAATGCATTACAAGCTGCCCTAAAAAGGACTCCACTGAAAATCAAAAATGTACAAAGTACAACTGACACTTACATCAATAAACAATGTGAAAGATTAATTTGATCGAATTGAGTTTTTTAATCTGCAGGTTTTAAAAATTTCCCTTATAGATATTTAGAAGAGAAAATTTCTTTTTCAGGAAAAGTTCTATAGAATTAGTGTTTTTGCAGTTTTAGTTGTTTCCAATATAGCTAAACTTTTTAAATGGATATATTCCTTGAATTTTAATTTTTGTATGTACCTAATAAATGCAGAAAATTGTTTTGAGTTTACAAAAAAAGCCGTCGTATTGTTGACTCAATAATGATGTGCTGCCATTTATCCATTCTCTGAAAATTATTGCTGTTGTTTGTCACCTTGCATCATATTTAACTTTGCGAGTGTATTTTTCGACTTTGACAAGAAAATCCACAATTAATCACTAATTAATTATAAATTAACCTCTTATCTACGAAGGAGGGCTTTGCCTGATTGATAACTAGAAGATCTAGTTGTCTTCGTCTACAGACAATTACAAATTGTACATTTATTTTAAAAAAAAGAAAAAGATTCGAATGATAAAAAAAGCTATTGCAAATACATAATATATTCGTTTAACGAAGCCCACAATCTTACCATGTTATCATAGCCTAAAACTTATCACAAAGATTTTATACGCTTCTGACCACATGATAGATTTGATGCTTTCACGATGATTCATTATAAAAAATTTTTTATTCAAAGCTTTTTCGGGTTTCAATCGTCTGCGAAACTATGAATCCTAATGACGTTTCGTGAACATTGCAGTTCACTTCTTCAGGGCTGACCTGAAACTGAAGTTGTAGGTTATGTTGTTCTTATATATGTATTCTCTACGATGTATGTGATTGGCCAGAGCGCCCCATGGTGGGGTCTGGTCGAACTCGATTGGCCAGTTAAGTCTATTTCAAAAACCCGGGAGAACGGAAAGCCAAACCTGATTGATATTATATCCATTGCTCCTATTGATGTTATGGTGTTTCAAGATTTCGATTGCTTCACTTTGTTTTCTTGGTAAAATATTGTACGTTTTTGCGATGACGGTTGTTTTGTCGAATGAAATGCTATGTCCTGCTTCGATATGATGCTCAGCTAGTGCTGCTAGCGCGAAATGTTTAAACCTGACTTCACTCTCATGTTCCTTTACACTTTGGCTCACCGCCCTCCCAGTTCCTCCAGTATTGACTTTGCCACAAGAAAAAGGAATTTTGTATACTCCCGGATCACTGAAAGGTGCCTTTTTATCTTTGAGTGTATCTTCCTATTGCTATATCAGTTTGTTTGTTTGTGTAATCGTTTTGTATTAGGATTTATTTAACATTTTTTAGTTCCTCTTGTGAGTTATCTTCATCTGTTAAGGAGACAGCTCTACATACAAAGGATGGAGTTGATGATCGATTGTTTTTGAGGTGGGTGGTGGTGGGAAGAGGCATGTAGGTATCTGTTTGTGTGGGTTGGTTTTCTGTAAACTTCATGCTCTCGTGTGTTATCAGGTCTTTTGTAAACTAGCACGTCCAAGAAAGGTACTTTTCCGTTATGTTCAATTTCCACGGTGAACTGGTTATTAGGGTGTATTTGATTGATCAAATCGAAGAACTTGTGTAGCTTATGTAGTCAATGTCTCCAGATGACAACAGCGTCGTCAACGTAACAGCACCAAAATTCCGGTTTAAGCTAGGCTTTGTTGAAGATCTTAGTTTCTAGATTTTCATAAAGATCTTGGCTATTACGCAGGTGAGATTGGAAATCCCATTGCTGCTCCTGAGGTTTTTTCGTAGAATTTGTTATTGAAAGAGATGTAGGTATTAGTGAGACAGTGTTCTACCAAAGGTGTGAGATTGGAGGGGAAGTTTGCAAAGGATTTAATAATATCGATTGTATCAGAGATTTGTACTTTTTACAGAGAGATACTACGTCGAAACTCACTAGGATGTCTGGGGGTTGACTGTGAATCTATTGTATTTTTCTGATGAAATCAAAAGAGTTTTTGACGTGTTTGCTAGAGTTTCCTGTGAAAGGATTCAGTTTATTGGCGAGAAAGCATGATAGGTTGTAAGTTGGTGAGTTTATTGTGCTGACGATCGGTCGGGGTGGGATGTTGTTTTTGTGGCTTTTTGGGAGTCTGTAAAGTTTTGGTAAAAAAGTGGGTAAAAAAGTTTGCTAAAAAAGTTTTGATAAATTCGAAAGGGACAATGAATACCAATCCGATTTGGCTTCCCGTCCTCCTGAGTTTTTAAAAAAAGACTTGATTGGCCAATCAAGTTCGAACAGTCCCCACCATATGGCACCCTGGCCAATCACAGCCATCGTAGAGAATACATATACAAGAATAACATCACCTGATACTTCAGTTTCAGGTCAGCCCTGAAGAAGTGATCTGCAATGGTCACGAAGCGACAGCAAGATTCATAGTTTCGCACAGAATTGAATCCTAAAAAAGCATTAAATTTTTTATTTATTACTCTGATCACGTGTTACATTTTCAGGTTTGAGTCTGAGAACAGCAACTGTATCTCATATCTCATAAAAATTGATTGTTAAATAATGTGCCAGAGAATCGGAAATGCTGCAACCTGATAATCTACATTCTTTCTTAATAAAGCATCCCGCTAAGAATGCGACAAGAAAATAATTATATTGCGTCAAATTTTTGCCGAGTTGGTATCCATCATGAGAGCGATAATTGTTCCATGTAAACGACAGACGCGAACATTAGATTTCTTTTGGAGTCACAGAAGGCCAATCAAGAAAATTGCGTCTCATATCGTACAAAGGATCAACCAATTACGACCACAGTACATGACTCTGAAAATATATAGTCCACTGGCGGTTTCGGTCACCTACCGGGGCTTTCGGTGATGGACTTTCGGAAGTGTCGTAAACTCAGTCATCCGTCACACTGTTGATTGGTGGATTTAGGCACCATGCCCTCTACGCTAATTGATGGAATCCTAGCTCCGACACCATGTTAGGAATTCAGATGTTCCTCTAGTATCTAGTGACAAAGATGCATCTCGTCTGCGCCAATCCTGGGAAGTTCGGAGTGAGAGTGTGCGCTGTATGTGAAGTGTTTCAGAGAGAGAGAGAGAGAGAGAGACAGAGAGAGAGCACCTTACTCGTCTGATACTTGAGCGTCTGCTATTCCATATCTTTCTTCTTGACGGTTCGTGGGTTTGCTCCGGTTACATAAAAAAAATACATAAAATCGCAATGTAAAAAAAAGGTAAATTTGTATGCATACAGTGCTCCTTTGGAATGACTTTGCATTCATTTTCCGCGACTAATTCATTAATGTAAAGTGTCGATACAGCCAATTCGCGAAGGGGGGCGATGAAAGTCCAAAGGAATGCATGACTAGTACCCTTTTTTTTAAATTTCCAGGACAGTATAGACCGGTCTTCAATGGCGGGATTTTTAAACTTGACAGGTAGAGAGGAAGGCTGGAAATTCAAACATATCAGGTGGGCGGGGAAGGCTGGACATTCAAACGGAAAAGAACAGTTGGAAAGAAAAGAAGACTAACCTTTATAATGCCATAATATTTCTCGAAGAACTGTCCGAATGCACGTGCAGTTTCCTTACTGGGATCACCATGTAATAGTGCATTGGTTAAGATAATCGACTTGTGTGCTTAGGTTCATGCGTTTGAATCCCCCCACCCTTGGTGCAGACATTTAATTGTATTAAATGCTTTGTATCTTACAAATGCCGATTAATTATAAGTATGTCCGAAAATATATCAAAGAATTAACCGTGTGTTTATTAATTGATTATTTTTTAGCAATATTTTTTTCAACTTATAGTGCCGCATAAGCTATTGTCTATACCATTAACATAAGTTGCATCTGTTCATGTTATCCGTCAAAGTGACATGATAATTCGTAATTGCAGCATCGAGGAACAGTGCGGAATACCGACTGGTTCGGTAACATCTACTGATCTGCAGGTCAGCACCACTTGAGAATTGGTGCTGGTAACCATCAATGATAGTTATATTTAGTTGCCTATAATTGTAGTATTTACTGAACTGTCGTGTTGTCCATATATGTACTTGGAATATCAGTTGATTTAACTTGGTTTTCAGTAAAATATGAGGTTCTTTTTCCTGCGTGCACCAAGTCTGCCCGTAATGCTAACAACCGCGGCCAAGGAATCAGAGAAAATGGCAACCTTGTCTAGACACAATTTCGGAGGTTGTGCAAAAGAACCCACATCCCACCCTTACGGGTCCTGTCTGCACCGAACAGTCAGTAAAGACGTGGTTGTAATCAGAGGGAAAAATCTAAGCTTTCCTAAACAAATCAGCCATTGGGTCTTGGGCCTCAGCCAAATACGTCCCGAAATCCAGGTCACAAGCCTCATGAAATGTGAGATCCTCCCAGTTCCAAACAAAGGAGCCAAATCTCTCGGTTCTCATCATCCCCTCTGTGTCCGGAATCAAAGTGGCCAAGGTCCTTTCGACGCCGAGAGACACCGTGCTGCTGTCATGATTCGTTCTCACACTTCTTTCTGCCAGTAACCTGAGCCTCGGTATTAAAGGGCAGTCCCTCCATGCTACATTTCTTAACAAAAATCGTTTTGCCAGGAGCTGCCTTCTATTGGGGTAGTGCGCATACATCCCAGGATGACCTGCAGGGCCGCCTCTGACACAGTCGAGCTTTCTAAGGCAGGCCTACACAGATAGGGGACTTCGACTCAATCGCCACATGTTGGAGTTCCACCACCACTTCCATCTTCTCAGGTCCAGAGGCTTGGGGGAGGGGAGGGGGCGGTCGCCCTCGTGAAGTTGAATGAGTAGAGGTCGGCCGCGGTGGAAGAATCCCATCTGGCAAATGAGTCGATTTCCCCTATCTGGGCAGGCCTGTTCTAAGAAGAGACTTACTGGCTCCCGAAAAGTGGGGCGCATTCTACTCAAGATGTGCTGTAACCAGATTGCGGGCTACCATCATGAGCAGCTCTAGGTTGACCCCCCAAATAACTCTAGTCAGAGCACGAAGACGGTTGATAGCCTTAGTAGCTCTTGCAGAAATGGCATTAACCCATTAACGCCCGGAGGACACGTTTTCGCAGTACCCTCTTCTACAAGATATTGCACTATCAACACGCGATACAAAAAATTTGAAAAGTACCTACCCTATTATTTTCGAGGTCGCTCTTTTCGATGGTGTAATCAGAATTTCTTAAAAAAGTGTTATTTTGCAACTTTTTTGCAAAATAATGTTAAAAAACGCGAATTTTGTAGTCCTGTTTTTTTTTCATTTTAGATTTTCGTCATCTTATCGCATAATTATTCAACCATGGAGTGACGTAATCGTGTCCTCAATTGTTTTAGTTTCGAATTATGTCATTAGTTTTATTTTTATCATGATTGAAACTTGCAAAATAGCGATATAAACATTAAAAAATTTGGAAATTTTTCGACTAATCAATTAATGTGATTAAAAATGATATATCGTAACAAATGTGCAAGTTATATATATATATATATATATATATATATACTATGGTTTTTTGGGTCGCTGATCATGAATTTGATATTATTTTTGCAATATTAATTTGTTCAAACAATTTGTTTAAATAAATAATTGCAAAAAAATAAGAATTTTTTTAAATAGTTCATTGCATCGTAATCAACGGGAAAAAATACGTTCAAATCATATATGAAAAATTATAATTATTTAAACAATAATGTAATTTATTAACATATTTCTTTATATACCCAAAATACGTTGTTACATATGGTTTCTTGGGTTTCTGGGATCGCTGATGACGAATTTCATATTCATTTTGCTCAATTATATTATTTAAACAATGTATTTAACAATATGGAGCTGAATATAAAGTCCTCATAATTGTTTACTAGAGTAGTGTTTTATGGTAATCATATTTTCATGTTATAGTTTCAACCTTATAGATGACATATTTTTGCTCATAAAAACTCTTGCGAATTGAGTGTTTTATTCTCGGTTGATTTTGAGTATTTTCATATTCAGTCATCATAAGTAGATATACGTATAGAGTATTTGGCATAAGTACAAAGAGAAGGTATCGCGCCGTCGTTGTACGTTGAGTAATATTATTCACTTCTGTAAAATAGTTGGATTGTTTCATTTTTCGAAAGTAATTTTTTGGGCACTCGATTTGGTAGACCATGCCGGAACGAAAAAAATCTGGAGCACAAAATTGAAAATCAAATCATAATTATTCAGATATTGAAAGTCAAAAACAGTAAAATAAAACTTTTTAATATTATTTAGCTAATTTTTCCTTTGGTGCGCTATATTAGTGACGAGTTTTGAAAAAATACAATTACCGCTGATGTATTACTTGTTTAAACAATATAATTGAGCAAAAAGAATATGAAATTCGTCATCAGCGATCCCAAAAACCCAAGAAACCATATGTAACAACGTATTTTGGGTATATAAAGAAATTTGTTAATAAATTACATTATTGTTTAAATAATTATAATTTTTCATATATGATTTGAACGTATTTTTTCCCGTAGATTACGATGCAATGAACTATTTTGAAAAAATTTCATTTTTTCGCAATTATTTGTTCAAACAAATTTAATGATTTATTTTATCGCCATTTAAAAAACCAACCATTTACAGTGCTTGATGATTTTTTTTTTTTTTTTTTTTTTTTAGAAGCCACTTCGGAAAAGGGCCGCTTAGATACAAAATGCCAGGGCCGAATTGATGTCCCAGTCCGTCCCTGAGTGCAAGAACATAATTGAGGTGAAATTCTTTCAATATGCAACAAGTGTGAAGACCATATGAAATTCACACTTGAAATTTTTGCAAAAGAATAAATTTATTTCTTCATAGACGTTGAGGGAAATAAAGTCTGGAGGCATATAATTTTTATTATTTTTTCAATGACCTTGACCCCGAATTACGGCTAATTGACACGTTCACAAGTTGCGTAGTCTTAACCTGGTTCCACGAATCAGAAATCAGAGTTCGGGCGAATTTAAACATGTTAATTTGCCGCAATCCGCCACAAATATTTTCTTTTTACTGGGTTCATGTTGAAAGAACCTCTCTCGGCGTGCCAGAGTGAAGCAGGTAATGCGGTGCGACCGCTTTTACAAAAAGCTGCATATGATGAACGAGTGAGGTTAGGTTCAGTGTATGCATTTATGACTGCAATAGGAGTAGTGAAACAGGTCCAGGCCATGTGTTGAATTTGAAATGTGGGAGAAGAGCGGATGGGGACGAATTTAACGGGCGGAGGAGGGGATTTTTAAAACGAAGTGTCTCGTCGTCCCGAAATTCGGGATGACTAGCCCGTTTTCAACATTTGGCTAGTCGTCCCGAAAATTATGTATTTTTTTTTATTTCTCTCCTTTTGAGTAAGCCGAAGATTAACAAAACTGCTCTTCATCCCTAATTGAAAATAAATGTTAAAAAACGGATAGAACTAAGAGTTAGGTTATATTTTATAAAGTGTAGTCTTTTAAGCTTTAACGTATCTAAATTATGTTATGTATTTGCACTGTGTCACCGCAGTCTCAAGCTCGTTCGAAACTTTCCCATGATTTCCGTGCTCTGATTGGACCTTCCTTTGATGTGATCTATAGACTCTTGACTAGATACACTTGTTGCCTTTGTATTTAGAATCAATCATTCATTTGTAAAGAGTAAAATTCAATAATTATTCGCTCTAGCACTCTAAAACACTTTTTTGTGATCCAAAAATTAATTGAATTAATTCTACAATGATGATTTATCATAAAAAATGTATTTAAACATTTAATAATTCCCAAAAAGCAAGTTCTTTACTGCTAATGAGACTGCCGATGCGACGCATGCGCAGTACAGTTGGGGAGCCGAATTGAGAGCACTGCATCTTTATTCGGTTTTTCGTTCGATTTTGCGTGTTATTGCGCGTTGGTTAACGATCACGTGACATATAGATCAGCTGCTCTGTGTGCCAGCCTATACTGGCCGTAACACCCCTACCCCTTTTCCAACGCCTCGTGGGGGCGGGAAGGCACACCTGTGACTAGTCACAGAAATAATGTAAGGTAACACCCCTACCCCTTTTCCAACGCC
>CAKNXH010060566.1:248417-294565 GCA_932178445.1 Andricus quercusramuli | reverse complement strand
GTCACAGAAATAATGTAAGGTAACACCCCTACCCCTTTTCCAACGCCTCATGGGGGCGGGAAGGCACCCCTGTGACTAGTCACAGAAATCATGTAAGGTAACACCCCTACCCCTTTTCCAACGCCTCGTAATTTTGGTCTAGTTGAAAGCAGTAAAATTAATTTAGTGCATTATTTTCAGGCCGACTAGACAAATGTTGAAAATAGGCTAGTCGTCCCGAATTTCGGGGTCATTAACATTTTTTGTGATTTTTGTCTAGTTAAAACGAGAAATTTCCTAAAATGCATTATTTTTGGGACGACTAGCCGAATGGAGAAAATAGGATTGTCAATTTTGGTAATTTTGGTAATTTTGGTCTAGTTAAAAACAGTAGAATTAATAAAGTGCATTATTTTCGGGATGACGAGCCAAATGGTAGAAATAGGCTAGTCG
Source organism: Andricus quercusramuli (assembly GCA_932178445.1). Classification (NCBI taxonomy): domain Eukaryota; kingdom Metazoa; phylum Arthropoda; class Insecta; order Hymenoptera; family Cynipidae; genus Andricus; species Andricus quercusramuli. The sequence goes on along the minus strand of CAKNXH010060566.1, from coordinate 294,133 downwards.
TCCCGAAATTCGGGACGACTAGACGCAGCCTTTTTAAAAACCTCGTGTGTTGATTTTCAACACATGGGAGAGCTCATGAATTGAATGGTCAACACACACAACAGGTGTTCCCCCGCCCCTGGAAATATCAAATAGTGAAGAAAGTTAGGATGATTAAGATAATTGAACCGCCGGATGCAATAAGGGGGTATAAAATTTTTCTGCACCATTCCGTTGGCCCCTGAGCGACTTTTTTTTAAAATTGAAATTTTGATTTTTAAAATATATATCCTTATAGGAAATTTTATTGCGCATCTTTTTTTTCTCTTGTAGAAAGTTGTCCCTTTTGCTGTTTCCAAAATAAATGCAAAAAACACATTTTTTGAGAAACGACGTTTTTCAGTGTTTTTTCACTTCAACTCGCTCTAAATTTCAAAGTTTTCCATTTTTTTACATGAAAATTCTAGGAGTTACTCATTAGACTATTATTAAAGTGTTGGTGAAATCGAAATTAACATTTATTCGTACTAAAAAATGTTAATAATTTTTTTCTGAACAGTTTTATAAACATCGTTTGAATACTTTCAATCGCAAAGTCTATCGACGTAACTTTCAGCTACAATAAACTTCTAGCGGATGAAATGTTCACTAGGGTCCACATGAGTTTTCTGAGAAGTTTTACTCCCATTGGTCTAGCTGCTGAAAAACTATAATGGTTTAATTCTTTCGCTCGGCGTTGTGAATAAACGACTCAGCGCCGTCTATGAGAAAGACGTAGAATTAGCTACAATCTGCAAATAAAGTTCTTATTGCAATACTATACACAAAGCGGTAATTCTCTGATTTCAGGGAATTCTTTTAATTCGGAGAATTTCCAAAATTCGTAAAGTTCCTTCAATTCCGGTAACCGTTTGAATTTCAAGGGTTTCAAAATAATGCAATAAATGTAGAAAATTCAGCGGGTTCAAAGAATTCAAGAAATTCATTGAATTCAAGGAATTCAGATAATTTGTGAAATTTGAGGAATTCAGATTATTTATGTAGTTTAGATAATTTGAAGAATTCAGGAAACGCAGGCAATTCATATAATTTAATTTAATTCAGGGAATTCATGCAATTTACAGAACTCAAAGATTTCATGGAAGTCAGGGAATCGAGAGAACTGACAAAATTCAGAGAGTTAACAGAATTCATAGAAATTGTGGAATTCAGAAAACGCAAGAAATTTAAAGATATCAAGTAATTCAGATAGTTCGAGGAATCCAAATAATTTAGCAAATCCAGGGAGTTCGCAGAATCCGGAGACTACAATGAATTTGCAAAATTACAGGAAATTTGAAGAATAACAGGGAAATTAGAGAATCACAGAGAAGTCGGAGAGTTACAAGGAATTTAGAGAATTACAGGGAATCAATTAAATTTGAGGAATCTCAGATAATTCTTGCGATTTAGATCAATCAAAGAATTCATGGAATTCATGCAATTGCAATACTTTCATTTAGTTCAGGCAATTCATACACTCTAGGGAATTCAAGGATTTGGGTGGAGTTCCGAAAAGCGCTCACCTCTGATTAATTTGAAACTCCGTATACCTATGTATTTTGACGTGCTGATCACGAATATGATAGTGAAAATACCCGCAAATTTGATTTTCAAGGTCAAAACCCCAAAAAACTATGAAAATTTCATGTTTTTCCGTTTATTTCAGTACATACAGTAGAAGTCCGATAAGTTGCCGTCCGATAAGTGTATACTCCCCTTAAAACGGGGCGGAAAGGCACCCCTGTGACTGGTCACAGAAATAACTAAGGTCACACACGACCCCCTTTCCAACGTGTCATGGGGAGCGGGAGGCACCCCTATGACTGGCCACAGGAATAATTTAGGTCACACACGACCCCCTTTCCAATGTGTCATGTGGGGCGGGAAGACACCCCTGTGACTGGTCACAGAAATAACTTAGGTTACACACGACCCAATTTCCAAAGTTTCATGTGGGGCACGAGAAAAGAAGGGAAATGTCGGTATGAAGTGTAGAATTGCTTAGGTCACATACGGCACCCATTCCAACGTGTCATGGGGGGCGGAAAGGCACCCCTATTACTGGCCACAGAAATAACTCAGGTTACACATAACCTCCTTTCCAGCGCGTCATGGGGGGTGCAAGAAGGCACCCCTATGACTGGCCACACAAATAACTTAGGTTACACACGACCCCTTCCAACGTCTCATGGGGGGGGGGGAATCACCCCTGTGACTGGAAACAGAAATAACTCAGGTTACACATGATCCCCTTCCCAACGCGTCATGGGGTGGGGGGCCAGAAGGCACCCCTATGACTGGCCACAGAAATAACTTAGGTTACACACGACCCCCATTCCAACGTCTCATGGAGGGCGGGAAAACACCCCTGTGACTGGTCACAGAAATAATTTAGGTCACACACGACCCCCTTTCCAACGTGTCATGGGGGGGGGGGCGGGAAGGCACCCCTGTGACTGGTCACAGAAATAACGTAGGTTACACACGACCCCCTTTCCAACGTGTCATGGGGAGCGGGAAGACACCCCTATGACTGGCCACAGGAATAATTTAGGTCACACACGACCCCCTTTCCAACGTGTCATTGGGGCGGGAAGGCACCCCTGTGACTGGTCACAGAAATAACGTAGGTAACACACAACCCCCTTTCCAACGTGTCATGGGGAGCGGGAAGGCACCCCTATGACTAGCCACAGGAATAATTTAGGTAACACACGACTCCCTTTCCAACGTCTCATGTGGGGCACGAGAAAAGAAGGGAAATGTCGGTATGAAGTGTAGGATTGCTTAGGTCACACACGGCACCCATTCCAACGTGTCATGGGGGGCGGAAAGGCATCCCTATGACTGGCCACAGAAATAACTCAGGTTACACATAACCCCCTTTCCAGCGCGTCATGGGGTGGGGGGCAAGGAGGCACCCCTCTGACTGGCCACAGAAATGACTTAGGTTACACACGACTCCTTCCAACGTGTAATGGGGGGCGGGAAGGCACCCCTATGACTGGCCACAGAAATAACTTAGGTTACACACGACCCCCTTTCCAACGTGTCATGGGGGGCGGGAAAACACCCCTGTGACTGGTCACAGAATTAATTTACGTCACACACGACCCGCTTTCCAACGTGTCATGGGAGGGCGGGTAGGCATCCCTGTGACTGGTCACAGAAATAACGTAGGTTACACACGACCCCCTTTCCAACGTCTCATGGGGGGCTGGAAAACTCCCCTGTGACTGGTCACAGGAATAACTTAGGTCACACACGACCCCCTTTCCAACGTCTCATTGGGGGCTGGAAAACACCCCTGTGACTTGTCACAGAAATAATTTAGGTCCCACACGACTCCCTTCCCAACGTGTCATGCGGGGCGGGAAGGCACCCCTGAGACTGGTCACAGAAATAACGTAGGACGCATACCATCCCCATTTGTTCCCTAATGTTTCGTGGAAACATATCTTTTGCCATTAACCCATTTGTTTTAGCATCAATGCCTACTTACGCACTTCGCCGCGGGAAGGCTGGAGTTTGGTCTTTGAAGAGCATTATATATTATTTTTTATATTTATCGTCTATTTGCTCGAAAACTATCAGTCGTCGGGTAAAAACATATTCAACATAAAATATTTATTTTTAAAAGATCTGCAACTTTTGTTTGAAACTTTTTTGTAATTATTTGTTATTTACTGAAATAAACGGAAAAACATGAAATTTTTATGGTTTTTGGGGTTTTGACCTTGAAAATCAAATTTGCGGATATTTTCACTATCATATTCGTGATCAGTGCGTCAAAATACATCAGTATACGGAGTTTCAAATTAATCGGAGGTAAGCGCTTTTCGGGACTTTATCCAAGGATTTAATGGAAGTGAAAGAATTCACAGAATGAACAGAATTCAGCGAATTAGTGGAATTGAGCGGATTCGCGGAATTAAGAGAATTCGTGTAATGCAGTGAATGCGAAAAATTCTGACACGTTGCTTCGTGGACTTCATGGAATTGATATAATTCTTGGAATTCAGAGAATTCAAGACTTCGAAGAAATAAAGTAATTTAGATAATTTGAGGAATTCAGGGAATTTAGAAAATTCATGAAATTTAGAAAATTCAGGGATTCCACGAAATTCAGAGACCTCAAGGAATTCGGAGCAGTACATGAAATTAAGAGAATAACATTGAATGCGGAAAATTACAGGGAATTAATTATATTTTAAGAATTCAAGTAATTCGTGTGATTTGGATCATTCAAATAATTCAGGGAATTCATGATATTCTGGTATTTTCATTTAATTCAGGCAATTCATACAATTTAGGGAATTCGTGGAATGCAGAGAATTCGAAAAATTCAGACACGGCGTCGTGATATTCAGATACTTCCTGGTAATGACATAATTCGTGGATTTCAGATAATTCAAAGAAATGAAGTAACTAAGATATTTTGAGGAATTCAGGGAATTTGGAAAATTCAAGGATTTCGGAGAATTCAGAGACTTCGAGGAATTCAGAGAATTACATGGACTTACGAGAATAACATTGAATGCCGAAAATAATGGGAATTCATTTAATTTATGAAATTTAGATCTCTCATGTAATGTAAGCAATTCAAGGAACTAAGGGTATTCATGCAATTGAGACAATTCAAGGAATTCAAGTAATTCAGGCAATTCTCAGAAAATTCCGAGAATTCGTGGAATTTGCAAAATTCGTGAAATTAGATTCAACGTTCGACATGCATCACTTATTTCGTTCTTCAGAATATCACCTGCAATTCTTATTGAACGAATTTTGTTTGAAATGAACAATAAATAAGATGTTATGGAAGACAGCCTTATATTATTTAATCAGTTAATTAACAATTTGTTCGGTGTAAATTCAACTGCGTTTCAATAAGAACCATACGAATATAATTGTGGATAATATTCTGAACTTTAGAATAGGCTATCAAAGATAAATTGCGAATCGATACTTCAGATTTTTTCCAAGATGATAGAAAAATATTGAATTTTAAATAACTATTCTTAAATGAGAAATAGAAAAGATTGATATCCAAATTCGAAACAGAAGAGTTGTTGAGAATTTCTTTTCAGAAAGAAATAAGTCATTATTTATTAATATCTTGAACCATTCTTTAGAAAGTAGTGAGAAGCGATAATAAGAAGAAATTGATTTGCAAAAAAAATGATTAAAAAAATTTTTGTATGAGACGATATCATATTCTTAGAAATTTACGAAAAGAAGTATGGACTACTGTTATACCGAATAAAACAGTATCGCTGAGTCGCTTTTTATAAGTTTATAGTTGCAAGATGGGTCAGAGGGGATAAGATTATTTTTTGGAACTCTATTTTTTATATTTTAAAGGCATTAAACATTATAGATTTACAAAGCATGTAAAATTTAGAGAAACTAACAAATAACTATCATTATGCGTAATGAAAAGATAAACATAATGTTGGATCTTATCACACATTGAATGTTTATTCAGCTGATATAAGAGAAATTAATGAAATGCCGAAAAATTAGGCTTCATATTCGTAAATTAACGTCCATTTAGTTTATTTTTTTATTAGAGCAATATGACAAAATATTATATTACGCAGTAAGGGATATCTAGAATTTTCTAATAAGATCGAGAGAACAGAAACCATTTCTCGTTAATTTCTAAAAAACATTAACTAGGGTCATGTGCGAAATAAGATATCGAGTTTAATGAAATTAAATTAACAGTTATTGCTGAAATGCTGACCCACACATCTATTTTTATAATTACAAAAAAAATGAAAATATTTATAAAAAATTTATGAACTCACGTGGAAAAATAAGTAATTTTCCATTTATTAATCCTCAGTCCTTGCTCCACGGATGATTTATATTTAAATTATTTATATTCTGAAATATGGAGAACCTTATCAGTTGAAACGGAATACGTTTTTTAAATTGAAATCGGCTCCCAACACTTGTGTAATTATATTTTATATGTAAATCGACTTCTCCAAACATTAATCGTGATAGAAGGCAAACGATTTACAAAAAAAAGGTATACAGAGATTTCATGGGAAATAAAATTCTCATAATTATAAAATTGATAATAAATAAAAATTTACAAATTTGAAATTTTGGAAAATACAATTCCATGCAGCTTTTTTTATTACCCAATTTGAAAATGCCCGAAAAAAAATTACCGATATTATTAAATATCCGACACTGCAAAATTACGGACACAGGGAAATTCCCAAATCTAAGCTATTAAAAAATTGTTAAATAATAAAATAATAAATTATACATAGAAAAATTATTTGAGCATGTTTCTTTACATTTATTATGTATTTATGGGAACAATTGTTAATTGTTTAGATTCGAAACCTTGATAATTTTATTCTTCTTTCTGTTTCGAACATGTTCTTTTTCGGGACTTTTATAGTCGGGAATTTTATTTTTCAAGATTTTTCGGTTATTCCAGAACTTTGAGTATATTGATATACGTAATTCACAGGAATGTCTTGGAAGACGAAGAATATGAAATTATTTTTATTTGTCCAACCTTATCTCTACCGAGTTTTCATATATAAAGAGCGACATACATCTGGATTGAGACACATGATTTCTTTGAATTTCAAATTGGACATACAGTTTGCAATATAATAAAATTTATTATTTCTTCCTCCAAAAAAACTGAGAAATTAGAACAATAATTTACTAATTTCGGAATTTGAAGGTAAGTACTTTACTGTACGTAATTTTTGGTTTCCAGATGCAATAAGATATGAGGCTAATTTCAACCATAATAGTTATAATAAGGTTTTTATTGTTTATTCATAAATCATTTTATTCACTTTTTACATGATGAAATTCCAATAAAATGAGTTAGTTTAAATATTATATAATGGTGCTTTTGCTAATAATTGCTTGACAAATTTTTCCATTTTCCTTGACCATTAATATTCAAATATCAGCATTTTCATCTTCTTAAATTTTTAATATAGGATATTTTATGAACGAAATAAAAACATATTTTAAAAACAAATTACGAAATTTGAAACGAATAGCCAAGCTTATAAAAAGTATTAGATTGCAAATCCCGAATATCGGGACGATGAGACACTTCGTTATTTTGAACAAAAAAAAAATAAGACTTTTCGACCATAACAGATGACTTTTTAAGGAAAGACTTAAATTTTCCACAAAATAGTTGAATATTCAACCTAAAAAGATGAATTCTCAACAAAAAAGTGTAATAGTTTATATTTCTACCACAACGAAATTTGATTGTAAAAAATGAATTTCAGATCCAAAAAGACGAAATTTCAACAAATCAAGATTTTTCAGCCATGAAAGTAAAAAAATTTCACCTAAATTAACAACAAAAGCTTCCAGTCAAAAGACAAATTCTTTGTACAAAAATTAAATTTTCATCCAGAAAATATGAATTTCCAGCAAAAAATTAATTTTCAACTAAACTGTTGCATTTTCACTATAAAAGGATAAAAATTCAAATCAAGAAGATTATTTTTTTACTCAAACAGGAGGATTTTCCACTAAATAAGATTAGCTTAAAAAAATGAAAAAGTTGTATTTTCAGTTGAAAAATAAATTTTGAACGAAAAAGAAAGAATTTTCAACACCATAGTTAAATTTTCAAACAAAGAGGTAAACCTTCATGTAAAAAAATTAATTTTCAACAAGGTAGTTTAAATTTTACCCACGTAGTTGAAATTTCAATTAAAAAAGATGAACTTCCAACAAAATAATTGAACATTCAACCAAAATTAATTTTCAACTAAAAGTATGAATCTTCGAAAAAAATGATTTCCTAATAAAGTGGTTCAACCGAAATTTTGAAACAAAATATTTCAATGCTGAAGCAAAGAAGATTAATTTTTAACCAACCAGTTGCATTTTTATTCAAGACGTAAATTGAATACGAAAATACTTGCATTCTTTAACCCAAAAAGACAAATTATCAACCAAAAATTTGAATTTTCAAATAAAAACGATGACGTTTTAACGAAATTGTTAAATTTTCAAACAAATAATCAAATTCATAACTAAAACATAACCTCTAGAAGGAACTAACTACAAAAAAAAAGAAATGAAAATACAGAACCTCCATCTTCTTGTGAAAAATCGTAACAAAACTTCTTGACCCCTCCACCCCCCTGAGCAATTACGTAATTCAAGTATGTATATATATGTTTTTGGTGTAATTTTGCAATCCTTTACAAAATGTTGATATTATTTCCAGGTACTCAGTGTGTTTTGTATTCGGAAAAAGGCCATGGGTTTTAGAAACAAGATTATCGTCTCAATATTGTTGGCGATATGCATAACTATGGTAAGTAAATATTTTTCTGGAATATGATGTCTCAAAATTAAAGTCTGCAAATGCCAATTTTGTTTATTTACACAAATACAATTTTTAGTAATGGTAGTGTTGCACATTAAACTTATCTCAATTATATTCATTTTTATTGAGAGATTCGTTTGACTTGCGTTCACTTTGTCCTGTCCAGTAAATTGCAAGCAACAATATAAATTGATTCCAATACTGATAGGACATTGAAACTAGCCCTAAACATTTTGCAACTGAATTCGCCGTTTAGATAAACTACAATTGAGTAAGATTAATCCTTACAATTAAAATTGCCACTGAAATTTGAACCATTATGTAAGTAAAGAAGCAATCGACTGTGTATTCACTTAAGGGAGAGATGATAGCGTATTTTTGCTACGACTTGAAACTCTCATAAGATTTCTTTCTATTTATAAATCATGTTTGGAATAATCGAACTGTCGCGCACAATTTCTCAATTTAATTTAATTTTTAAACAGATGATTTTCAATTACATTGGGTTCTTCTTTCTTTTCTTTTTGATACTGCGATACCAAAGTTTAGTCCGCATAACGAGGTCTTTATTGTTAAATAAGGTGCAAGGTCGTTACGGATTCCATTCTGGCTCAATTCCTTTGAAAAAACACAGTAAAACTCCCATAAAATTTCAATAGGTAATGCAGCCATGCACAACAAGGTCTTTAACATGAGATAAAGTGCAAGGTTGTTACAATAAAAGTTACGCACACTACATTATCATTTGTTTAATTTCCCACACTGAATACAAACATGCACAACGAGGTTTCCACAGAAATGGTAACATATTTGTTCTACTAGTCAATAATTTAACGCTCAATTTTGTGAATTCGTTAGTTTTTCTCAATATTGAATTATTTTAAATATCTTTTCTTTAATTTGGAGGGTCGAGTCGGAGTCAATCATAGATTCAGATTACCTTTTTCAAATTCTCATGATTATTATTTTCATACATCGAGGAAAGTTCACTTTGTTTCAGCTGTTAGTCTGTCTCATTAATAATCGTTTGTGAATGGAAAATCATTTATAAAGCCGACAATCAACGATTTTGCCATACTCTGTCAAGAAGATCGCTACCAAGTATACAAGTTGATAACATACCTTACAGAGTTATAAACCTGAAAAGAAAAATTAAATGATTATGAATTATACAAATGCAGAAACTCTAGGTAAAATTTGAACTTCGTTGTTAATCCCATGGAGGCCTTCAATCTTTAAAATTTTCAAACCCTTGATTTTAAACCAATTTTTAATTAGAAACGCCTCTGAGATAAGACTGTCCCTCGTACTGGTATCTATGATTGAGTCCAATATTTCAGTACCAATATCGACTCATCAACACAGAAAAACTGAGGGTAAATAGTGTTGCAGGTAACTTCGAATTTTTACCTGTTCGTATTGGTAAAACACAAATATTACCTTTGATGGGCAGAAACTGTCCTTTGTTCTGATAAAAGTTGTCACCACCGTCTTGAAAATTGGAAGCCACTAGCTTTAATCGCTGAAGTGAAGTTAGCTGATGGTTGGTGTAACAGGCAAATCGGATAAGTGTGGCTTCATGAAGGCTGATTTGCCGAATGGTTAGAGCTGTGAAAAGTTCCTTACAAGCGTGGGTAAAAACAGAAAAATACCGAGACGTCAGGGAAAGTTTACCCACATGGTGTAATTTTTGTTGCAGGTAATCTTTACTCAAGAATCAGGGTAAAGATTACTCTTAGTTTTTTCTGTGAATTTTAAACATTTTCAAATTTTAATTCTAAATTTGTGGGATTGTCTAGAGCTGACTTAGAATTGACGATAACTTTCCTGATTCGAACTATGTTTTTGCACGTCCATTTAGCTGTTATTGACTAATTTATAATTTTCTTTCAACCGAAGATTGACTCACGATTCATTCTAGCATTCCTGAAACCTATCTGTAACATTTTTGTTTGCTTTTCATTCTGGCTTTTCTTTAGAAAACTTTTCAATGGAAGAATATTTAAGATGGATTGATTTTTCGGGCAAACTCAGTGCGCTGTTTGCTGACCGTTCACATAAACTTTTATAAGAGCCAGAATATACCTACTTTAAAATCGACTTTGATACTGGCCCGGCAAGCGTTCGAGAATGTTGTGTGACTTGCTCGTTCAGTTGAGAGTAAATTTTCCGGCGCTTCAGCTTCGCTTTCAGCGCTAACGGATCCGTTTGTTCTGATGATCCCTTTTTCGTTATTCGATTACGCGCCCAATTATCGACCTGTAAAATTTGCATACATTCGCATTTCCTTAGCTTCTCGAACCTTCCGTTTTCTGTGAATTAATTTTATCACGTTACCACACCAATCTTTTTCTGCGCTTATGAAAATCATACTATGAGTTTTCCAAGGGCCTATAATACGCGGTTGCGCTGCCGCTGATCCAAATTTGGCGCTGTCGGCGTGGCAGCGTATCGACGCGCCGATGTAATAGTCCAAGAGCTGGTGACGTTTTTCGTGAAGTGAGAGTATAAGTCCTAGTTTTTCGCTTATATGTCTAGGAAATGGCCCTTCTTTCGAAACCCGTGAATGCCAGACGCCCTGCCTGGGGCGTTTGGACACCTGAGCCAGGTGGAAAAATCGGAAATTTGCAGTGATAGTATAAGAGCCAATTTTCTTCTAGTATCGATTATTGATGCCCCAAGTTTATTATTATTCAATCGCCAGCCCGATAGCTTGGGGATAACATACTGCCAGACTCGATAATTATCAATAAAAAAGTTGGATTTTGCAGTGAGAGTATAAGGTCTGGCGTTTTCAATAACATAAAGAATAGTATTCACAGGTAGCATTCGTAAAACGACAGACCGAAATTCCGGGGAGAACACCTCGAAAATTAGGTTTCAAAATGAATCATTTTCCTCCAAAGTGTGGGTTGGAGCGGGGACCGAGGGACAAGGGAGTAGCAGCGTCAGGGCAAAAGGCTGAATGGAGGGGATTTCGGTCTGTCGTTTTACGAATGCTACCTGTGAATACTATTCTTTATGTTATTGAAAACGCCAGACCTTATACTCTCACTGCAAAATCCAACTTTTTTTATTGATAATTATCGAGTCTGGCAGTATGTTATCCCCAAGCTATCGGTCTGGCGATTGAATAATAATAAACTTGGGGCATCAATAATCGATACTAGAAGAAAATTTGCTCTTATACTATCACTGCAAATTTCCGATTTTTTCACCTGGCTCAGGTGTCCAAACGCCCCAGGCAGGGCGTCTGGCATTTACGGGTTTCGAAAGAAGGGCCATTTCGCAGACATATAAGCGAAAAACTTGGACTTATACCGGTTGCCTTTGCTTGGTTGCGGGAATTCCTGCGACCAATTAGGAGTCGAAGTAAACCGATTTAAATAAATATCATATGCTCGAAATCGATCTTTTCATTCTTACTCATTTTTATATTTTCCAAGCTTTATGTCAAAAAAAAAAAAAAAAAAAAAAACTAAACTGGACCGTCGTGCCGCCAGTCAAAAATGCTCAAATCGCCGCCGTCGGTCAAAAATCTGTCGGTGCTACCTTCTAGCCTATGAACATCCGTTTCAGAATGTAGAGTGCAAAGTCGTTAAAATAATTGCATCACACTAATTAATAAAAATATTTAACCCAAAAACTTGTGTCTAACTATCCGAATTCTAACGAATTTGGATAGATTAGTGAACGGAAGTTTTAATTAGTACTGAAGAATCCGTTGAGAATGGCGTCCTTTGAACGACGCTTATTCGATTCAAAATTCTGTCTTCAGTGACAGGTAGATCAATGAGAGAACAAGAGAGGCTCCTTCTTCGTAGAGGGTCAAGTGAAGTCCATTGGTACCGGTACCAGGATGAATATATTACGTACATTGGTCCCACGCTATCCCCGCTTATTGTCTGATGACGCGCGTAATCGATCGAATAATCGAATGATTTCGTGAACCATCCCTTCGCTCTACCTACTTGTCCACTTTTGAGTCAAGGGCGTATCAATTTAAATACTCGTCCGTAGCTTCATGATTTAATTCTAATTATGAAAATAGAACGGAACGCATCAATGCAATGAGATCGAGGGGAGGAGATTAGAAAAGATAGACTGAAATTTTGTTTGGTTTGGTTATTGGCACCATAATTAAAATGTGTTGTTTTTTATAAGACTGTAAAGACCAAAAATTTGATCACATGGATTTTATCGACAACAGTCTAAGAACGGAGTTTGGTTTGGTTACCACCAACAAATATTATTGTTCAAAAAGGTACAAGTTGATAAGCGTAGGATATGATAAGATAAGGAAGAGAAGACCATTTTGCCAAAAAAGGTCTCTAAGCGGAATTGTATTTTGCCCTTTAGATTATGTGGTTAGAATATTGCATCAAACGATTCATCCTTGTAGGATAAAAGTTGGCATTTGTAGTACATGGGCTAAAAATCAAACCCGGGGAAACACCTTAAGTACTTTATGTAACTGATATACAAATTTTCGTATTTTAAATTTTGATTCTTAAATCTGGGGGAGGGGGGGAGACAAATATACGGTCGTATATAATAGTTATATCGATATCGTTGATAATGGCTTAAATCATAATTAAGTATGTAAAATTAGCGATAATATGCCAGTTCTCTTTTTACCATTACCTTTTATATTTACAGATGGTTTCCGCAAAACCAGCGATGGACTTAGAAGCGTTACATCAATTATATGTATCCAAAACCAAAGCCCTGATGAAATCATTCCTGTCAACGGTGGCGGTTAGTTGAACAAACTATTTTTTTTAACCTTTAATCCTGTTGTGTTACACAGATAAACCCCAAGCCTTTTTGAACTTGAAATTAGATAAGTTAGCGTCACTTCCCTATATTATTTTACTTTCTCCCCTTTGCTTTTCTTCACTGTATGTACCTCTACTTCTCTCCATAACTGTGACCCTCCCTCTCGTCTCCATACTCTGTTGAACATTATTCATGCCAATTTCTTTAGTTCTGGCCTTATATATTTCCAGACTTCATTTGGAATCTCATCTATTAAAGGTGCCTTTTCATCTTTCGTTATTCCTAACACCTTGATTATTTCTTTCCCTGTTACCTTCTCTTCATCATCTCTTTCCCTACCATATTTTCCTCCTTTCCTAACTTTCCTCTACACACCTAGCAAATCCATAAAATATTTTTTCCATTTTATTATCTAAATAGCTTGATATGCTATTTTCGTTCCTTTTCTCTCTCTATTTACTGCCTTCAAAAGATCTTCTTCCGTCCTAGCCTTCTCTGCCTTCTTTGTTTCCGTATATTCTTCTCCACTACTTTTTCCTTCTCTCCATTTCCTTAATTCCTTTCTGGCTTTCTTCCTCTTCTCTTTAAATTCCTCATCCCTTCCGCTTCTATTCCCTCCTTCACTAACTTATTTTTTATCACTATAATCCTCTTTTTATTTTACCCGTCATTACCTCAATTTGATATATTACAATGCCCTCTCCTATTTTGATATTCCTGAATTTTTCCTTAAATTGTCATTTTCCTTCTATTGAACAATCCCCTCTTCCTGTTCTTTATTTACCGTTGCTTCCTTTTTATTCATATTGTTATTCATTTTGTCTGCCACTAATTACCAACTACCGTTTCCTTTTCTCCTCCCTAGCATGTATATTTCCCTTCCTTATCCCCATCTATATTTTTGTCTAAGATAAACCGTCCTAACTTCTCCAAGCTCTTTAACAATTCTTCTCCCTTCCCATTCAGTACCTTGCCTTTGGATTTTCTACCTTATTTTCCTCTCCATTCCCTTCCTCCTCTGTCTTCTGTTTTTCCATAGGAATCTCCTCCTATTATGAGCTTTCCTTATTTTCTTCCGTCAGTTCTTTCATCTCCTCTGATTTTTCCTGCACATCACCGTTCCCATACATCCTCACTGTTTTCCACCTCTTTTGTCTCATCTTTAACTCTTTCACTATGAATATTCCTTTCATTCATCTAGCCGCAGGTCCATCATTACCACTACATACCATTGTGCAAAATTTCTTATAAACTCCCTATCCATTTTCTCCCAGCCTTCTGTATTCCAGTAACATATTCTCCATTCTTTCCTTCATTCGTTTTTGTCTATTTTTGTTTCCTACTATTTCTTATTTTCCTATCCTATACTCTTTATTTGTCATCAATTCCCTCTTGAGCTCCAATTTCTTTAGTTTCATAAGTGCCATTTTCTGTGCTCTTTACGCTTCCTTGCCCATATTATCTAAGAGCCTTCATCACTATGTTTCTTGTACTTTCATATCTCTCTTTCTCTTCTCTTCTTCTTGCTATTTCACGTAGCCGTTCTCTCTCCTTATTCCCACTCTCCCCGTCACCAAACTCATGGTTTGAATTTTCTATTATTACTGTCATACTTTCCAATTGCCTTACCTCTTTGCCAGGCTCTTTCTGCTGCTCTAATCTTTATTGTCTGCATACTTTTTTTCCAAATAATTCCTCACTTCTTCCCATTTTCTCATCTCTTTTCTGAGCTCCTAATTTCTTGTTTTACTTCTTCTCATCTTTCTTCCTGCCTTTTTTCGTTCATCTGTATTAACTCTATCATCATTTTGCGTGTTCAATCTAACGTAACACTTTCAATTTCTGTTGGCCCTCTATGTTCAACTTTACCTGAGTCAAGACAAATTAAGCGCGTGTATATTTTCATGTTATTCAAAAAAATTTTACACGATTTTTGTAATTCTTTCGCTCTTCTTCTTCATTAGGCTGAATTGAAAGCTGCGTTGCTTAAAGGAACTAGTAGCAGTTGTTCGGACAATTTTGTTGGCTCCGTGAAGACAGTTATTGATCCTAGACTTGAACAGATGACCGCATGTTACACCAAAAATGACGACACTAAGGTACACAGAAAAGATTACTTATATTGCAACGGAACATAAATATCACAATATATTTTTTGTTACAGACTGCGGAAAACTGCTACAAAACAACCATTTCTGCAATAAAAAAAGACGCACACGACCTGCATATTACTGTTAAGTCTTGTATTCGATTAAGTTGCATTGCTATTGGTCTCAAGAACTGCTAGCTCACATTCAAAATCTATAAAATAGAACTGTTAATGTGTTGATATTAATAAACAATTTGACAATGTTAGATTGATGAAATTGATTGAATTGACCCTTCCCAAATTCAGTTGAAATTTTTTTCTTTGGTGGCTCTAAAGAGCAAAATTCTTTATAAATTAGATATTAATTTTTATCAATTAATTAGATTGCTTTTTGGAATTCAACTATTGGTACATCTACGAAAATTCTTCTGTTTATTATTACGAGCAGCTCTTTTACGTCATCAAAGAAATTTTCTAATAAGATGGTTCTATGTTTTCTTGGGAAAATATTCTATGTTGTTGTGATGACGGTTGTTCTGTAAAATTAAATGCTATGTCCTGTTCCAATATGATGCCCAGCTTCTCCTTGTAGCGCTAAATTTTTCAGCCTGACTTTACTCTCATGTTCCTTTACACGATAGCTCACCGCGCTCCCGGTTTCTCCAATATAAACTTTGCCACAAGAGCAAGAAATTTTATATACTCCTGGATCAGTAAAAGGTACCTTTTTATCTTTAGTATCGTTCAGAAGTTGTCTCATTTTTGCATGTGGTTTAAATATAGCTTGAATGTTGTGTTTAATCAGAATTCTTCCTATTTGTTCTGTGATACCTTGGATGTAAGGCAGCATGATGGTCGTTTTTCTCTACCTTTCTTTATAAGGTTGTGTGCGTTTTTTTAGTGTATTTTCTTCCTGCTTTACAAAATTTGTTTATGTAATCATTTTGTATCAAGATTTGTTTCTCTTTTTTTAATTCCTTTTGCAAGTTATCTTTATCTGTTTCGGATACAGCTCTGTATACAAGGGAGTTGATGACCGATTTCTTTTGAGATGGGTGGTGGTGGGAGGAGACATGTAGGTATCTGTTTGTATAGGTGGGTTTTATGTAATCTTCATGTCCTGATGTGTTTCATTCGTAAATTAGCACGTCCAAGAAAGGCAATTTCCCGTTTTGCTCAATTTCCATGGTGAACTGGATGTTAGGTTGTAATCAATTGATGACATCGAAATACCTGTGTAGTTCATCTATTCCATGTATCCACGTGAAAAATGTGTCGTCAACGTAACGGCACGAAAATTCCGATTTCAGCTTGGATTGGTTAAAGATTTTAGTTTCTAAATTTTCCATAAACATGTTGGCTGTATTACAGGAAGTTATAAGTTGGTGAGTCTATTGCGCTGAGGATCGGTCTGAACAACAGTCTTCTTCATTCATTAT
Source organism: Andricus quercusramuli (assembly GCA_932178445.1). Classification (NCBI taxonomy): domain Eukaryota; kingdom Metazoa; phylum Arthropoda; class Insecta; order Hymenoptera; family Cynipidae; genus Andricus; species Andricus quercusramuli. The sequence continues at coordinate 277,461 of CAKNXH010060566.1, read as the reverse complement.
TACTGTTTTGTTGTCTTTGGCTGCGAGTAATATTATAATGTTTTTATTACTATTGAGTTCTATATTTGCTGTTTTTCCTTGTTCTTTTAAGTTTGAGGAGGGAAGCTGGGTTCGGCTTAAGATGTTGGCCATTCTACGCCGTATGTCACTCGCTTCTTCGAGTGAAAGGGTATTTATTGTGCATTCCAAATTACTGATGATTTTTTCATTCGGGATTTTGGAGGAAGCTACTGCAAAATTATGTCCTTCAGACAAAGGTGGAATCATTTCATTGCTGAGAGGATGGTTAGAGATTTTTTTTTTACTGTGCTAGTTAGTTGTGGGTGTTTTTCTGGAAGTTATTTGTCAAATTTTATTTTTCTTCTTGGGTGAAAAGATCTTTATTCCGTTGGGATTGGTCAAATGATATGCAGTCCAATGTAGACCAAATGTCAAGTCTGAGGGTGTTTGGTAGAAAAAGATAGAATTGATTTGGATTTAAATGTTCTCAAATGGTTTTTCAACTCTGAGAATTTTGGGACGATGTTGAGGATATTGGTTTTTAGTAGGTGTTCGAGTTGACATGCTTTTTAATTTTCAATAAATAAAATAACTGCAGGTTGAAGGAAAAAATCTGGCATATATTCAAAAGTTCAATTACAGCTATGATGAATGAAAATATCCTGTTTCTATTGCCCTAATGTTTGCTACTGATTAATTTACTGCCTCTGTCGTTACTCAAATGCAAAATTGCACCCTATGCGATTCTCATCAAATTTACATAAACTGAAATCGCACTCCGGTGACTTCAACCAACAATATCTATTTTCTTTCATTCATGCACTCAACTTCACAAATTTATATAATATCTAACAATCATCAAAGTACTTATCGATAGCTGACGAGGTTGTAGAATTGGTAGTCTGCCTTCTAGTTGTCCTTGTCCATTCAATCAGAAATCCAATTCGTCTTCGTTATATCCAGAGTATGATTAAAAATGTACAGGCGTCCCTGATACAATTCTAACAATTATTCTTTACTCTTCCTTAAATTTGAACAACTGCCGGTCACCCATTCAGAAGAGATTCCACTAGGCTTGTGGAATCTCAATTCAAGAAATTGCTTTTTAAGACAGATCACAGCAAAGCTCGCTGGTCTGCTCACCTCGTCCTGTCAGACCAATCTAACCGGAAAGTTGACCCATGAACCTCGTTCACTTGTCGTTCTCTCTTCCTTGGAATGACGATATTTACGTCATTCAGCTATGTACAATTAAATATTTGGCCCCACGAGTATTATGACCATTACAATGTTCTGTGCCTGCATCATTTAGAGCAAGCCAAAGCTGTTAGTATCTGAGTTTGAGAAGACCTGAGCTTACTAAAAGCATTAGTTTTAATAAAAAAACTCTCGCCGTAGAGTTCTTTAATAATATAATTATTGCTCTCACGATGATTCATTAACATAAAAGGAGGTGTTTTGGGTTTCAATCGTGTGCAAAACTACGAATCTTGTCGACGTTTCATAATCATTGTATCTTTATGCCTATAGTTTTCTTATAATTCTGTTAACAACAGAGATGTTTCTTAACACGATTTCATAGCCCTAATTGAGTTTGGATTTCTTTGACGTATACAAAATGTACTACGAGTCCAATGCTCTCGACTATTCTAACTTGTTTTAATTTCCCAGTTATCAACAAACAAAAATTTAAGATAACTTAGATTTTCGTCAGGTATTACAATTTGCCGAAGATAATCCTGACATAATGTTTCTTTAAGCAGATAAAGGCGGCACAAATGTCGCAATGAGAACATAACAATATATTACACAGAAGCTAAATTTACGATCAGATAAAGATGCCTTTAAAGAAACAACTTTAGTACACGTTAACTATTGAGAAATCTAATAATATTATTATTAACACTAGAAGGACGGGCGGTGTCCTCAGGACACCTTGCGTATTAAAAACGCTGTAGTTCGCATTTGAGTAAAAATGTCGATCTCCCCGACCTTGTCTTTTCCTAAAGTTGACTAAAATACACATTTCCCAAGTTTCACATCGATATCGATGTTTGAACCGGCGATATTGAACCAGCTACCTAGAAGGACGGGCGGTGTCCGCAGGACACCTTGTGTTTTAAAAACGCAGTGGTTCGGATTTGAGTAAAAATGTCGGTCAATCCGATCCCGATTTTTCCTAAAGTTGGCTAAAATACCCATTCCCGAAGTTTCACATCGATATCGCATTTTGAACCAGCGATATTGAACCAGCTACCTAGAAGCACTGACAGTATCCTCAGGATACCGGCTGTTTTCGAGAGCAAAGAAAGCGAGCCGTCCTTTGCACGTCCACCATGTCGCTTTGAAAAAAATTATATTGTTTTTGTTCACTTTACTTCAAAGTTGTACTATTTTGACGTTTCTAAGGTTTTTTTTTTTGCTGAAAATCTGACATTTACAGAAATTGATTACTTTGCATGTTTATTGTTCTTGACTCTTCATTTACTTTCATAGACGACTGTACTTGCTAATTTTTATCCATACCGTGAACAGAATGTATGCATGCCACGTTTCTCTTCTGATTTTCTTCTGCGTTCTTAAATACAAATAAATAACGCAAAAATGCACTTTTTGTTGATTTTCTTCGTACATGCATCCTTTTTGACTATGACTGTACCCACGCTATCATTAGTCATGTGACCAAAAATCCACACGATCAACGATAAGGTATCAATACCATTAGTGGAATTCCGAAATCCACATATTCCGTCACGATTTGCTCACTAAACGCCCCGGTGTCCTGAGGACACCGACCGTCCTTCTAGAAGGGGTCCAGATCCCAGTCCTTCTAGTGTTAATAGATAGGATCAAAAAGCATACATATCATCTAAAGAAGCTAAAAAGTTAAAAGCAAATCCCACCACTTTCTCCATAGCATATGGACTAACTAAAGTACATAAGAAATAAAATCCTCTGAGTAGAATAGTGTCTGTCTACTATAAACAGCCCAACTTCCAAATTAGGTAAGTTTCTTTCTGACCATTAACGCTTGATAACAGGAAATCAGAGTAACACGTGAAAGACAGCTGGGAATTTTTGAAAGGCTTACAGAACTTTAAAATTCAAAAACATCACATTCTTGCGTCATTGGATGTTGTGAACTTATTTCCTAAACGCAAAATGCCCAAGCATGTAAATGAGCTGGGAAATCGCATAAAAACATTGCACATTGGCTACTTTCCATTTGGTACATACTGCAGTTGACAATCGTTTGCTATGTTTTGATACCCTGGGTTTTTGAGTTTACCACTCCTATTAATTTAACTTTACAATGCGTAAGCTAATTTGCCGCGGATATATTCACAAAATGATTCTCCACGCTTCCGGACTCATTCTTCGAACTGCCTGCGTAACAGAACTTTATTGGGGCGTCTAAAAAACGTTTTCGGTAAAGCCGCTGAAGGTTAATCCGTCGACATTTCTATGTGCTCTGGTCTCGGATGAAACCAGGAAAAAGCTTCTCCTTTGAGTCATTAGCGTATGAGAACCCTCGTGACGTCATCTTCCTAGCTATAGGCATCTTTGAGGAGTTGAACTTGACACTCCCATCCATCCACATTCTCTCCAATGCTATCAAACGTATTTAGAAGTTCTCCTAATGCTCCGATGTTCACTTTCTGACTTGCTCCAGTAACCAATGGTGATGCTCTTATCCTAACAGATTCACTACTCCTGCGCAAGGATCCATCGTTACTTGCTCGTGACCTCGGAATGTGACGATCATTTTCCTCCAATGGTGGTTCTTCTTCTTCTAGATAATGCTGACACGATTCACTAGCTTGCACAACGTCCAGCTCTCGTCTAGCCAGTTCCAGATGCCTTTTTATTGCTTTCCTCAGAACTGCAGCTTCCCTCAAATTCTTTTGACTCTGAGCTTCTTGAGCTTTTCGGACAGTAGCGCGTTTCAGCTCCTCAATTTGTTGTTTGGCGGCTGCTAGTTCTTGCAGTAGGGTCTCGTTTTCCCTCACCATCAGCACGATTTTGCATTGTCCTCCACTTTGCACTGCTGCGTCCACAACTGACCACTACTGATATTCTTGCACCCACGATTCTTCCAGATCATTCCCGTAAAGACGATCAATGAGCTCACATCAGCCTTATTTTGTGTAGTGCTGCATTTTAGAGATCTCAATATCTTATTCAACTTGGTCACCTCATGTCACACTCCTGCGAATTCGAACGGACAGTGTTCTCTTCTCGTTGACAATCCATGTGGTGCGAAGTCTGTCGACGACTACCTAGTCTTTTGAACAATTCACTAGCTTTTCACCTCCAATAAGGATCGACGCAGCGATACACCAGAAGAAAATCACATCCACAGAATAACATTCACTTACTATAATAGATTTAATGCTTCCACGATGATTCATTATAATAAATTCAAAATTTAAATGAGGTTTCTCGTGTTGCGATCGTGTGCAAAACTATGAATCTTGCCGACGTGTTGTGAACATTGCAGTTCACTTCTTCAGGGCTGACCTGAAACTGAAGTTTCAAGTCATGTTGTTCTTATATATGCTCTCTACGATGTTTTCGATTGGCCAGAGTGCCACATCGTGGCGACTGGTCGAACTTGATTGGACAATCAAGTTTTATTTTAAAAACCAGGATGACGGTAAGCCAAATCAGATTGGTATTATATCCATTACCCCTATTGATGTTATTACTGTGTTTCAAGATTTTGATTGCTTCCCTATGTTTTCTTGGAAAAAATTGTACGTTTTTGCGATGACGGTGGTTTTGTCAAATAAAATGTCGCATGAAAAGATAAGGGAACTCTTCTAACAAATTGATACCACAAAAAAACTCGGTCTGGTAGATATTTACATTTTGCATTACAACATCATTGGTCTCGCAAGGAAGCGATGATTTTTGCAGTCAATGGTAGAGCTATTAAATCATCTATCTTGCAATTCAGACCACAGAAAATCAAATGATGGCAACGAATTTTGATTAGTAATGTTTATCAACTTATTTCGATTAATGTATTACTTAAAATTGGAATTGACAACATTTATAATTCAAAATTTGAAAGTTCAAAAAACTTCTCTTTCTTCGGTCTTACGGTCCAATAAATAAATAAAAAACATTTTTTAAAAACGATTGTAGTTGTTAAAAAATTGTTTTATTTTCTCCTACGTTTCGGCTCTCACTGCGGGCCATCATCAGGAAAAAAATTTTCACTTCTGTTATTGGAAAATTTGCGTCGTGTCAAAAAATATACATTTTTGAAGTCAATTATTTTATGATTAAAAAGGTACCATTCGGTGAAGATTCAAATCTCATGTCGAAAATAGTTAAGATCAAATTATGAGTTTCAAACAAATTTTCTTTTGAGCGGCTCAAAACCAATCATATTACATTTTTAAACAGATGAATGTTCCAAATAATGATTAGGACGATCACAAAAGTTGGTTTAGATAATTATATTTATAATTCAGGTAATAAAAAAGAAGCACATTTTAAAGCTTTTACATTAGTTCCCTATACATCTGATATTATGGATGAAATAGCTACAATATTATAAGACCGCAAAATATAATTTTTGTTTTTTCATTATCATTTGTGCGATGAAAATTTGAGTTTTCGATTTTTCAAGAAAATCCAAAAAGTTGTTACGATAATTTGTAGAGCTTTCTAAAAGCAACGCTTTTCTCATTTTCTTGACTTTTTTCTTATCATGTGTTGTACGGCTCAAAATTTTCATTTTTGAATGTTTTTTTTTTTATTTTGAAAATGCTATAACTCTGATAATTTTCTTTTTATAGAAAAAAGTCTCGAGGATAAATTGTTCGACTTTCCGAGTGCTATGAAGAGCCGTACATAGAATTTTTCAATAACAAAAAATGTTCTGAGAAATTTTGAAAATTCTTCAACTTTTTGAATTTGAATTGTTGCACTTTCAAGCCAAGGAGACAAATTTTCCATATAACGGTTGTATATTAAAATGTAAAATATTGATTTTCAAAAAAAGTTACTTTTGGACCAAGTAAAGTAGTTGAATTTTTAACAAAATGCATGAATTTTCAATCAAAATAGATGAATTCTCAACAAAAAGTCATTAATTTTTTATCCAAAACTGACCCACAAAGCTCTCTTAAGAGGAGATAATATACAAAAAATGCAAACAAACTTCAAAGTACCTGAAATTGAAGTTCTAAGTTACTTTTTAAAAAAGTAAGGCAGTTACCTCAAAAGTTACAAATAACGTAACTTTTCAGTAAATTAGTTCATTGTAACAAGTTACTACCCAACTCTGGTCTATGAAGTGAAAGTATTCGATCTGCTAGTACAAAAATGAATTTTTTCATTTGTCATCTAAAAAAAAAATTCTCTCCAGCTCCGCTGAAAGGTAATGAAATTCAGAATTAATCAAATTACAAAAATTATTATAAGTTAAGAAAATAATGTTTTTCTATAAAAAAAACGAGAATCTAAATCACATCTTTCAAAGCTTCGTATTTTATCATTATTATACCAGTAAGCTGATTTATAAAACGTTATTTCTAAATCTTATTTGAGTGGTGCCTCTGTGAGAACACGTATATTAAAGATGTTATTTTTAACGTGAATAAAGTAAGACGAAAGAGATTAGATGTTTAAATAATTCTAGTTATTCCATTTTAAATAAGTAACTCGTAAATATCGTCATGTTGATGGCGGTGACGTAGTCTATTTACAAGTTTCACAACGTGCTACTTTCTGATTGTTCAAATAAAGTTAAAAATCTTGCACAATCGCGCTAATTTATAAACCTTTTTTATTTCTCACTTTTCCTATTCCTATAAGATTTTAAAAATTAATACATTAGGGTGGTGCAGAAATCGCTAAACTTGAAAAATGCAATGTTCTTTTGGAAATTATTGTTCCTTTTTGTAAAAAATTAAATCCTAGAAAAAATGAATCCAATAAGACCAAATTTGGCACTTCCTCATCGTGATCAAAGTCACACTCTAAATAGCTTCGTTGAAAGGTTAAACTCTAAATATCTTTGTTGCTTTCCTGCTCACGAAAGAATGTTTAGGACAATATAAGCCGACTTTTTATGGTAAATTTGATGGAGCTGTATAATTTTATAGAAATAAATAGATACATTTTTCCATATAGTTTATTCTTTTTTCTGATAATTGAGACTTTTATGTAAGGAAGGCATGATGTAAGCATTTTATCAGCGTCTTTTTAGTTCTGGAAGTAGCCGTTGACACATTAAAAGTTAATGCGCATGCGCGCAGTACAATAATGCGTCCATTATACTCCTATGAGTATTATGGGCTCATAAGTGTACTGCGCGCATGCGCATTCGCACTCGACTGTGTACGATTATGGCCGCGTCTTACTAACCTCAAATTTCAGCCGTGATAAATTCGTAAATCATACCTTTGTTACATAAAGTATCGTGTGTACCAAGAGTGAAACGTCTTTTTATCCTCGAAGAAAAAAACTGTTTCACTCCTAGGTACACAATATACTATTAGTGTACAGTACCGGCTAGAATTATCAATCCACTAAAAAAGTTGTCAGGGTCCATAATTTTTGACCCCCCCCCCCCCTGCCCAAGCGCTGCCTAACGTGATTTTCGTTGACTAAACTTTCCTCGTGGATATTTTGGATTCTTCTAACAAAGATAGATTTTTCAGTCAATAAAAAAATTCTCATCCAAAATGTAAAATGATGAGCTTTCAACAAACGAGATAAATTTTCTACCAAAAAGGACGAATTTTCAATAGATTGTATAAATTTCCAATCAAATAATTGAATTTCCGGTGTAAAAATAATCACATTTTTGGCAGAAATTAAATAATTTAAGTTTTATAATAAAAAATTAATTTTTATCAAAACTGATAAATTTTTGAGAAAAAAATTTAATTTTGTATAAACGGCTTAAATTTTCTACTAAATTGTTGAGTTTTCCAGTCAGAAAGTCGAATTTTCTACAAAACTGTAGAATATTCAACCAAAAAATATGAATTTCTAACTAAAAAGTGACAAATAAGAAAAAGTAAAAAACTAAAAAATTTACAAACCATAAATCATTTCAATTCTCAACAAAATTTTTTAATTTTTAATTCCAAAAATCAATTTCTAATTTTAAAAAAATTTATTTGTAACAAATAAAATTGTTTTGACAAAGTAGTTCAATTTTTAACCTAAAAAGATAAATTTTAACCGAAAATGTAATATTTAATATTTCAACAGAAATGTTATCATTTTGAATCAAAAACATTCCAATTTTACCAAAACTGACGAAATTTCAACATACAAACTTGGATCCTCAATGTGAATAGATCAACCAAAAAAATTACATAAATTATCAACCAGTTGAATTTTGAAACGAGAGGGTTAATAATTTTCTACAAAAAAGACGAGTTTTCAACAAAATACATAAATTGTCAACCAAATAATTAAAAACATTTTAAATTGTTGAAATCTTATTTTAAATAATTTTTTTTCGAAAGGATCTCCTTTCGCTCTGATGGGAATCGAACCACATAATTACTGATTTCCGGCCAGGTGCTTTTCCTTTAAGCTACTAGAGAGATCGGGAGAAGAAACTTTTTTCAGAAATGCACGTAGTTCTGTGGTTCGATCCCCAGCGAAGCGAAAGTAGAAGATCTTTTTTCAGAAAAAAATTGTTTAAAATAATTTGTCTTTCATAGCTTCATCTGGTCTGAAAAGACGTTAAGTATTTTCTGTTATTCTCTAATGATAATACAGATTCCTTGAAAATTTTTATTTGTATCATCTAGCGAAATAATGCGTGTATTTCTGAAGAAAAAAAAAACAATAAAAACTTTCGAAATCTATTCAAAATATTTGAAAATATTCTAACATTTTTGAACTCCTCTGAAATATCTCAATGCTTGTGAATATATTCTTCGAAATCTATTAAAATATCATAGAATCCGTTGAAATCCCATACAATTACATGAAATCTTCGAGATTCTGAAAAATTTATCAAAATACCTTATTGAAAGCCTTTAAAATGCGTTGGAATTACTAAAATTCTCAAAAATCTTATAAAATTCATTAAAAATCCTTTGAAATAATATTTGTAAATCTTGGAAATCTTCTGAAATCGATTGAAGGGATGGATCGAAGAACGGGACGTGCGCTCGATCGCCCCTGAACGTTATGCAATCTCCCGACAATTCGCGCTTGTCCCATTCGCCCGTGTTTACATTAAAAGAAAAAGGTACAAATCGTAGATTCTCAGAGAACTTCCAGTGAGAAAGTTGTCCCTTAGGGATTAACGAATAAATCTGCGCAAGCAGCATATTATTTTGTTTTGTATATCACAAGATATCTTTGAGGTAAGTGTGTACAATTTTCAACATTTTTCACACACAACCTATATGCAGTAACGGCAACTGTTTCCTCAGCGTGCATCATTTCGTTTTACTAAGCTCGTGATATCTTGTGATACACAAAACGAAATAATATGCTGCTTGCGCAGATTTAGTCGTTATTCCCTACGGAACAACTTTCTCACTGGAAGTTCTCTGAGAATCAACGATTTTTCCCTATTTTTTAATGTAAACACGGGCGAATGGGACAAGCGGGAATTGTCGGGAGATTGCACAACGTTCAGGGCGATCCGAGCGCACGTCCCATTCTTTGATCCGTCCCTTCAATTGGAGTCTTTTTCAATATCCTAAAATCTTAAAAATCCTATGAAATCCTTTCCTTTTCGCAGATTAACCAAAATATTTCAATTTTTTTCGAATCCCTGAAATTCTAGGAAATCCCTTAATTTTTATAAAATTCTCTGCAGTTGATAGAAATATTATAAAATGTTTAGAATCTTCTATATCAATCGAAATCTGCTGAAAATAACTTAAATTTTTTTAAATAATATCAAATACCTTAATTAATTCTCGGAAAATTATCGCCAACGGCCATACCACGCTGAAAAAACCAGTTCTCGTTGGATCAATGAAGTTAAGCAGTGTTGGGCGCGGTTAGTACTTGGATGGGTGACCGTTCGGGAATACTACTAACTGCGTGCTGTTGGCGTGTCGTGGGTGTGGTGAGCCCACACTTGTAGTTATTTACTACAAGAAACTATCCACCTAGAAACACTACCCGAATCGGGTAGTGTCACGCCTACCCCGAAAGGGAAATGGCCTACTACTGAAAGCTAATTTTTATCAATAAATAATTATTTTTATTTTTTTACCCTGAAAAGATATGAAGGAAAGAAACTAAACTTTTTTAGAAAAGGAAAAAGGACCCTAAGTTCGAAAAAGTCTGATTAAAAATTTTTTGATGAACTGATGAAATGAAAAGGATGTAATTTCATTTGCAAATATACTGGAACCTAGATTTAAGTACTGTTTTGGGCACCCCTCACAACGACCTTGATCATAAATCCAGCGAATCCAAACGTACATATTCAGGGCCGTGTGAACCACTTCTGTTCGATTTGGAACCATGCTAACAGCTGACGCAACCTGACGCAACTGATGCGCTGAGGGTACTGCCCACCCTGTCACTATGCTGCTGTTAGTCACGCATGAACAAACACCACCTCTTTCGGTCCCGCAGTTTCCGTATCACCAAACTGCTGAGGCCTGCAATTCTACGAACGTCGTGAATCCAGATTTCTCAAATCCAGGTTTTAGTGTACTTTAAATAAAAATAGGTTTGATGTTGTATATGCTTTTTTTTGTTGTAGTTAAGTATTTAGTATTTGAATTGAATATTTTTCCAGGCATGGGAATTTTAAATTTTTAATTTGTGTGACTTGAAAAAATATTTGGTGAGCGGGCAATGACCAGAAATTTGTTCCGGTTTTCAGTAGCCACTCTGAAATATTTGTATTGGGGAATCTGACAGCTAATAAGAAAGTTATCGAGAATCGTGATTGTTTGTCTAAAATTGGTTAGAAATTGGTCTGTTTAATTAGTCAAAGCTCTCTATTTGTATGAAATTTTCGAACGTATAAAATTAAATGGTACAATTTGTACGTCGTATAATAATATTACTCTATGTAGAAATTGAAAATAAATAATAAATAAGCAATTAATAGCACAGCCACACAAAAAAATCGTTTTTCGGATCTGGAGGTCAGACCATGTTGACTGTGTGTTTTTTGGGTCGCTGAATCCGAATTCGAGGTCCAAAAAACCCCAGCACGTCAGGTTTCTCTCATAACCTTATTAAAAAAAAATTTTTGAAGACCGGGGGCCAGACCATGTTTATTATATTTTTTTGGTGTCGCTAAATCTGAATTCGAAGTCCAAAAAATCCCAACACGTCAGGGTTCTTACATAACCTCATGAGGCCTCGTAAATTTTCTTTTTCAAGTCTGGGGGTCAGACCATGTTTATTATATGTTTTTGGGCTCGCTGATTCTGAATCCGAGGTCCAAAAAAGCCCAGCAAGTCAGATTCGGATTCAGCAAGCCCAAAAACATATAATAAACATGGTCTGACCCCTGGACTTGAGAAAATGAAATTTTATGAGGTTTTATGAGGTTATTTCAGAACCCTGACGTGCTGGGTTTTTTTTTGGACCTCGGATTCGGATTCAGCGACCTAAAAAACGTATAGTCAACATGGTCTGACCTCCAGGCCCGAAAAATGTTTTTTTTTGTGTGGCTGTGTAGTGAATAATAAATACAGGTAGAGAATTCATATTGCTAAAGATTTGACAAAAATATCATAGATTGCGCCAAGAGTTCGATGATTACCAACACTCACAGGTTTAACCAAAATTTCGTATGGATTTAAAAGATTTCACAAAGATTTGACAAAGATTGCAATTATTTTCTGAAGATCTCACAAAGATTTCAAATATTTCACAAAGATTTCGGAAGATCTGAAAGCTTCCAAAAGGATTTCAATAATTTCACAAATATTACTGAATATTTCACGAATATCTTAAATATTTCGCGATGATTTTAAAAGAATTCACGAGGATTTTACAAAGATTTCACAGAAATGTGAAATTTCCCAAATATTTCAAAGATTTCAGATAGATTTCAAAGATTGCACAAAGATTTTAAAGACATGCCAAAGATTTCAGATAGATTTCCGAGATCAAATAAAGATTTTAAAGATTACATAAAGATTACAATGATTTCCCAAATATTTAACCCTTAAAGCGCCATGCTATGTAATAATAACACAAAGCGCCATGTGGGGTCGTGGACGACCCCCGTCGGAAAATGTCATATTGCAAAGAGAGTAGCCGTTATTTCAATTCAAAAAAATTACTGAATACTCTTCAACTATCCTTCTAGTGTGTAGATAAGGTTTTATTGACGAAAAATTTTTTGCTGCGTGTTAGAAAAATAAAAATCTTACGAAAACGTGAAAAATGACTTTTTCACGAAAAAATCATAACTCAGTCAATTTTGAATAGTTCAACCTAAAAATTTTACCTGTAGTTCTCGAAATATAGCTCTTCAAGAAGAAAAAATTATTATAGCGCAGCTTTAAAAAAAGTGGGGTCGTGGGCGACCCCCAACGAGACGGCGACTGCTTCACACATATGCAGGAGCTGAACTAATCTACGCAGCCACTTGCCAACTGTGTCGATCAAAAGAAGAGATGTTCAAATAACGCTAAGGGGCACCACAGAACCCGAATTAAAAAAAGTGGCTTCAGTATAATCGCGCAAAAAAAAATTGGGATCTTCTCATACCCCGTGGGCGCTTTGAGGGTTAAAAGATTTCGAATAGATTTGAAAAATTAAGCAAAGATTTCAATGATTTCCCAAAGATTTCAGATAGATTTACAAGATCACACAAAGATTTCAAAGATTTCAGATAGATTTCAAAGATTTGCCAAATATTTCAAAGATTTCAGATATGCTTGAAAGATTACGCAAAGATTTCAATGATTTCCCAAAGATTTCAGATGGGTTTCCAAGATTACACAAGGATTTTAAAGATTACAAAGAGATTTAAATGATTTCAAAAATATTTCAAAGATTGCAGATAGATTTGAAAGATTACCCAAAAATTCAATGATCTCTCAAAGATTTAAAAGATTACCCAAATATTTCAGATAGATTTCCAAGATCACATAAATATTTCAAAGATTTCAGATAGATTTGAAAGATTACACACAGATTTCAAAGACTTCTCAAAGATTTCAGATAGATTTCAAAGATTACAAAGGAATTTAAATGATTTCACAAATATTTCGAAGATTTCATATGGACTTAAAAGATTACCCGAAAATTTCAATGATCGCCAAAAGATTTCAAAGATTACACAAAGATTTCAAAGATTTTTCCAAATAATTCAAATATCTCATATAGAGTTCAAAGATTTCGCCAAGATTTAAATGATTTCCCAAAGAATTCAAAGATTACACAAAGATTTCAATGCTTTTCCAGAGATTTCAGATAGGTTCCAAAGGTTACACAATGATTTCAATGACTTCTCAAATATTTCAAAGATTTCCGATACATTTCGAAGATTACGCAAAGATTCCAGATAGGTTTCAAAGATTACACAAAATTTTTAATGATTTCCCAAATATGTTTAATGTTTCATATATATTTCAAAGATTACGCAAAGATTTAAATGATTTCCCAAAGAATTAAAAGATTACACAAATATTTCAATGATTTTCCAAAGATTCCAGACAGGTTTCAAAGGTTACACAATGATTTCAATGACTTCACAAATATTTCAAATATTTCAGAAAAATTTCGAAGATTACGCAAAGATTTCAGATAGATTTCAAAGATCACCCAAAAATTTCAATGATTTCCCAATGATTTCAAAGATGATATAAAGATTTCAGATAGGTCTCAAAGATTACACAAAGATTACACAAAGATTACCCAAATGTTTCTGTTCAAAAATTCGAATGATGGTACGTTTGTGAATGGGTAGTAGAATAGAGTATTAGTTATAGGATAGAGAGGATCATAAACATTGATCGTCCAATGGTCGTGAATTTTCCTATCATTTCTTAGCCGCAGATCTACAAAGAAAATAAGAATGTCTATTTTGGAAAAATTTAAACAATCCGATGAATTCATTCATTCGATTTCAGAGGGGGACAAATCAGTACTTCGCCCCTACCTGGTCAATTTCTAGGGGGGGGGGGGGGATTGCCTCCTGTGCTCCCTAGGGCTCCGCCGCCTTTGAGTTAATATATTTCTAGAACAACTAAATGTGTTTTTATTCTAAAGATATTAAAATTGTACACGTCGAAAATGATAAAGTCTCCATCTTAGCGACTTTATTTGAAATTACTGATCTACGAGAACAGTCTATATATAGTAACTAAATTTTGAACTCAAACAAACTAAACGTTTTTCGTAACCTAAACGGACACTTTCCGTGTATTTCAAAAATCTATCATGGGCATTACAAATATTTTCTCGAACTCTACCAGAGGTTTGTTTATTCGCTTTTAGTTTGTTCTGATAGAATTGTTTTTTAAACTGCGTGAGTATATTTTATTGAACTTCTTTGTTATATGACATCGTTTGTGTAATGACGTATAATACGACATGGAACTGAAAATCATTAATGAGGAGTCTCTCGTCATTCTGTAAACGATAAGAGTATTATTCCTTAAGCGGTTGTTATCTCTACTGAAGCTTCATATATATAGAGAGCAATAGACATATGGACTGCAGCACATGGTATTTTTAAACTTCAAGTTGAACATACAGTACGCCGAATAGCAAAGTTGTTTTTCATACTTTGAAAGCAGATAAAAAAGTGTAAAACCCATTTCCTAAATTTGGGAACTAAAGGTTAGTAATCAATATAATATTTTACACTTATTTTAATTGTTTTAGTTCAAGCATATTCGTTGATGTTAGCTTGAATATATTTTCTTATTATTAAAAAAAACAGCTTATTTCACTGTTTCTCTGTTATATAATTATGTCATTGTTTGCAGATTCTGAACAAACTTAGTATTCTGAAAAACCGCCATGGGTCTTAAACACATCGTTTTGCTGCAGTTATGTTTCAGTATGGTGATTAAACATTTTTCTCAAACATGATGTCTCATAATTAAAGTTTTCTAATGCCGATGTTGTTGTTTGCGAGTAAACGAAGAAAAATTACAAGCTGACAAAAAATACTGATTTAAAAATTGATTCGAATCACAGTTTTGGATAGTAATTGGAAGCAAACCTTCTTCTTTAACATCTAAAATTTAACTCTCATGAGATGATGTCAAACTTTATACAAGACTCATACGTTCTGCTTTAGTACGATAATGTAAATTTGCTCCAGATTTAACTACGTAAAATTCGAAATCACATTTCAGTCCTCTTTTATCATATTTGTTTATGTTAAGTAAATAGAAATTTTGACTAGAATGCTGCAAATTTTTTTTCCCGATGGAAAGATGTTCTTGAGCTACTAGTCTGAATTTGTATGTAACTAATAAATGCAAGATTCAAGCCTGTAGATCATAACCGTCTTTCCATCGACAACCACAAAGGAAAACATTTCACCTTTGCAGATGGTATCCGCAGATCCGCAGCAGATGCTGAAAACTGTTCATCAAACATATGTGGATAAAACATCTAGGATCATGTCTTCATTCCTGTCAGCTGTTGCGGTCAGTTAAATAAAATAATTTGCAATCCTTAACTTTACAAAATTTACTGATTTCCATAATCATATTTTCTTCGTTTGCACTAGGATGACATTAAAGCGGGGAAGGACAGAAAGTTCCTTGTTGGCAGTTGTCATGATGATTTTGTTAACTCAACAAAGGATGATATTGATCCTATACTTGCCAAGATGACTGCATGTTTCACCAAAAATACGAATTCTAGGGTACATGAAAAACAGTACTTATAATCCATTTCAAATACAATATGAACGTAAAATAATTTTTTTCTTGTACATTAACCTTTGAGTCCAAAATTCTCAAACTTTTGAATGCTAAGAGCATACGATCAATATTTAAGAGATTATTCACACAGAATGTAAACATGAAAATATTTTTTTTACAGTCTGCGGAAAACTGCTATAAAAAAACCTTGACTGAATTAACCAAAGAGGCACACGCTCTTCATCTTACTGTCAAGAATTGTATTAAAATAAAGTGCGCAGCTAAGTACTTTCCCCGTAGATGCCAGTGAAGACTTGAACTCGATAAAGTACAACTACTAGCTAGAATTTTACTGACATCAATGAACAATTCAAAAAAATTATAGTATTTATTATTTTGATTAAATTCACCTTTCCAATATACCGTTGATAAAATTTTGTTCCTTCAGTGGATTCGCATATGTCTCGAATTTAATTCAATTCATGATAATAAATATATTATTAAGTCTACAAATTGATTTGGTGCTTTCACTTCGTTGCCTTTATAACTCTTGGTCAAATCTGAATATTTTCCCGCCCGAAAGTAGATTTAAAGGGCGAACCTTGAGCTTTAAAACACAACGTAATAGGTGGTGGCCTGCAGACTTAAGCTCAAAAATCATTAGTGAATACAATTGCTTCTGACAATGAGCATTTGAGATAATGCTTTCTTTTTGCATTTAAATTCAAAAATCACTACTATAAAATCTATAGAACTACTTTTTCACGTTTTATGTGTCATAGCACCTTCTGTTAAGGCTGACCAAATCATGTCGGTCGACTCAGCTACATTTTTTCTTCAATTGGAATGCAAAATGAATGCAATGTTTCAAATTCTCCTTGTCGGACACCATTGTTTTCACTAATGATTTTTGACGCCAAGTCCGCAGGGCCGCCACCTATTATATTTTGTTTAAAGCTTAAGGTGCTTCAAACAAGTCGGTTTTTAGAGTAATACAAAATACGACCAAAAGGATGAATTTTTCGATGTAATATTTTTACCACATAATCCTTTCTTCAAAAAAATGGTCTTGTTTTTTTTTAAACTACCCTAGGGCGGGAAAAATTCTAGTTTGACCAGGAGTTACAAGGAATCAAAGTGAAGGTAACGAATTAGTGTGTAGATCTAATAAATAAAAATTTGTTTACCTGATGATAAATTGAGAAAATTTACTTTCAACATAAGAATGATTTATTGCGTTTTAACTTTTTCAAGGTCTCTAATTATTAGAGTGATTAATTATAATTCAATTTTTTCATATTACCGTTCTAGAGGTCATTTCAAGAACATATATCAGCGTTTGTCGCTTCTTATCTTATTTTTCAGTAATGATGTGATTATGTATAATTACGAAATCCAGTTCAAATCGAACCAATTTTCAAGAGAATTTGTTAAATGAGATTATTTAAATTTCGTCGGTTTTCATCAAATCTCAGAAAAATGATTTTTAGGAAGGTGTCTGTCTGTAGTCTGTAGTCTGTAGGCACGATAACTTCCGAAAAAATGATCAGCTTCGATTGGACTTTGGCACACTTTTTTAAGGCCTGAAAAAAAGGTCTAGTTCATTAGCCAGCTATTTTGATTGAAAATCCAAAAAGTTAGCGCACGGTATGAAAAAGAGTCAAAAGAGAAAAAAAAGTTGCTTTTCGAAAGCCCTGCAAGATTATCATAACAACTTTTTTAATTTTCTTGAAAGTTCGAAAATTCAAAAAAACACAAAAAATAATGTAAGATGAAAAATTCCACTTTTTGGTCGAACTATGGAAGATTCCAAAAAATGAATAGACAAAAACTTCAAGAATAAAAAAATAAAAATTTTGGATAAATGACACAATGTACGAAGAAAATAAGTAGACGAAAGTTATTCACCTCAAAAAAAGCTACAAATTTCATCCTAATCATTTTTTGACAAGATGCGTAGTTTTTGTAATAATCGTGAAAAATGGTATAACAAATGAACGAATTATTTTTTTAGACAAAAAGACACAACTCTCTAAATCTGAATTAGTGAAATTTCACTAATTGCTAGTGAAATTTCACTAATTCAATTAGAGAGAAAACGGCGACTCACGATTAGTAGAAAACTACTAATTTGATTAGTGGAAATTGTCCACTTGTGAAATTAGTGAAATTCCACTAAGCAATTAGTAATCCCTGTCATTGCAGTGTGTACTAATTGAAGAGTAAAAAGCCACTAATTATACAGTAAAAATGCACTAATTGTTCAGTGAAAAAATTAATTTTTTCAAAATAAATATTAATTGAAAAGAGATTATAAAACAACACGCAGTAGTATTCCCGAATGGTCACCCATCCAAGTACTAACCGCCCCCAGCACTGCTTAACTTCAGTGATCTAACGAGAACTGGTTTTTTCAGTGTGGTATGGCCGTTGGCGATAATAAATGAATACATTGATCTTGAGCTCCTTTTTGTCTACTGGCCATAATTAAATAGAACAATAATATGATAATTTCAGGGTGGCCGCTGGACCGGGAATCTCATGAGACCGGGAAAAACCGGGAAATTACAGTGTATTTATTTTTGACCAGGAATTTTACAAATTTAAAAATAGTCTTCCCAACCTGTATTTCAACCCTTCTTAAATAATTAGATAAATTGTTATATTTTAAAATGTCAATGTCAATTTTACAATTACGTAATGTCATATGAGGATATGACTTCAGATTGGTCAAAATCGTTGCAGTTCACTAATTCGTTAGTGATCGCGCTAAGTTACTAATGAATTAGTGAAGCGAAGCTACTAAATAATAGTGAACCATGTTTACTAATTGAGATTAGTCAAACTTTTACTAATTTATTAGTAAAATATTTACTATTTCAAATGTGAAACATCAAAATATTACTATTTGGTTAGTGAACCATACATTTACTAATTCAACTAGAGAAATTTTCACTAATTCATATTTAGAGAGAAGGAACAATAAAATGTTTAATAACAAAATTGTTTTTAAATTAGATCTGAAAATTTGCTTTCAATCTTTTTTTCTCACGAGACGGGTGATGAGAATCCCTTCGCTAAAGCGTAAAGAGCTTTAACAAAAGAGAATTCACAATCACTAAATTTTACTTGGCGATGGTTTGACCTTTAATTTTGAAAGTCCTAATCAAAAATGCCGGGGATGTACAATATGCCCACGCAGTGGGCAGATTTTTTAAACTTATTTCTATGAATTTTTTATGCTAAATATTAAATTGGTGTTGATTGCTAGTCTAAAACTTTTGGAGAAAGAAGAAAAAACTGCCTCAGCCCGGATTTCAAGCAGGAACGTCACTATTCATGAGTGGAGCGTCAACCAATTATGCCACCAAGTCCACAGCAGATCTTTTCTTGCTTCTTCCAAAAATATTATTTACAATTAATCAATTCAAATTCATTAGGCTGAAGTATTCATTAAAAAAGTTTCACATGGTGAAAGAGATGCAAACCCGCGTCCCCACGTGGTATGACAGAAACAAGAAAGAATCTGCTGTGGCCTCTGTGGTATAATTTATTAGCGCTCCACTCATGGAGAGAAGCGTTCCTGGTTCAAATCCGGGTTGAGGCAGATTTTTTCTTCTTCCCACACAAATATTATATTAGTGATAGACACTAATTTAACATTCAACATAAACAATCATTTAATACCATGGTCAACACAATAACATCATTGAAAAACATTTATTATTGGAGATGTTATTTTTTTAACGCCGTGTCTACGTGTACTGAACTTTCGATATGGATATCCAAATTTTTTCGGTACCTGTAGACACTCCTTTTCTTAAACAATACAATTTGCACTACTTTTTCAATATTTGAAACTTTTAAAAAATTGAATAAATGGAAACTATTTCACCCTGTGTTTCAGAGAATTTTCATAACTTTCGATCTATTTGAGAGAAAAAAAAAATTTAACTCTTTATTTTATCAAAAAGAACTTAAGCAATCATCGAAAAACAGATGGCCTCATAGTTGTGACCCGCACTATCCATCAAAAAACAATTCTGCGTATCATTATATAAACAATACACGATGAAGTCTGCAGTTTTAAAAATATTTGTAAATGTATGTTGACACAATGCGTGGTGATATTGCATTAAAAATTACTCGTAAAATAGACTTATGTTCCTATCATGGCGTTTAATTGTATTATGATTACTTCAAGTTTAATTAATTTTTTTTATAACATTGGCTAATTAAGTTGTTCTTTAGAGCATAATCATTTCGAACTTATTTCGAACTAAGCTGAAAGAATAAGATAATCGAATATTTTTGAGAAATCAAAATTGTCGCTATTTGATTTATAATAATAATCTATCTACTTACTGAAATAATGGTAGTCACCGGAGTTACAGTCTGCATTAATCCTGCAATCATCAGCATATTCTCCCCTTTTCTGTAACTTTGACGACAGCAGCTCCTATAAGGTTCGTTTTAATTAATATTGATTAAACTACCTCTATTGCTTCGTCCGCGAATTTTATACAGGCTCAATTTCCCATGATTATGATGCATATGAAATTCCAGATATATACCCCAAGAAGGACAAATTTCGTCAGTGAAAAATATGCTTTGTAAACATATCTCTCTGCATCCAAGCTGGGCATACATGGCCAAGGGAAATCTAAAAAACAACAAGGAAAGACATGCAAAGTTTGCATTTTTATTTAATACTAACAAAATATTTGGTAACATGTTTTTTTTTCTTCAAAAACTGTTGACAAAAAGAATAAATATGAAGAGCACATCAGTTGCTCAAGATAACATCTCCAAAAATAAATATAAATTTATGCGGTTCGAAAAATATGGTTGACTTTTTTCTTTTAGAAAATTTAATTCCTGAACACTTATTGTCCTTCATAGTTTTCTCTTTTGGTTAGTTTTTAAAAAACATTAATCTTGCTAAAAAAAAATCTGTAGAACAAAAATAAAAATGTTCAAAGAGTAAGCCATTCTTAAAGATTTGATTCTCCCTAAATCTAATTTATAAAAATTTCGCTTATTGTTATTGAAATTCTACTAACTCGATTAGAGGAAAGTGAACCACTAAGTATTAGTAGAAAATTATTTGGTCTAGAAATTAATTCGGTGCCTTTACTTTGATGTCTTGTAACTCTTGGCCAAACTTGAGTTGTTCCCGCTCTAAGGTAGCGGCCCTGCGGACTTAACCTAAAAAATTATTAGTCAATAAAAAGGCGTCCGACAAGGTATATTTGAGATACTGCATTTTCTTTGCATTCCAATTTTGAAAAAATGCAGCTGTAGTGACCGAAATTATTTGCTCAGCCTTAGAATATAGCATAATATATAGCAAAAAGCATGCAATGTCTCACATGGTCCTCACCGGACACTATTGTATTCACTGATGATTTTGGAGGTGAAATCCGCAGGGCCGCCACTTTTTATATTGTATTTTAAAATTTAGAGTTCGCCGTTAGAAAATACCTTAGGCAAGTGGCGTGTAAATGCACTGTCATAGAGCACCTTTCTATTATCAGTTGAAAATGTTGATGTCAATTCAGTTTCAGAATTATATTGTGCCATGCCCATAAAACATATACTTATATACTTGAACTAGAACAAGACGTAGAAAAATAATACCCAAGTTAAAAATCATATTCAAATATTATATTCTCGAAGCAAAGTTTGGCAGACCAAACCTGTCGAGAAAGATAGCTGCATCAAAGAGCATCCCTTATAGATGTTTTTGAATGCGGCTGTCAAACACGCGCCTTCGCCGACGAGCCCAGGGTCCTAGTTTGTAAAACCCGGCCATCGATAGGGTCTCACTGGTAGAATGATGCGTCTTTACAGACGCACTTGTCGATTAGCAAGTCCTCCCAAAATCTTCTTATGCCCTAATTCTATACGTGTTATTCATACATCCCTCGCAATGCAGGTGCGATTGTCCGAATAATTACATCATATGCAACACCTGTAAAGATCTTATACAGCTTGTTCAAACAAGTAATTGGCCTGTTATTCTTAGAGTCAGAAGAGTTGCCCTTCTTCGGTAGGATAACTTTGGCCCTTCCACCAATTACTCTGGAATCGACTGTTTAGACTTTAAATATAAGGTGAAAATGCGGCCCAGATGCTGGTGGGTTGAAGAAAACTTCTTTCGTCAGGAGCTCCTAATACCATCTGGTCCCGCAGCGGCATAGTTCTTTATTCCCCTCAATACTGTTCTCACTTCTTCGGTAGTGGTAGGTGGGTATTCTTCCTCTGGTGTTATGAGGGCACTTCACAGCTTCTTCAAGCTATTTATGTTTTCTGTGGCTTCAATCAGTCGATACTGAATTTCGTAGACATCTCTCCAGAATGCTTGAACATCCTTTGATTTATGCGGTAGGTCCACACTTACTCGGGGTTTCGGAAGAGTCGAGATGGCTCAGAGAAAAACTGTTGATTTTCTCTCACTCACCTCTCTCTCCGCTCTAAAATTTTTCAAGCGTCATTTGGAAAAAAGAAACGCCTTCGACGGAAGGCGAGGCAAGGTGGACCTGATCTGGAATCAACCATATATAAAATTGGCTTCAAGTCCTATCTCTTCACAAATGTTGACGCTTTTTTTTAGAAATGCTCAGCATTACATTTTCCGGAGAACATGCTCTCAAAATTTTGTACTATTTTCTCAGTGTAGCACTATATAAACAAATATCGTGACAAAATTGGCCAGTTCAGCTTTATGAATTCAGATCAAAGTTCAAGATGTCATCTCTGTAAGTATAAAGTATAAAAACCTCGTTTAACTTCAGAAAATTGATGTCCAATGATGACCACAAGTTCCCCAATCTGCACTGGGTAAAAGACTTTGGTTGACGATTTTAGTTTCTAGATGTTCCATAAAGATGTTGGCTATTACAGGTGAGATTGGAATTCCCATTGCTGCTCCTAAGGTTTGTTCGTAGAATTGATTATTGAAAGAGAAGTAAGTATTATTGAGACAGTGATCTATCAGAGGTATGAGAACAGAGGGGCAGTTTACAAAGGATTCAATAATATCAATTGTATCAGAGATTGCTACTTTTTTCAAGAGGGATTCTACGTCGAAACTCACTAGGATGTCTTCAGGTTGAATGCGAATCTGTTGTATCTTTTTGATAAAGTCAAAAGAGTTTTCAGCGTAGGTGTTAAGAGTTCCCTGGGAAAAAATTTATTTCCTTGGTAAGGAAGTGATCTAGATTGTAAGTTGGTTAGTTTAATGCGCTGAAGATCGATTTAGTAGAATGTTGTTTCTGTGGATTTTTGGGAGTCCTCAAAGTCTTGGAGAGATGGGATTACAAGGTATTAATTTAGACATTGTTTTCTGTCAAGTTTAGAATCTTCCACAAGGGTATTTATTTTGCTGACTATTGGTTTTGTAGGGTTTTTTTATAAAGTTTTTTATTTGTATCGTCAGGATTATCATAAATATTTTTTTTACTACATCAGTATATTATGATGTCTCCATTCTGATTGACTACTTCAATTGCTGTTTTTTTGTTCTGTTAAGCTTAAAGAGGCAAGTTGTCCTTGGTGTAAGATGTTGGCCACCCTACGCCCTATGTTATTCGATTTTTTGTGTGGAAGAGTATATATTGTGGATTTAAAATTACTGATGATTTCTTCTTCCGGGGTTTTTGAGGGACATACTGCAAAATTATGTCCTTTAGATAAGACTGAAATCATTTCACTGCTGACAAGCTGGTTAGAGATGTTCTTCACTGTGTTAGGTAGTGGTGTGTGCCTCACTAGAAGTAATTTGTTAAATTTTATTTCTTGTTTTAGAGTGGAGATATTTGTAATCCGTTGGGCTTGATCAAATGTCAAATGTGAGTGCATTCGATAGGAAAAGCTGAAGTTTTATCAGTTTTTTTTTTTGGAGGTAGCCTGCAAGAAAAATTTGGTATGTTGTAGTCTTCATTTCAAGAAAAGCAAGCTTGTTTTATGTAGAATTGATTTGGATTTAGATGTTCCCAAATTGTTTTGCTATCGTAAGATTTTTGGGATGATATTGTTGTCCCTGCATCGTTTCAAGAAAGCTAAAGATGTTAGTATAGCTATGAGCTTGAGAAGACCGGAGCTTACTAAAAGTGTTAGTTTTAGTGAGAAAACTTTCCCCGTAAAGTTCTTCAATAATAGATTTAATGCTTACAAGGTGATTCATTATAATAAAAGGAGGTGTTTCGGGTTTCAATCGTGTGCAAAAGGACTAATCTGTCCGAAGTTTCATCAACATTGTAGCACATTAATTCAGTAAATTATTAGATCTTAAAATGAAATTTTCTTCTGAAACGTAAAATTGGACTTTTCTATTAGGCTGTGTCTAGTCATCCCGAAAGTTTGGGAAGAGTAGCCAAACTTATGACAAAATTTTAACTACTCATCCAGAAATTCCGGACAAGATTCCAGCAAAAAGATCATCTTTCGATTTCCTCAGCACCTAACGACATTTTCCAATCCAGACTGTTATGCTTCAATTCAGCGTTGATGCATCTCTCATGTATGTATTTTTTGTCTTAAGCTGAAAGTCCAATTTTGGTGAACGCTTTTTATAGCTCGTGGAAATTGATCAAAATGGTGTTTATGTCCTTTCGAAATGCCACAATTTGAATATTCAGATTAGGGAAAAAGTCGTAATATTTGTAGTCAGTTTTTCATATAAGGAATTTCCAAACATAAAACTGTTCCTGTATGGAGTTCTCCAAGGTATCCATGATGGCTGCGCCGCCCCTTTTGTTTGCCAATTCAACGTTATCTCTACACTGATTGAAATAAATAGGTGATACAATAATATTTATGATTAGATGAACCCTATTTTATTGCTGGTATGGATACATCCATACGAAATGTCTGTTTTGTCCATCCGATTCTTGTCGGTTTTGAAGACAGACGCGCAGGCGGGAGCGAGATGCGCCTGTTGTAAACAAAACAAACCGACTCGGGTAAATCATTCATACAAAGGGTACTGCTAAACGTAAACATTTTGAAGATAGTTGACTCAGGTAAATGTTTATAGAATTACACATTTCATATAACAGCAACACATAGTATATTACAGCCTTGTACCAAAAATATAAATAAGTTGTATTTACCATATTTCAGTAAGTGCATTTCATACTATTTATGATTGAATTACACGTATTATATTATAAATATACTCGTAATTTTTTAGCCTACGATTGTATGGTTGAATCAGCATCACAATTTTTTTCAGTGTACCAAAGCTTAACTTTAGTCTGTCAAGTGAGATAATGATTACATTAAACGATTATCTATATATATATATATATATATATATATATATATATATATATATATATATATATTCATCACCATGGAATTATCTTGTTGAATATTCATCAGTGGCACTGTTAACGAGTTTCTTCTTCGATCAGTAACATCTGTTATAGAAAATGAAGACCGTCGTCGGTACTCTATTCTTCACTATAGCCGTTTCCCTTAATTCAATTGGTAAATATATAATAATCTAATATTTCTGTGATTAACCTAAGGTTTATCGTAGAAGCTGGATTGCAGCCCAGCTGAAAGTGCTAAACTGAATTTCAACGCGAGATTTTATAGATGGCTTTTTGTGCACTGAAAAGCAACTCCAGGTATTTGGAATAAAACTATTGATGAAATAGACACTGTAGTTTAAAAAAAACAATCACTATGGGGTAAATTTTGCAAGTAGAAACGTTTGACGTATATTGCCATGTGCCATTTCAATGTCTCCATTCCATACTGCTTCTCGTCGCGATTAGGCGGTGTTCCGCGCCACATCACGTTTGGTGATTACTGAATGTACGAGAATGTACGAGAAAGTTATTCTTTTAAATTTATTTCCGATGTTGTTTTTACTTAAGAATGTGGAACGCAACATGCAGACTCCGACAATTAACAAACAAAAAATCCACAGAAAATCAACCAGTAAGTTTCCGAAAACTGCTTAAGAATTTACCCTAACTTTTTGGAAGCTCTCGACATTCCTGCAGTAAATCATCGCCCTTCAAACTCCACGTCAGCGTACAGATCTCGATTGCTACAAAATGTTTTGGATTTTACCACACTTTTACAAGTGCAAGGCGACATTGTAACATTACTACTGGAAGGCGACATTTTATTTAGTTTACTGCAGATTCAAATACGAGCCGTTTACCAAGAACGTATTGGAATTTCGCCTTCCCTTACTGGTCTTGTAATTTTACCTTACACTCACTTTATCTCGTCTAGCAGTAAGATGAGAATCGTGCCTTGTTAGTGACGAAATGAACTGAGAGCTTGGCGGTTAGCGTTCGATTTTCCGTGCCTGAGAATTTCGATTTGAAAAAAAATGTTCTTCCGCAACATTGCATTACATGTGGTAAGCGCGTTGGAAGTTATGAGTTCGAGGCGTTTAGGCAATGCGATAAGCATTGATTCGATTGCATATTGAATAACCAGACAACAAAATCGACACCGATCGTTGCAACTTGGCATTGATCAAAAAGTTCAGTTCAATCATTCTCAAATACCTTCCCGTGTGGAAATATCTTCTGGCGCTGGCTGGACTCCCTTTATTTTTGTAATAACTTGGAAAAAACCGTTGTTCACTATATTTTTATTTAGCAGATCGGCGTAAAATATGGATCAAACCAGACAATCAGGGTGATAAGAAAAAATGTCTTCGTTTGATAGTGTTAATTTCTTATTTTCTATCATCTTAGTCACCCTGAAACCATTTCCTCCAGACTAAAAGGTCTGATTGAAGTCTGACTTCAATGTTAAGCATTAAGCTGAAAAAACCAGTTCTTGTTGGATCACTGAAGTCAAGCCGTGTTGGGCGCGGTTAGTACTTGGATAGGTGACCATTCGAGAATAATACTACTGCGTGCTGTTGGCGTCGTGGGTGTGGTGAGCCCACACTTGTAGTTCTTTACTACAAGAAACTATCCACCTAGAAACACTACCCGAATCGGGTAGTGTCACGACTACCCCGAAAGGGAAATGGCTTAATGGTATACATACAAAAGGAAGTGTTTCGTCTTTTAATCGTGTGCAAAACTATAAATCTTGCCGACGTATCGTGAACATTGCAGCCCACTTCTTCACGGTCAATCTGAAACTGAAGTTTCAGATTATGTTGTTCTTATATTTACTCTCTACGATGCCTGTGACTGGACAGAGCGCCACACCGGGGGGACTGGTCGAACTTGATTGGGCAATGAAGTCTTTTTTTTTGAAAGCCGGTGTGGAGGGAAAGCCAAATCGGATTGCTACTATATCCATTGCCCCTATTGATATTATTAGAGTGTTTTGAGATTTCGATTGTTTTTTCATGTTCTCTTGGGTAGGTATTGTATGTTTTTGCAATGACGGTCGTTTTCTCAAATAAAATGCTATGCCCTGTTTCGACATGATGTTCAGCTAGTGCTGATTGCGTGAAATGTTTCAGCCTGACTAGACTCTCATATTCCTTCACACGTTGGCTCACTGCGCTCCCGGTTTTTTTCAATATAGACTAGGGTGATCCAAAAATTTTTTGTTCGAATTTTTATGGGGACACATAACAAATTTGTTCGAATCCGCACAAAAATAAATGCGTTTTTTTTGTTTTGAAAAAAATTATATTTAGGGGTGGCGCAAGCCCCATGAAGTTTAACATGTATTTCCCATAAGAAAAAACGACGTTTTTGTAAATCTTATTCAGAATCCTCAATATTATCTCAATCGAGTTGAAACTCAACAGTTCTCTTCACAATTAGCCATAGACTACGAATAAAATATCACTTTTCAAATATCACCCCCATAAGTCTGTCTTATAGGGTCCCAAAGAAACCACATAAGTGAAAAAATGGGTTTTGCGAGTTTTTGGCGCTAATTATGGTTTTTTGCGGTTTTTTTTAATGCGAATTGTTTCTAATACATAAAATATGACCTTATACTGAATATTATATATTTTAATGAATTGTTTAAACAATTTATTATTGTTTTCAGCAATTTTCTCATAGAATGTAGTTAGAAAGACGCGGTTTTTTCACAAATTTTCCATTTTTTGTCCAATTTTTAATTAGAGGGAAGGGATAGTTCATCAATGTTAACAATAGTGATTGTTTAAACAATTTATTATAATTATAAATAATACTATATTTGAATAATGCTAGAAAGATGCGGTTTTTTTCTGGCTTTTTGTCCAATTTTCATCTGTAGTGAAGTAATAATAAATTTAAGTTAACAAAATAATTGTTTAAACAATTTATGAAAATTATTAATAAGATTATATTTGAATAATGCTAGAAAGATGCGGTTTTTTTTTAATTTCTGGCTTTTTGTTTAATTTTCATTTGGAGTAAAGTGATAATGAATTCAAGTTAACAAAATAATTGTTTAAACAATTTATTATCATTGTTGATAGTATTCTCTTTGCTTAATTGTTACAATGTTGCGGTTTTTTCTGAAATTTTCCACTGTTTGTCTATTTTCTATTAGGCGTGTCTTGATAATTAATTAGATTTAGCAAAAAAATTGTTTTAACAAATTATTATTGTTTATGACTATCTTCATCTATATCAATTGCGCCTGAAAGTTGCGGTTTTCCGGCAATTTTAACCTTCATGTCCTTTACTCACTTAGTGAGGTAATAATTAGTTAAAGTCAACAAAAAAGTTGTTCAAACAATTTAATATTGTTCATAACTAACTTTTCTTAGATAAGTGCTAGAAAGTGGCGTTTTTTTCTAAAACCTTTGACTTTACATCGCCTTTTTATTTATGAACAAGCAATAAGTCAGCCACAACAAAAATGATTTTTCGAAGGGTATTGTTGTTTTAAGTGAATTATTGTTGCTCTTTTCACAATGCTCAAAAAAATTGATTTAAAGAAGAAAAGCTATTTTACACGAAAGGCAGAAATCAATCAGGCGCAATTGATATAGATGAACATAGTCATAAACAATAATAATTTGTTTGAACAATTATTTTTACTTAATATAATTAATTATTAAGTCACGCCTAATGAAAAATAAACGAACAGTGGAAAATTTCAGAAAAAACCGCAACATTCTACCAATTAAGCAAAGAGAATATTATCAACAATGATAATAAATTGTTTAAACAATTATTTTGTCAACTGGAATTCATTATTAATTCACTCCAAATGGAAATTAAACAAAAAGCCAGAAATTTAAAAAAAAAACCGCATCTTTCTAGCATTATTCAATTATAATATTATTA
>CAKNXH010060566.1:211611-248407 GCA_932178445.1 Andricus quercusramuli | reverse complement strand
ATTATTAATAAGTATAATAAATTGTTTAAACAATTATTTTGTTAACTTGAATCCATTATTACTTCACTCCGAATGAAAAGTGGATAAAAACCCAGAAATTTAAAAAAAAACGCATCTTTTCAGCATTATTCAAATATAATATTATTAATAATTATGATAAATTCTTTAAACAAATATTTTGTTAACTTGAATTTATTATTACTCCACTACAGATGAAAATTGGACAAAAAGCCAGAAACTAAAAAAAATCCGCATCTTTCTAGCATCATTCAAATATAATATTATTTATAATTATAATAAATTGTTTAAACAATCACTATTCTAACATTGATGAAATATCACTTCCCTCTATTTGAAATTTGGACAACAAATGGAAAATTTGTGAAAAAACCGCGTCTTTCTAACTACATTCTATGAGAAAATTGCTAAAAACAATAATAAATTGTTTAAACAATTCATTAAAATATATAATTTTCAGTATAAAGTCATATTTCATGTATTAGAAACAATTCGAAAAAAAACGCAAAAAAATCATAATTAGCGCCAAAAACTCGCAAAACCCATTTTTTCACTTATGGGATTTCTTTGGGACCCTATAAAACAGACTTATGGGGGTGATATTTGAAAAGTGATATTCTATTCGTATTCTATGGCTAATTGTAAAGAGAAATGTTGAGTTTCAACTCGATTGAGATAATATTGAGGATTCTGAATAAGATTTACAAAAACGTCTTTTTTCTTATGGGAAATACATGTTAAACTTCATGGGGCTTGCGCCACCCCTAAATATCATTTTTTTCAAAACAAAAAAAAACGCATTTATTTTTGTGCGGATTCGAACAAATTTGGGGGGTGTCCCGATAAAAATTCGAAAAAAAATTTTTCCAATGCATTTTTGGACCACCCTAATATAGACTTTACCACCAGAGCAAGGGATTTTATATACTCTTGGATCACTGAGAGGTGCCTTTCCATCTTCGATGATGTTAAGAAGTTTCACATTCAATCCCGATGCAGTCTCGATGCAGTATCTCTCTTTACGAAAGTACCAACCTTTGATACAATCGATATTATTAAATCTTTTTCAAACTTCCCCCTGCGATCTCATACCTTTGATAGAACACTGTCTGAATAATACTTACTTCTCTTTCAATAACCAATTCTACGAACAAACCTCAGGAGCAGCAATGGGACTGTAATAGCCAACATCTTTATGGAACATCTAGAAACTAAAATCTTCAATCAATCCAAGATTAAACCATAATGTTTGTGCCGTTACGTTGACGGCACTTTTGTCATCTGGATATATGGACTAGATTTACTACACAAGATTTTCGATTTCATCAATCGATTACACCCTAACATCTAGTTGAACATGAAAATTGAACAAAACGGAAGATTGCATTTCTTAGACGTACTATTCTACAATGGATCTGATAACACATTAGGACGTTGAGTTAACAGACACCTCACACATACAAACAGATAACTACATGCCTCCTCCCACAATCACCCATCTCAAAAGCAAGCGGTCATCAACTCCCTTGTATACAGAGATGTCTCCATAACATATAAAGATAACATACAAAAGGAATTCCAAAACCTCAAACGAATCCCAATACAGAACGACAATAGAAACAAACAAGTTGATAAAAACGTAAGAAAATACACTCAAGACAACAAGAAAACACAACCCACTCAAGAAATAAAGAAAAAAACAACCACCATCCTACCGTACATCCAAGGTATCACAGAAAAAATAGAAAGAATCCACAACAAACACAACATCCAAACCATATTTAAACCACCTGTGGAAAAAGTGTAATTTCTTAAAAACCCTAAAGATAAAAAGGCACCTCTTAGTGATTCAGGAGTATATTAAATCCCTCACTCTTGTGGTAAAGTCTATATTGGAGATACCGGGACTGCGGTGAGCCAACGTGTAAAGGAACAAGAGACCGTCATCGCAAAAACATACAATATTTTCCCAAGAAAACACAGAGAAGCAATCTAAAGCTTAAAACGCCCTAATAACATTAATATGGACAATAGATGTAATACCAATCCGATTTGGCTTTCCGCTGATCACCCAATCGAAGTTCGAAATAATTGTTTGAATTTGTTTCATGCCAAAGACTTCTCATGACAAGTTGTGTAGAGTCAATGACTGTACCTAACGCACAGTCAACCCTGTGAAGTTGTTTGATATCAGTCAAGGTCACTTCATTGTCTGTTACATATTTGAAAATTTTCATTTAAATGCACCTGATGTTACATATTTATATCACTTAGCCGAATGCGAAGCGATGAATTTAATGTGGGAGGGTTGAAACAACAGGAGCATTCTTCATAAGGTGTTTTGGAATGCTTTGTTTTGAACTAGCTGATCAGTGCCAAACTGCCACGTTGCGTGTCGATACTTTTGTCTGGCCACTCGAACTATGCGCTTTGCAACAAATTTGTTTTGCAATCTTTCGAATGAAAATATCGTTTGTCACTTGGTATTGGAAGGAAATAATTACTTATTTTTATCACCGATTCAGACAACACAAATCATCATTCTTGCATGCAATTATTCTCCTATAAGAATTTGCAAGTGAGAAATGCAGAGGGTGGTATGTAAAAATATGTACCAAAATCTGACTTTTAAATCGTCGTAGCGAAAAAACTGTCCTCGATTGGAGATTTCGCCACTAATATTGATGATCAGTAGAACTTAAACTAAAGAATCTCAATAGTCAGACAAATCCACAGGAACTTTCTTACCATATCATTGGTGAAAGGTCCTTTCACTTTCAACAAATGTCCGTAAATTTGAGAAATTATGAAAATTTATAGAAATTTCCAGAAATTTGAGAAATTATGGTTGTTAACGGAAAATTTTGAAAATTATGGATATTTGAGAATCGAAAGTCAAACTTTCAGCATTCGTGCTAACTCATCAACTCATAACGTGCTATTCTCATCTGCTTAACTGTCATGTGGTTTGTAGACAGCGCTACATTGCGGCGATAATATGAATAGCTCACCATCCGATAAGTCCTGCTACGAATGCTTGTTAGTCATATAAAGTAACAGCTTCACAGAATAAAAAAAAAACGTCAAAAAGGAAATTTTATACTAGCGCCAGAAAAAATATTGTATTGAGAGTCTCTCATTGTCAAAAAGAGAGGCATATATATATATATATATATATATATATATATATTTAGAAAAAAGAGTTAAACAACCACCGCAGAGTCCTACTGAGAGCAACTGTCATCTAAAAAATGTCAATAGCCCTCAGTAGAACCGCGGTAAATCACACATATGGCCACGTCTCACAACCGTGAGTTGGGTGGTCACAGGGCCCGACGAAATCACAACGACAGGTCGGCGAAACCCTCACTTGTCTTGAGGGCACGAAGCGATCCAAGGACGACAGCTTTCTGCATACATCTCGCAAGTGCCTTGACATATTTTTGGCACGCGGGTATGGCTTAAAGGTTAAGAAGCAGTGATAGTTTCGCATCTGCGAGAGCACCTATCACAAGGACAATTACTCGCACCGAATATTTTGGGCACAGTCGTTGCAGCTCTCTTTTAAGGTCTTCATACCTCTCCTCTGCTTCTTTCTCCTTTGCAGTGATGTTGTATTCGCACGGAGCCGAGGATTCGATCACGAATATAGTTCGTTTCTCGAAGTCTTGGAGAACAATGTCAGGCGTCGACTGCTGCCCGAAAACCGTGGTTCCAGAAAATTTGGCATTTCTCGTTTCGGACAATTGACTCTACATCCCATGGAGCCTTCGGCAGGGCAGGGTCGCGACTAACACCGTAAGAGTGACAAAGATGGTAATAAAGTACTCTTAGGTCCGCATTATGTCTGTTGATATACGTTGTTCCTGCTTGGGTCGGACACCCCGATACTATGTGTTCTATGTACGCAGCGTGTGCATGACACGCTCTGCATTTATCACTGGGAACTTCTTGACATAAAATGCGTTCACGGTATGCTAAGGTGGAAATGACACCGTCCTGGCATGCGAAAATAAAGCCCTCTGTACCTGAATTGAGCCCTGATGATTTGAGGAAAGCAAAAGTTTGCTCCTTCGACAAGGATTGTTTTTCTACATTTATGTGAAAGTTTCCGTGCATACTCTTGTCGAGTAGCTCTTGGAGAAATTTTCCAAACTCTGCTTTCTTTACTTCGGCTTTTCGACGTGAAGCATCTAGATGGAGTAATGCACTTTCCTCACTTATGATGTTAAAATTCAGGCCAAGGGTCTCGGCCGCTCGCTCCGCGGCTTTGTAAAGGAACGCTCCTTCGCCAATCATCTGTTGGTTCCTGACCATCTTTAGGAGAGGATATCTGCCATTCGCAACGATGTAAGCTGTACTTAGAACAATTCGGTTATGAAGACACTGGAGATTCAGAAGTCCGCGTCCGCCTTGACGGCGTGAAATATATAATCGCGGAACTGACGAATTGCTATGCAAGCTTTGATGCATATGCATGATCTTACGTGTGGTGACAGCAAGGGCCTTAAGGTCGTTCTTCGTCCATTGAACCACCCCAAACAAGTAGAGTAGAACCGGGACGGCAAGCATGTTCAACGCCGACTGACTGGAAGACCAATTCTGTCAAAGAAGATGCTTGTATCTGCTTCGGAGAGACTCCTTCACTGATGTTACGTCCTGAATGCGGTTTTGAGACATTCCCAGGTATGTATAGGTCTCTCCAGTGTTAAGATGTCTGATAACACTCATATACACAAGCTCAGGGTCCTTGGGAACGCCAGTAATCTTGCCTTTATTCAGATGAATTTTGGCACACTTTGTCCAAACCGAAGTCTATCCCAACCTCTCCTGTGTAGTTTTTGACGATATTTAAAGCAGTTTGAAGTTTGCTTTCACCAGAGGCATAGATCAGCAGGTCATCCATATAAAATACATGAGTGACCTTATGCTCGCCCTGGTTAGTGTCGCCACAGTGGTATCCAGGAGAATTTCGTAGTGCGAGAGATATAGGCAGAAGTGTGATGCAAAAAAGCAAAGGGCTCATGGTATCACCTTGAAAGACGCCCCTCTGGAAGGTGACGTTGTTTGCTGTCAGACGATCATTTCTAGATGAGATAGTAAATCTAGTTTTCGACAGAGATATCAATCTCTCTATGCGTGTCACTATGTGTGGATGTACCTTCAAGCTTTCCAACAGACAGAGGTAAGTCTATGAGAGTTTGAATCGAAAGCTTTCCGGTAGTTAATCGAGGCCATTGAAAGGGCGCGCTGATGGGCTGTGGCGTCTTTGCAGACATATCTGTCAATTAACAGATTCTCTTGACAGCCTGCTACATCTTTTCTTGAGCCACGTTGTCCGTGCATCTCTCGCTATACAGGCTCAATTCTTCGAACAATCCTGTTGTTTAGGACAGCTGTAAAGATCATATACAGTGTGTTCAAACAAGTTATTGGCCTGTAATTCTCTGGTTTGGGCAAGTTGCCTTTTTTCGGCATGAGTATAGTGCGTCCTAACACCAGCCACTGCCGTATGGGCCTCTCCGACTTTAAATATGAGTTGAATAGGCGGGCCAAATGTTGGTGTATAAAAGTTAACATCTTCCACCAAAAGTTCTTGATACAATCTGGTCCAGCTGCGGAAAAGTTCTTCGTGCCTTTAAGTGCTTTTCTCACCTCTTCGGCAGTGACTGATGGACATTCCTTATCAGATTTTATGAGGTTGTCGCAAAACTCCTTGAAGCGGATGATATTGTCAGTATCTTCTTTTAACTCTAGTGTTTTCGGGATCTTGTACACCTCTCTCAAAAAATTCTCTACCTCCTTGGGCTTGGGTGGATTTTTTACAAAAACAGGGAGATAGCTGAAGAGGCGCGATGGGTCAGCGAGAAACTGTTGATTCTCCCTGATCCATCGCTCAGATAACAGCCGTATTTTGTCAACAATATGCTGCTTGATTTTCAGCAGTTTTAACTTCTTTAGTGTGTGATTCAAGATCCATAGTTCTTGGGTGAACTTCCGAACCCTTTCCGTGAACGGTCTACCAGATGTTATGTAGTCAATAACACATTGAGCACAGGACGCATTCTGTCTTGCCCATCCAATTTTTTTTGTTCACTTGATGCAAGCATCTTCTGGTCTTTTGATTCATCGTCGGTTTTAGCCTTCGATTTGCATCAGCGAAAGCTCTCGCAGCACCATAAACTTGGCAATTGATGGTCCAGAGGTCAGACTCTTGCGAGATATCTCCACGAAGGGAGGCATCCATTTCAGCCAGATCTTAGGGCATAAATGGAACTTGCATGTTGATGTTCCTCTTTGTACTGAAATTGCGATCATCTATCAGAAAGTGCCTGCTTTCTGCGGTTGTTCTTAATGTCGCTTTATCTTCGTCTGCAGCTTGATCAAGCAGCGATTGGGGAAGCGCTCCGCGTACATACCCATTTTTGCGGATGTAGTCGGCTTGATTTCGCAAAGACTGGTGAGAAACGTGCTGAAGATCTGGGTATTTCTGGCACCGAAGAGTGTGAATACGCACCATAAAGCCTCCGCGAACAGGGATACTGCTCGCATCGTAGCAGTCTAGCACGTCATTCTTAAGTTGATCCGTTCACTCAATGTGGGCGCTTCGCCGGTTCGTCGTCGTGTTTCCATCTAAATTAGTTTCAGCACCCCGAACTCTAGGATGATCGGCATTGTTATCCGACCCATTATCGGGTGCTCTGCGCGTTCGATCGTTTTGAACCGCATCTACAACATTTTGGTGTTTTCGCGGCTTCATTGTTATTCCCACGAGCAGCTAGGGAATGGGTTCGTCCATCCTTGTAGAGTGCAAGGATAAGGCTGATACTCTGAGAGGTCGCCCGGTATCTCAGGTCACCGTTTGTGACACTTCACCCAAGCTTTCGGCACGGTTGTAAAACCTTCGCTTAGAGGTTATGCCTTCCATATTTAGCAGAAACACTTAGTACAGGGACCCTCTATCCGCAACACGAGGACGCGTTCGGTAGCTTTGTAATATGCCCTTCGCGTCGATTCTTAAGGAACCAAGACCGAAACCGAATACATATAGACTTGTCATCTGCCTGTTGGAAAGCTTAAAAGTTCATCCATACATAGTGAAGTGCATAGAGAGATAAATTCCGCTTCGGAAAACCAGATTTACTATCTCATCTGGAAAACAACGTGTGATCACTAACAGTGTCACCTTTCAGAGAGGTATGTTTCAGGGCAGCACCATGAGCCCTCTTTTCTTTTGCCTCACATTATTGCCACTGTGTCTCGCACTTCGCCATTCCGAAGGGTACCTCTGTGCCGAACCTAGAGATCGAAAGCATAAGGTCACTCACGTATTTTACATGGACGATCTCAAGATTTATGCTAGAAATAAAGAGAAACTACATCTAGCTCTAAAAATTGTCAAAGGGTACACTCAAGAGATTGGAATGGAGTTCGTGTTCAAGAAATGCGCCAAGGTTAATTTGAAGAAAGGAAAACTTAATGGCATCCCCGAAGACCCTGAGCTCGTCGACAGAAGCGCTATACGACACCTTAGTGCTGGTGAGACCTATACATACCGGGACGTGCCACAGAGCCGCATTCCGGACGTGACATCTATAAAGGATACTCTCCGAAGCTGATAGAAACGTCTCATCCGGCAGATTTGGTCTTCCGCACTGTCGACTAAGAACAAAGTATCTGCAACGAACATGCTTGCCGTCCCGGTAGTACTCTATTCATTCGCAGTGGTTCCATGGACGAAGGAAGAGCTCAGATCCCTTGATATCGGGACGCGAAAGGTTTTGCACATGAACAAAAGCATGCACCTAAAGTCTTCTGTTCCGCGACTTTACATCTCACGCCGCCTAGGTGGTCGCGGAATACTGAATCTTGAATGTCTTCACAACAGGATTATTCTGGGTACAGCACATATAGTTGCAAATGGACAAGACCCTCTTCTGAAAATGTTCAGGAAACACGCAGAAGTAGGCAAAGGGGCGTTTCTGTGCAAAGCAGCGGAGGAGGCTGCTGAAATTCTCGGCCTTGACTTCAATATCAGGGTTGAGCAAAATGCATAAAATCTTATCCATCTTAAATACCCACTCCTAAAGGTCCGGATTAAGAAAGCACAGGAGAAAAACTTCCGCGAAGAGCTCCTCGACAACAGGATGCATGGCATCTTCCACAGAAATGTGGAGGATCAGTCGATGTCGTATGAGCCAACGCATGCTTTCCTTAAATCATCCGGATTGAAGTCGGGCATGAAGGGTTTCATTTTGGCATGTCAAGACAGTGTCATTTCCACTCTAGCATACCGTCGCCACATTCCGAGCCAAGATATTCCCGATGATAGCTGCAGATCGTGTCATGCGCATCTCGAGCATCCAGGACACATACTATCTAGTTGTCCAACTCATGCGGGAACGACCTACATCCAAAGGCACAATGCGGCACTAAGAGTGCTTTATTACCGTCTCTGTCGCCCTTAAGGAATTAGCCCAAATACCGCTCCGCTAAACGCTCCTAGGGAAATTAGAGTCAATTGTCGAAAATGAGAAATGCCGTATATACTGGAACTTCATATTCTCGACAATTGTTTCTGTTGCGCACCCGAGGCCTGACATAGTTCTCCTTGACAGCCAAGGAGAAAGAAGTGAAATAGAGGTATATATTTCGTATAAGGGAGTTGCGACGGTTATATCCGGAATATTCTGTTAAGTTAATCGTCTTAATCATCGGCGTTCTTGGGGGTGCCAAAGTTTTACTAGTTAATAGCCTGAAAAGCATCCCTGTGTGTCAACGAAATGCTGAGACACTTGCGGGGAAAATGCAGCAGGCGGTCGTCCCTGTGTCGCTCCGTGTCCTAAGGGTGCACGAGACCTTTGCCGGATCATCGTATTGAATTCGTCGCAGACTGTAACCATCTATCTCACGGTCGTGAGACGTGGTTACAGCTGAAATTTTACCGCGATTTCGCTGGGAGGGGGTGCAATTTTTCAGATTAGCACGCTCTCTCGGCGAAATCCTGCGGTTGTCCTTATGACTAAGTTTTAACTATATATATATACTTTATGATGGCTACATATATTGAATGTGTTTCTATATTTAATTGTTCTAATTAATAATAATATAATATGTCTTCCAAAATATACCTATTTCTATTTCTTTTTACAGAATTAAGTTCACAGACAACTTTAAAGGAATTATTTCCTGAATCGGATGGCGAGGTCTTGCCTCCTCTAACGAGATTCAGGTATGAACCTAATGAACAGTTAAGAAATTTACGAAGGATAGTTCATGGCAAAGTGACTGAATTTAAAGTGGGAACACTTTTAATCGCAAGGGATCATATCATTATCGGATATTTGGTGAGGAATTCCATTATACCTCTAAGTAATTTGTCTGGCTACATTGATAATGTATTTGACACACGTACCAACAAGTTTGTATCACTGGACTATCATGATCTTCGGCGATTAGGTATTGGTCGTCACCCAGCACAGATTGGTAATGATGATAGGGCTGCTGCTGAATGCAGAAAAATTCGTCTAGCAAACAATCAAGAAATCCGTGAAGCATATGATCAATTAAATCTTCAAGTGAACAGTCCAGTAATTGATCAAGGAAACCCACCAGTAATTCATCAAGAAAACCATGGAGTAATCCATCCACCAATCCATCTAGCAGTCCATCAAGAAAACCGTCAAGTAAACATTGAAGCAAACATTCAAGCATTTCATATTTACGAAGATTATTTAAGAAGACGTGGGCTCAATTGAAAGAAATTTGTAAAAATATAATTTAATAGCGTTTAGGATCTAAAGTAAAATCAGAAATCAAGAAATAAAAACTTTACGATCAATTGAAATTACATTAAATCGATGGATCTATTACACAGGTTACCAAGTTCGTTTTGCTCGGTACACAGCTCAAAAATACGTTTATTTCGCTCGGTGTAGTACACCGAGCGAAAAGAACTTGGAGTTCCTGTATTATGGTTAGTTATAATTTGCAAATTAAATTCTTATAACGCTTTTATCCTATAACAGACGAAAAATTATATTCTGCATTGAAGTAAATATGCTTTCTAAGCAAATAAATACATGTTATCTATATTATTTTAAATGAAATTCGAAATAACTTTTCTTCCTGCAATTCCTCTGTAAATGAGACGTGACAAAGAGTTGCAGAAAACAGAAAAAAATGCATCTGAAGTAAGGAATTGCTGAAGAAAGCAGGAAGAAACAGAGTGACTTCACTTGGTTCCGCTTCTCTCTGCAGTTTTGCTGTAAATTATGATTAACAGAGAATAGCAGTAAAATAAATTAAGAGCTATTTATCAAGAGGGAGGAGCTGCAGAAAGAAGTAGTGTAATTCTACTTCTTCCTGTAGTTCCTCTGTAAACTAGATGTGACGGAGATATGCAGACAAAGAACTTAGAACATTCATACAGACACAGGAGTTACAGAAGGAAGTAGATTAACTCTAATTCTCAATTGTGGACTTTTGGCCATGGAAGAGGGAAATTGAAGAAACCTAAAATTCTCGAGGATAACCGGTTCGGAGGCTTCCATAAACCACGAGGCCCAATTTTGGCAATTTTTTTACCCCCCCGCCCCCCCTGGGGGGCCCCCGTGGGATTCTGGTCCCCCCCCCCCCCCCACCTTAGGATGCTACGTGGTTCGTCGAAGGCTCCTCGTTGAATATTTTGGATAAGATTTTGAGTGAAAAATTAATCTTTCTGGTTTAAAAATAAAATATTTCTTTAAACTTTATTCAATTTGTTTTGTAATATTTTTGGACTTATTATTGTTTTCAGTGAATATTTTTCTGTTTTCTGGCCAAGCGTTTTATTTTTTTGAACGCCTAAGTTTAAAACCACGTGGCTAGGACTCGGAAGCCTCCCTTCCTCCATATAAACCGACTTGACCTTTCGTTGAACCCCCCACTTCCCCAGAGAAACCACGTGGTTTATGAAAGGCCCCTTACCGAGAGACAGGTTTGGATGTAGACATTCAATATCATTAAGTGTCTACATCTATTCTCGGCGTCAAACCTCTCGCCCGACAGTAGTTAAATCTAGTGAAAACAAGAGTAAGTGTGGATCATAAACGATAACCACCCAAGTGCTAGTCGCGTCCGTCCGTACTGGACGCCCGTGATTTGACAAATGAAGAATAATTGCACAGATACGTATTATTAAATTTAACGTAAATTTTAGCATCAGAGAATGGGTGTCATCTGCATCGGCAACATTTTGTAGCACAATTCTAACCATGTGTTTCTAATTTCTAGTATTTTCTTTACTTCTACAAGTAACTGTATACAAGAATAATTCGAAATATATATCATCCGCTACTATCGGCGACATACGTCTTTGGAAGGCAGTTGCTCGCAGGAAAAACTGTCAGGAGGTTCTGACAACGATTACACGAATCTGCTAAGTTTTCTGAACAAAATGGTGTTTCCCAAATTCTTGCAAGAAAATTTCGCTCGAAACTGTTGAACAAAATACAAGTAAAAATGTTGTAGATAGGCTCAATGCTCAGAGAACTGTACTTTCACATGATCCCAGAGCTTGTTGAACTTGTTGAAGTTGGAAGGTTTTTATTTAAGAATCGAAGGGAGATATTGTGCCGTTCAATTACTTAAACTGTAGGGTATTGTACACTGATTTCCATTTTGTCCATGAGAGTAGGTTGACCATATGCCAAAGAGAGAAAACAAGGCATTTCTCATCTCAAACCGGGACATTTCCAGAAATTCTCCACCCCTCGCTCCACCAACATAAACCGCGTTAGCATAGAAGTGGAAAGTGTAACGCAACGTAACGTGATGGTCAGTAACAGGAGGTTTTGTTCAGTAAAAGGAGGTTTTTGACCCTAAACCTTCTGTTACTGACCAGTACGTCAATCATATAATGACACTTGTTATTTGTCATTGATGATACATGCAAGTTTTACGAGAAATTGATTAAATTGGTAATGAATTGTACAAATATATATTCACCTTCCAATATTCTGAACAGTAAATTCATCAGAACACCACCAACAATCCACAAGTCATTGGATGAAACCGTAAATCACAGTAAATGCCGTTCCTAGACAGTATTAGAGACAAAACCGGGACACATACTGCACTGACCGAGAAACCGGCACGGTAAGATGAAAACTGGTAACACGTCCTGAGAAACCGGGACGGATGGTCACCCTACATAAGAGTGAATAAAAATTATATTTTCGCGATAAAAGTCACTCAGAATAATCTTGAGTTTTATGAGGTGGGGTACGTGCCACAGTAAATGAAAAAAGTGTAGAAAAGGAAGGTGCAGGAAAAAAAGGGTAGAAAAAAGTGGCTGGCAGAAGTTTTTCCCAGATGTGCCCACGACCTTTTCTCCCTCAGCAAGGCAGTCTCAAAACTTTGAGGTGGGCTGCGCCCATCTCTCCTGATAAAAAATTTTAATATTAAGATACAGTATCAAGCTTGCACACAAATTTTTTTGTATTTTGTTTATATAATTTATTATATTTATTTCACAATGAAATCATATCAATTCACAATTATATTATTGTCATTAGTATATATTACTATTATTAATTATATTAATACTTTACTATGCTTGAAAGTTCCTGAGACTTCAGTTAAGCGGATCACAAATGAGTGGAAAGAAGGAGATTTCTTGGAACCACATCAGAAAATTGGAGGACATCGCAATGAGTGTGACGAATTTTCGCAAGGTGTAATCCGAAGAAAAATTCACGATTTTTATGCGAAAAAACTATTCCCGACGGTTGATGGTCTTAATGCTTAATCAGAGGGTCAACTATATTATGTGTTGTCATTCTCCTACCTACATATATATTCATAAGAGTAAGAGAGAGGAGAGACGGAAATTCAAATTGATAAATGAAACCTGAGATCATGAAAATTTATATCAAATCTGTGAGTTCTTGAAGCATCTTTATTATCTTTGAATAAATGCTGCCTTAGACATGATTTCATATGCATAAAAACTTCTACAACAGATTACTTTCAGCACGAGAGGCCAAGGAAACAGCGTCATTGCACTGAATTAAGAAATTTTTAACACTGGAAAATTTAGAAAACAATATGAATGTGTGTCACAAATCTTGCAAGTCTTGTTTCTTTGTTAACCAGTTACGAAATTTTGAGCACGTTTTCGGTCGAAAATGTTGAAAGTAAACACTGATTAATAAGTGACGCCTATGTCCTTAATCCCTCGGATGTATCGAATTTGAAGTTAAGAACCAGAACGAAAACCTCTTAACCCACTTTTCAACATGTTCTACAAATTTTATTCACTCTCCACACATGTTTGAAGTATCAACAAGTTCTTCAAATTAATTAAAAATGTTGTGTAACACGGAAAATGTGACACCGAACGTCAGTCGCTCCCACGAAGGAATAGTAAGGAGTGGTATCACCCTATGTGTTTAGTGAGCAGAGGTGGGACAAGAGACGTCCAAGAATTCGTTAAGGCTTGCTACGAATGAAAACTCGTATGTTGCCCCGTGCACATGCACAATGCTGTTTTTACATTCACGTTTTATATCCACTCCCCTATGTTATATTTTGAGGTCTCGATGCACATGTAGGTTATGTTCGTTCAATACACA
This sequence comes from Andricus quercusramuli, assembly GCA_932178445.1. Classification (NCBI taxonomy): domain Eukaryota; kingdom Metazoa; phylum Arthropoda; class Insecta; order Hymenoptera; family Cynipidae; genus Andricus; species Andricus quercusramuli. The sequence continues at coordinate 234,773 of CAKNXH010060566.1, read as the reverse complement.
AGTTCGAAACTTCAAACGCGTGTTGACATCGTTGGCATGGCAACCGCCAGTGCGCATGTGCACAGGGCAGCATACGAGTTTCCATTCGCGGCAAGAATTAACGAATTCTTGGACGTCGCTCGTCCCACTCCCCACTTACAGGGATACTATTCCTTACTATTCCTTCGTGCTTGCTCCAAAAATGCTTTCCGAGTGTCAGGTGTGTTCACTCGATGTTCGGTAGAGGTCGTGACGCAGCAACTTCTGTTTGACATTCTGGAGTGACTATAAAATTATGGCCCGTCTGACTATGAAGACAAAATTGTGGATGGTACTTGGTGCTATCTAGAAGATCAAACTGACAATCTAAATTCTGAAACGTCAAATTTGACTATCCATTCTTTTTTGAGTCATGATGAGATGAACGTGTATCGTCTCAGGCCATTTCAAAAGCTAAGAATTTAAATTCAGAACCACCTTCGAGTTGCAATAACGATCTTAATTAATTAACAATGCTCATGAGAGACATAAATCAAATCAAAGAAATGTGTAATATCTCAAAAATGTATTGAGCGGTTAAAGAACTTAGAATTAGTCTTGAACAATGTCAAACACCAATAGATAAGATTCAAGTTTCTGTAAAATTTGCTGAAAATTTTGAAAATCATGGATAAAATAAATATTTGTAGCAGGGATCCGTCCAAAACTATCGTTTCGTTACGTTACGTTATCCAAAAAGTACCGAATCTTTTGTTTACTTTTCGTTACGTTTTGACAGTTCGGAACAAAATTAAAAACGAAATTGTTATAACTTGGTATTTTACCTGGCTGCCTTTTAATATTTATATCAGGTGCACAAGGATTCGAATAAACTATTTTTTTCAAAATACGCGTGATTAAACAATTTCGTTACAATTTCGGTATTTTGAATAACGTAACCTACGTCGAGTGAATGTAGTTACGTTTTGGCAGTATGGAAACAGAATGAAAATCACGAAAGTATTTTGTTTCGTTTCGGTCGGATCTCTGATTTGTAGCTGGAATTCAAATGGTATAAAAAACCGAATGGGAGAACTGTTTGAATTTGTTGATCGTTTCGATGTTGACATATTATTGATTAATGAAACAAAATGTACGTCAAAAGATAAATTAAAAATCAGAAATTTCACGTGTTTAAGGAGGGATAGAGAAAATAGCGCAGGTGGAGTAGCTATATTTATGAAAAATAACGTTCCATACAGTGCTGTTAAAAACTGTGATTCTGTTACGTTAGAATGCATCTGTATAAAGTCAGTTAGTGATATCCACATAGTAGCCGCATATAATATTCCTCGTAACGAATTTACAACCAGGGAAATTCATAAGTTATTAAATATGGGTAGGAAAGTTATATTATTCGGTGATGTGAATGCTAGAATTAAAACTTGGAATTGTCATGTAGAAAATAGAAGGGACAAAATTCTTTTAAATTATGTGCAAAATGATGACTGTAGTTTAATGTATCCAAATGAGCCCACGCTTTATCCAAATAATGGACCAACGCCTACAACTATTGACATAGGAATTAATCAGAATTTACACTCTATAACTGATCTCCAAGTAGCAATAGAATTAATCTCTGAACACTTACCTATATTATTCAGCTTAAACGCTAAGTCGGACTGGCCAAACTTTCACAGCCTATTAAATAAAGAAATTAAAATTACACAACAAATAACAACTACAAACGAACTTTAAAAACAAGTACAAAAGCTTACAAACACTTTACAAAATTGCATTAATAAAACAATCCCTAAAAAACCACCAATGGAGACTCGCGATAACCTACCACCTGAAATTATTTAAAAAATTCACGCTAAACGGAGCATTAGGAAAATGTGGCAACGTACCAGAAACAAAGAGTATAAGATCTTGTTTATAACAAACGAACTCACCTTACTAACTCCGAAATACTTAAATATAGAAACATTAAATGGGGAAATTAGTTTAAAATGTTGAACCCAAATGATAATTCTCTTTGGAGAATGACAAAAATATTCAAAAAAGAATATTATCCTATACCCACATTGCAAACAGATAATGAGGTTGCATTTGCTACAATAGATGAAGCCAAAATGTTAGCAACCCAATATGAAAGAGTCCACGATATTGACTTACAAATTATTACAAAAAAACAGAATGAAATAGTTGAAACGGTTAATAATTTTATAACTCAAACGCAAACCCTGGCGGACCGGCCGAACGCAAACATTACGCTACAGCGTAACGGTAAAGTAATGTTAAAGTAATATGGCATTATAATTAATGAAGGAAACAAAATTAATATGTAAATTGTTGCAATTATAATAAAACGTTAAAATTTACATTAAATGGTCATGCCGTAGTTGCAACAAGTTGCTTTCTCAGCGTTAAAAAATAAAAAAACAAAGTGGCTGTCATTCAAGTCGGGTCCCTGCAGACTGGCAACCCACTTAAAGCCACGTTAGCGGGTTGCCAATATCCAGGGGCCCGACTGCAATGACGGTCACTATGTTTTTTTATTTTTTAATGCTGCAAAAGCAACTTGTTGCAATTGCGGCATGATCATTGAACGTAAATTTCAACGTTTTATTATAATTGCAACAGTTTACATATTAATTTTGTTTCCTTTATTAATTATAATGCCATATTACTTTACCATTACTTTAGCATTACTTTACCGTTACGCTGTAGCGTAATGTTTGCGTTCGGCCGGTCCGCCAGGGAATACACGACTACACAGATTACTATACTAATCCTAGTGAAATAATGAAAACAATCAAAATGCTTCCTTCGAAAAAAGCTCCAGGTATAGATAATATTCAAAATATTATATTAAAAAATCTCACAAAAAAAGCAATTGTGCAATTAATGTGCATAATAAACGCTGCAATACGAATGTCACATTTTCCTACTCACTGGAAGACGGGAAACATAACGCCAATATACAAGGCTGGTAAAAGTAGTACAGAACCAAGTAGTTATAGGCCCATTTGTCTACTACCAACGCTTAGTAAATTGAATGAAAAAATCATTCCAAAACGACCTAATATTTTTGAAAGTAAAGAAGAAATTATAATCAACGAACAGTTTGGATTTAGGGAACAGCACAGTACAGTGCAGCAACTCATAAGAATGGTTAATGATATATGTACAAATTTTAATTTAAACAAAGTCACAGTAATGTTATTTCTCGATATTGAGAAGGCTTTGATAAAGTATGGATAGATGGAATGGTGTACAAGATGATGCAGTACAAATATCCACCTGCATTAAATAAATTCGTTTACTGTTATCTACAACATACAAACCTTATAATCACAATAGATGGATTTAGTTCCACTAAATGCAAAGTTCTAGCAAGAGTGCCGCAAGGTTCTGTGTTGGGCCCTAAATTGTTCAATATCAATCTTAACGATATACCTAAATTTGATAAAACAAAAATGTCCCTCTTCGCAGATGACACGGCAATTTATTCTCATTCATTCAGTGCAATTGTTGCCGCAAAACAAATACAAATACATCTTTATAAGCTTGAAAAGTTCTATAGTGATTGGAAAATCTTCTTGAATGCTACAAAAACAGAATTAATTGTATATTCCGAAAAAGCAACCAACCTAAAAATATTCCAACCCGTCACAGTGTATGGACATTCTATGAGGCTAATTACCTGTGTAAAATACTTAGGTACATTCTTAGATTCAAAACTAACTTTTAAAGCCCACACAAAACAAAGTATTAAAAAAGTCTATTCTGTACAAAACAAACTCTATCCATTAATGGCAAAAAATTCTAAGTTATCGAGAAAAAATACAAATCTAATATACAGAATGATACTTAGACCAATTTAGGTTTACAGAGCACCAGTATGGTGTAGCGCTGCGAAAACAAATTTAAAACCGTTACAAATCTTCCAAAACAAGTGCCTAAGATTAATACTAAGCGCAAGTTGATATAGTAGAATCATAGACTTGCATGAAGAAGCAAATATACAAACAATCAATGACTATATAAAATCACTAGCTGAAAACTTTTACGTGAATCATCTACAATCTAGCAAACTTACGAAGGATATTATCAATACTTCAAAATAAAAACTCCCGTTTTGCTTAAAACACAAACTACCATACTGTTACGTCTCAGATGAGACCTACTTACCTCATCATAAAATTATTATTTCTAAAACTTAACCTAATTCCTCTTTTTTTGTTTCTAAATTTTTTACAAAATAGAATGCATGGACTGAGAAAAAAGCAAACACGAAAGGTTGAGACAATCGAATTGAAATATGAAATTATAATTTATTACAATGAACTTTACAAATATATGTTTTGTGAATTTTGTCAAATTGTTTATTAGAATGATTTTGAGTTGATTTCCACCATATAGAACTTGATGAAATTCTGCCAAACTTCGTCTTAGTGTCCACCCTTTAAAAAAAAGGAAAATATTTTACTGACGAGATTTTGAATAAGGTTTAAGAAAAGAAAGAAATAAAGGATAGCAATGTATAAACAAACTTACCGAAGATCTTGTTGAGTAGTCGCTTGGAACGTTTAAATAATCCTGTATTTAGTAGTTAGACTCTTTAGAGGCGCCCAGTCCTTCTTTTGTTGATAGACTCCTTTGAAGACTTTCAGTGCCTCCGGAAGGATACGGCTGCAGGACTCAGCATGATTTTCTTTTGTATAAAACACAGGGATGTTTGGAAAAGTTGTTGGGAGGGTTTTCTCACTTTTCAGGGGTCACTGACTTTAATTCGAACAATTTAAGTAATTGTAGATTTTTGAGTTCTCACTTTCAAAGTATTTTCACTGATTTTAGTTTTGAAACAATTAAAGTAGTTTTGAATTTTGAGTTTTCACTTTCAAAGTATTTACACTGATTTTACTTTTGAAGCAATTAAAGTATTTTTGGAGTTTTCACTTTCAAAGTATTATCACTGATTTTAGTTCTGAAGATTGACCCTTTTTTATTAAGTCCACTCTTTCGTTTTTATTTGAATTTTCACACGTTCCGGAGAGTTTTTAGCAGCGATTCGTCGGTAGAAATAAACTTGTTGTTCCGGAAAGTTTTTGGGTAGCAATTCGACGGTAGAAATAAACTTGTTGTTCCGGAGAGTTTTTGGGCAGCGATTCGACGGTAGAAATAAACTTGAATGAACCCTTAAAAACGTGAGTGGACCATTTTTGAGAAGATTTATTGCATTCTTGTACTGAATATTTATTATAATTGATATGGATAAATGATTATTATTATAAATAAGTGAAAATTATGTTTATATAATGGTCACAGGCCGTGACAATACCAAGGACTACCATTCTTCAATAACTAACACCTACTTGAGAGTGTAAATGTATGTAGGTTTTTTCGACTGACTTTTCCTACTCCTCGCCAGATACTGTCATGCACTATGCATTAGAACGAAAATGTAAAATAATCTCCATCCACCAAATATGAGTATATACAAAAAATGTATTCTAATTAGTTTATAAGTAGGTTAAGCCTCTATTAATGTTAGCAGGTACTACACATATGCAAAATGAATGTACAAAAAAATATATACGTTTATAAATGTGTGGGTGTGGTGGGCCCACACTTTTAGTAAATATCCACCTAGAAACACTACCCGAATCGGGTAGTGAGGCAATGAACTTTCGAGTTCAAACTGCTATACATTTTTTTTTTTTATATGCAAATACCTCTATTCGTATGATATGTATGATATTTTGTAAACAGTTTCATGATTAAGATTGAAACGAAGTATATGTATAAATTAATGATCTCGATTTTTATTCGCACAAAGAGGTTAAAAAACATCTTAGTATGTAACATGAAACTGAAACACCTAACACTTAATCCACAGAATTAAATATAAATCATATTTTCTATGTACCTGACATGTTTAAAAGTTTAACATTGAAGGCAATTTTTGTTCCGACGAGTTAAATATTTCTTATCTTTTTACACGATTGGGAGTACTACTTTTTAATCATGAATAATAATACTAATATATTAATAAATAAATAATTAAATACAGAACAAAAGTTTGAATACATTTACAAAAAATCGACTGAAGTAATATTTTCATATTTTTATTGTTTGCAATTGAATTTATTTCGAAAAAGTACATTCAGAAGGATCAGGAAATGTTAAGACTATGTTGTACATACCAAAACCATACATAGATAATGTAGTAAAATAAGTGGATAAACTACAAAAATAATTTTTTTTCTCAAGCTTATTCAAACTTTAGGTCTATACTGTACATATAATAAATAAATGACACTTATAATAACTAAATAATACTAATAACAAATCAATTATAGCCAATAATAAATAAGACTAATACTCTTTTTAATCATTGATAGTACTCAAAACATTTCTGCAAATAATCAAAGCTAAAGACGTAATAAAAGCCATCAGTTTTAATCAACAAGCTCAAAGATTAACTCAAAAGGCAGTGATTTTTTCATCAAACTAAGTATTATTTTTTTCCTATACGAACCACTTGTGAAAATAATCGAAGCTAGAAACGTAGTAATAATGTCATAAGATTTTCTTAACAACTTTAAAACTTTAATAGGAAGAATAGTGACTTGCTGACTAATGTTTGCTTTTTGCTACTGGCACGCCTACCAGATTACATGTGTATTTTTTTTTTTAATCTTTCACATTACTGGAAAAATTCCGACGAATAATTAAAGCAAGTAAAGTAAATATGAGAATTATAGTTTTTCTTAGCATCCGGTAATTCCGATTATGATATGCCAAATGGGTAAATTGGCTGATGGAAATTGTAGTTTCAGTTGCATGCATAACATCGAGATCGATTGTACTTTTGCTTCCTTTTATGCCACTTGCGAGTGTTCCACAGTTTTAAAAAATAAGGCCGTTTTGCGATAGCATTTTTCGCTCATTTGCGATATCCGAAAGACTTCTAATAATTGAATCCAGTCCTACATTGCTGTCATCTGAGATGATTTGGGTGGCTGTTAACAAGTTTCCAGATTTTGTTTTTTCGCTAGTATCACCTTCATTTTCTTCACTGAGCTGTAATAATAAATAATACGTATAAGCAAGCCATCAATTATTTTTTACACTTACGGAGTGACTTATTTAAGGGGAAAATTGAAAAAGAAGATTCACATCGAAATGTACAGTTGGCCTATGTCTAACTAAAGTGCAAGAAATAAAGTCTCAGTTTGCAACTATTATCTTCGAGTTATTGCGATTCAAAAGTTTAAGCTTGCAAAGTTCTTCATATTGGGTGTTAAACTAGATTCGAGAATAAATAATTTAATGTGTAACTCTTCTGAGTTGAAATCATTCAAAATGAAAAAGTAAGCCCTTTATGTTTCGATAAGTGTATGGAAATAAGTAATTTAAGTTAAGTTTATGATTCGTGTAGGTTCTGTTTAGCTGCAAGTTTTATTTGAGATTAACTCAACAAAATTCGACCTGGCTCATCAAGTTTAAATTCAAAAGCTACGAGTTAATTTCAGGAGGCAGCTCAAACTTTTTAAGCCAGCTCGTAAATACAACATTTTTAAGCTAGATCAAACTTGCGAGCCAGTTGAAAGCCTCCGTACGAATTTTGGATAAAAATATAAAAATTCCAAACAGCTTTTAGAATTATCTTTTGTTTTTACTGATAGTTAATCTAGTTTGGGTAAAGGAAATAATGAACAAATGAGAGAAATTTCACCAAATATCTAGGGTTTTGCATTATGCTAATGATGATAAAGCTTCGGAAGACCCCTACACTTGTGCTGAGGAAATGAATATTTTAAGTAAATATATTAATGATAAAAAAAATAATATATACAAATTTATATACAATAATATAAAAAAATTAGGAATAAAAATAATCATTAAATAAAAGTACGTTATCAAGAACTGATATAATGAGAGTAGCAGACGTCGCCACCACAAGCTATCACTAGCGCCCCTAGCGACCGCAAGTTTTAATCGTTATCCGCAAAACAGCTGCATTTGCAAAGTTGGTGGTGAATTTGCTCGTCAGTGCAAAATATTATACATTTTCAATCGAACTGTGAAAGAAGTCACTCGATTGTTTTATCATTAGTGAGCCTGTTTTGAATGTAAATTTGTGGCTTTTGCTCGTAGCAAGCAAACGATATTAAATTTGCCAGGCCTTTGTGGTAAACATTGACAATTACCCTTACAACGTGGGTAAACACAGAAGAATACCCGAAATGTCAGGGTAAAGATTACCCGCCTAGGGTAATTTTTGCCGCAGGTAATCCCCACCCGAAATTCCAGGTAAAGATTACACAGTTTTTTGACATGTCTATTTTCTCAGGTCACCCTTTAATGGCTTCGTTTCGTGAAGTAAATCGCCAAATTTATGTTGACCATCGTCAAGTCGTGGATCTTGGGATATAAGAAGACACTTGAGAATGCAATTCCGATGTCAGAGCTGTGCGTAAAAAATCAATTTTTGAACGGGTTTTGCCGTTTCCCTATCAGCGCCTGCTCTCCTCACATTTCTACGTTTTCAAAAATGAATATTTTCACTAAAAATATTCAGTTCCTCAGCACAAGCGTAGGTCTTCGAAATTTTAGCCACCACAAAATCATGCAAAATCCCAGATATTTGGTGAGATTTCTTTCTTTCGTCCTGGAAAACCAGAGAGGAAATATATATATGAAGGCAGTGCCGTAAGTAGCAAAAAAAGATTCCAATTCGGAGTAATTTAAACTTTCAAAGATACAGCATATTGTTACGTCCTAGGTGATAGACTAGGGAACAAACATGCAGGGTGGATCAGGGTAGAGTAAATTCAAAATAATAACTTTTACAGTATATCTAAAATTTTGTTTATTCAATATGCAATATTTTAGGAATAGGAATGATGTACATTGATTTGGGAAGGAATCGGCTCGACTGAATAGTTGTAGGTAGATCAACTGACTTGAGAGAGACTGTTTTGCAGAACTGGGAACGATCTGACGTATGACCGATAGAAATTTAAGTAAGAACTTGACACTGGGTACTGACAGAGGTCCAAGGTATGAACTACAGTGATTGAGTAAGGAAACTGGCAGCGTTCCGACGTACGACTAACAGCAATTGAGTAAAACTGTTACTGGCTAGGTCCGAAAGGGTGTCTCCTTTTATATCCAGGTGGGTGAAGACCAGTACCACCCTCATCCACGTGTCCTTCTAGATCTTTTGACTCCCCCTAGGAGAAAGAAAGTTCATGTCTTCTTGGCACGTGGATTCAATAGTGGGTCCCCGTAAGAAAGTTCATCGTTCTCCAGTATATCCCTCTACACACTCCATTCGTATGGAAGATAAGAAAGGTCAGGTCATCATTCAGAGGGTGGGTTCCTCCACCCAACAGAAGTTATGTAGTCGTCAAATCAATAATTTCCTCTCGTGGAATTCCTTGTAGTGCGTTGACGTTGTTCCTCTTTCTTTTCTCCCCTCATCCTTTTTCCCTATTGTCTTTATTGATTTTAACTTACTGAAGAGAGCCGATTTCTTGTTATACAATTTATAGTTCGTCATTCCTTTTCAATATTTTTTCAGATATATATTTTTTTATAATAGGTATAGGTCACGCAGTACGTGACAATATATATTCAAAACAATTATATAATTAAAAAAACTAAAAATTAGCTGAAATTTCAAAGGTTTGCATTTTTGATGCAAAAATTTAAAAAAATTTTTTTTTTGTTCTCATCATCTACGATTTCTACTTTCTGATATAATAATTTTAAACACCTTTAAAATACTTAAACTATGAAGATGAAAGAAGTATAACTGACCTTCGTGAATGGTTTGAGCCTCTTTTCGGCAACTGCATCAAAAATTTCCTTATCGGAGAGAGATTCATTGAACGAAACATTTTGTTGGTTCTGTTGCTTGATATATCCAACGTCTTTTGAAGGTACTTTCAGTGACATAACTTGAGGCTGTGGTTTCTGTAACAATATCAGATAAAACTGTGAGAAACCGAAAACTTCTGAGGTTTTGGTAAACTTTGAACCCGATCTGAATCGTTCGTTGTTCAAGCCGGCTAGACCAGATGGAACTTCAGGTTTCGAATTTTTTACACATACACTGGAACTTGAATTGAAGCAGGCCGGATTTACGGCGTTCCGAGAATTTTCGTCGCGGCGGTTTCAGGTGAGAGAGGAGCCCGCAGGGCGATGAAAGGTTGCTCACCCATGCATAAAACATCAGCAGCGTAGCGAGAAAGAGGCAGTGCGTGGGTACTCACGCGCGTACATTGCGTAATATTAGAAAATGATTCACAGGCCACTGACTGTTGACCTTTGGAAGGTCTGAATTGAGTCTCAAGGCCAAGGCGAGCAATGTCCGAAACCCTTTTTCATTTCAAGTTCTAGTGTAGTTAATAGATAAACGTAATCGTAATTAGGATCATATTTCATTAATATGGTTCTAAAATACGTATTACTACTGAATCCGTGTAAAATAAACTGTGGTTTCATTTGGAATAGTTATTAGAATTGAATTTCCTTCAATGGATTAGGACTGCTTTTCATATGATAAAATTTGTATAACTGACAAATAAATTTTTGCTATTACATTTTCCGGAGAATCAATTCAAAATATAATTAAACATTTTTATGAAGATAGGAGCTGGACTTGTTCACAAAAGTCTTTTGGAATTTAGAAAGTTTGCTAGGTGATAAGCCAGACCTTGAATACTGTCAACTTTCAATAGACAGTTTTGAATTTGTCCAAATCAAATTTCAAGATTTTTAAATTTTTTGAATGCAAGATTGAAGAATCAATGTTTTTACATGTAAATTTTTCAGACAGTGGCAAGACTAATAAAAAATTAGTGAAATTAATTAATTGCACTTACCTACGTGGCAAACACGTGTTACGTCATGGACAGAAAAACACATTTCACTTGTTCCCTAAGTTCCATTTTGTCCGTAATGCATCAGGAACGAGAACAAGTCAAATTGGAGAGTAGTTTAGGCAGAGAAAGAGAGGTATTGAGAGACAGATATACTAGCTGGACTTCTTTCAATGATCACAGGTTCCTTCTGAAACGAACGACACTTTTGAGTTATTGGCAGTGTTAAAGGAGATTAGAAGAAAGGCTATAATAGGTATTTAGTAGTACTTACCGAAGCTTGATTATTGGCGACTCATTCCAAGGCAAGTTGTCTGGACAGCTGCGTGATGCAAATTGACCAGCATCAATGGACAGACTCCAACTTGTAGGCGGCTGCTACTTTCCTTGTGGATTTCGACAAAGTGTAGGGATGACCTGGTTCAATGTAAATCTTTCGAACATGGTTAAGTCTCAATGATTTAGTAGACGTGTGTAACAAAGTGTTTCTTTGAATAAAGCTGCACTGCTACTGATGCCCAAGAACAAAGAGCAAACTGAAAGACTATCTGAGTAGTAATGGTACTCGAAGAATCTCGGAAGAAGTGATGCTGAAGACTACTGGATGCCAAACGAGGCGCGCATCTGAATCAACCTGCGGTTTTTGTACACCAGATTTGGTAGGTGGGGTAGTGTTAGGTGTCACCTCTCAATTAGTATTCTGTCATTTTGGGCCTAATTTGACAATTTATGACACCATTCATTCTCGATATTAAGTTGACATTCTGAGAAAGGCAGCATTTTCCATACTTGACTCATGCGGCGTCCATCCCAAGCAAGATATTAGGCGGATTCGATAATTGTCTTATGACAAAGAAACAGTTTCCTTCCAAGTATTCATCGAATGGTCTAGATGTGATAAATGGATAAACCCGATATCATCTTTCGTAATGACCAGACCTTGCTTGTGTCACGTCCTGTGACGTAATACATTTATATTATTTATACCTATATATTTAATAATTGCTACATTTATACTTATAATTTATATTATTAATTATGATACAAAAGGATTATGTACTTATAAAAATGCACAAGCTCGGGCATATACATTTTATCCATCATGATAAAATCCCCGTGCGGGGTTGCTGGTCCCCCATCGGGCACCTCCCCAGGTTGCGGACAGGGGAACGCCTCCCAGATATGGGTGGTACCGGGGAAATCAAATACCCGGGGTGGACAAGAACCAGCTAGGGGAAGGAACCCTGAATTCAAACCAATCATGAGTGAGTATGTGAAAAACGACATACCCCAAGGGAGTAGAAATCTCCCCATTGATTCCGATCGGGTGAAAGCCCCGGTGGTCAGTGTCGGTCCCATGGATTTTGGGGGGGACCAAACTTACTTGGAGAGGAGTGTTTGTGAGGAGTTAGGTGGTCCTTTGGACGTGACGGAGGAGGTGGAAGTGTCGATGAACAAGGTGGACACCGCAGAAATGGATGCCAAACTCTCAGAGACGTATGCTCTCTTTGAAGAGTTACGAGGCACCATAAAAGAAATGGTGGACTTTAGCAGCACAAAGAAGAATATGTGGCTGCCAATTAGGGATGGGCTGGAACGAGTAGAGCGGCTCATGAACGAACTGCGCGATCACTCTATGATAACCGAACGACTTCATAGGGATTTGATCGAGAACGTTGGACGAACTGCCCGAACGAGAGCCATGATCCGAAAGGAGAAGGCAACGAAGAAGACAGACGAAAGCTGGACTCAGACTGAGGAAGCCGTGGCAGCTCCCACTCCCCGCGATAGGAAGCGAGAGAGGGAGTCCACCCTGAGTCCAGTAGAGATGAGTCCTTCCAAGCCGAGAAGCAAGAAGCTGAGGACACGTAACGCTCCAGCGCCAACGACCTCGACACCGAAAAAGGTGGAAAAAAAGCGAGAGTATGCGCCAAAACGGAAGAAGAGGCAGATGTGAGTTAGAACTGAGGCGGTCCTTATCAAACCGACCAAGTGACTTAGCTACGCGACGGTCCTCAAGGACCTTACGAAGAAGGTGAAACCTGACGCCCTTGGCGTACAAATCAAGGGGCTCAGGCAAACGAGACACGGCGAGGTTCTAGTAGAACTGGGACCTACATCAAAAGGCAGAGCTGAGCTGTCGGCTGCCATCAAGGAGGCGGTTGGGAACGGGGGTAGCGTACGTGAGCTTGTCCCACGCACGGTGGTCGAGATTCTGGACCTCGATACGACGACAGATGCAGGAGAAGTAGAGGAAGCCGTTCGGAAACATTTCGGCAAACCGGTTGGAGTCATCAGGGTCAGCCTCACGAAAAGACCCTTCAGAGATAATCTGAAGGCTTTCGTGGAGCTGGCAGAATATCTGGCTGTAAGCTTAGTGAACATTGGACACCTCAAGGTGGGGTGGGTATCCTGCCGTGTGCACAAGAAGGCGGAGGCAATACGGTGCTACCGTTGCCTTGGCTTCGGCCACATGGCAGCGAAATGCGAGGGTCCAGATAGGACTAAATCATGCTGGCGATGCGGCAAAGAGGGGCATAAAGCTGCGGTATGCGAAAGCACACCGCAGTGCTACCTCTGCGCCGCAAAGGAAGATAAGCCCCGGACAGACCATCGTCCGGGGACAAGGAGTTGCTTGGCGTTCAGGCAGGCAGCCTCGCTGAGGAAGCCCCTTGAACGTGCAAGCTAACATCGTAGCTGGGCAGGTCCAACAAGAAGCCCAGTTCACCGAAAGTAAGCCAAGCTGGCAAAAAAGAATGAAGGCCGAGGCACGGCCAAAAAAAAACGGCACCCCCTGAAGTAATGCGAAAGCGGTTTCCGGGGGGATTCCTGCCAAGGAGAAAGGGTGGTGGTTTTTAGTCGGTAGTTGGTAGCATCACTATAATGGTCAAATTAAGATCTTTGTATATTCACATATATTCAGATCATTGTAGTGATGATATCAATATCCCGACACTATCGAGAAGTGCGGACCCTTCTCCGCTGTAATACCACGCAGTTTGGAAATCTTAATTTTTCTATACACCGTTAAAATACAATGACTTTTCACCTACAAATTTCCGAACTCTCCTCATAAAACGAAACCACAAAACATTCAAGAGGGTGGCACAATGACCAGCTCCTTGGACTCAAGAAACGACACCCCGTGTACTACGCCTTCCAATATAGACACCTGGATATAATGACTTGATACAATGATTTCTTGTCTACAAATCTCCAAACGCAACTCATAAAAGTCAGCCAAGAAACATTAAAGAGGGTGGCACAATGACCAATTCCTTGGACTCTAGAAATGACACCCCCGTGTACTACGCCTTCAGATATGGACATCTGGATATCAATTGATTTCAACTGTTACGTTCCCTCGCCGTCAAGTTTTTGGTTGTCAACTTTTTGGTTGTTACCACAATGGAATCTGGTGTATATAAACCCAGGATTAAAATCAGAACATCAGTCGATCTACAGATTTCAAATCGGGCGGAAGCTCTGCTTGAAACTCTAAATTCATCTCAAATTCAAAATCAGACGGAAGTTCTACCCCAGAGCACATTCTCGAATAAATACAGATAGACTCCGGGTATTTGGAAACCTTTTTCCAAGTAGTCGAAATTCAAATCGTGAAAATAAAACTAAAGTCAGTGTAGTGCTTCGGAAATTTCAATCGAACTGAAGTCGATTGTAAATTTCAAAATCCTTTTAAAGCCAGTGAAACTAAACCCCAAGATTCTTTGACACTTCTATTGTCAAGTATTATTACCCTAACTACCTGCTGGGTACCTGAGCCTACCTGCTCCCCAACATACTCCTTTGACAAGATACTCATTCTCAAATATCTCAACGGAGAGCCACCTGAAGGACGATCAACGTTGCCGTAGCAAAGTAATAAACGCCACCACCAGTACCAGTAATTTCTCCCATTCAACGAGAAGGAAAATCCAGCATTGACAAAAACCAGTTTATTGAAGAATCTTCCCAATACTCAGTGAATCCCTAAAAGTTACTCGCCGAGTTTGAAAGAGCACAAATTGGAATATTTATATTAGGTAAGTTTTAATCAATGAGTTAATAACTCACAATATTTAAATTTCTCTTTTAAAAACTCGTCATTAAGATCTTCCTTTTTTTGAAGGTGGAGATCTGGATGAGGACTGCCCGAGAGTCACCAGTGCAAATTGAAATTTTAAAGAAAGCAAAATACAACAAGTGAAATTAAAATCAATTCATAAAAAACAAACCCTTTATATTTTTTCTTAAACAATTAAATTCAGCTATCTCTCTTTAATTTTGTAATTTATTATATTTAATAAACTCAGATATTATATGTCAAATGTATTTCGATTAATTAGTAGATTATTGTGTAGTTATCTCAACCTTCGGAAGTTATTCTCATCTCTGTTTCGAAATCCTAGATTTCGTTCAAAAACGAGAAAACCTTTTAATTAATTATTTTTAACAGGTAAGTTTGTTTCCTTCAGGACGTAATACTTGCAACCTCCTGACCATGAGGTCGGGGGGTGTTCCCAATGAATCAATACCATAATTTAGTACGGATATTATAAAATCACATACAAGTAACAAAATATTGTTTATAATTATATGAAAACTAGTTGCGTTCACGTGACATCTCCTTTCACATAGTTTTGAGCGTCCCGATCAAAACCTCCGTAGGTAGCAGAATTTGATAGTTTTATTATTAATTTAAACTAAGGGTGGTATCACGGTTTCGCAACAATAACAACAAACTACCGAAGCATACTCCATTCACAGATAATTTTTGAATAATATTTTTGTTATAGTGAAGCTACTCATGCCATTCAACAACATCAGCATACATTCTACGCGAGTATACATGAGACGTTTTTGAGTAATAAGTATTTTGAGAAATTGACATTCAATGTTTGGTTGGCTAAATTATGATCGTAAATTACTTTTTAGAAAGTATATATTTACTTAAATTTCGAGATTTTCAGATACCACTCGCTTTACAACTATTGTTTATAATGCATTACATTTCATTATATTGTTATACGAAGGGAGCACATGTGCGCATCGATGGTTCGATCATCTATCTCTTCAATTCGTGTTGCAAACAATAATACACTTTTTCTTTCCCACATGTACGTGCTTCCTAGTTCCCTTGCAGTTTTACTGCGGATCATCTTTACTAAATTATGTATTGTAACATTTTCTTTAGAAAGTCAAGAAAAAAGTAAACATACGGCCCTCTTAGCCCTATGCCCCTACAAAACAATTCCTAAAATGCCATATATATTCCGAGTTAAAGACAATATAGAAAGAAAAATATTACAATTGCAACAATTATATTGGCACATCAACAGGGAACAATTATCTCTTTATATACAGAATCTTCATTAACTATAAGAATAAAAGAAACTCTCACCTTTTTATGAAGTGTACGAAGGGGGACCTTCGTCCATCAAAAGTGAAGACAACTTCTATCTTTTCTGTGGGGTGTTTTCTTCCGTTTACTTTCTACCTATGCTGTGTTCTGAACATAGCTTCTGTTTCATCAATCAACTGCTTTGATTATAATTATGTTCGTCCTTAACTAATATACACGTTGAATGTTTCTTTCGTTGCTACCTTTTTTTCAATAAGTAGTTCTCCGTGTGATTTAACCTTCGTTCTTTTACGTAGGAAATCATAAACAAGTTACGAACAATTCAAATTTTGTCCTAATTATTATATTTTCTGTCCCCTCATCCCTACTATTGCCTTCGCATCATAAGTGCCTCTAGCATAAGTGGGCCATAGTGTAGCGTTCGGGGCCAGAAGAATAAAATATATACATACTTATTATTTACCAGGTAACATTTTCACGATCCTGCCAGGATCAATTTTTCGAATCCTCGCATTTTACAGAATTCTGCGGACCCGATAATACTAAGAAGTAAGAAATCTGGAGGTAAGACTTGTTAGTAAATTGAACATAGCATCAGCTAGGCAATTGCACCTAGAGCTTCAGCTTCCAGATAAGAAAAGAAGAAAGTCCGCCAACATCCACTCGACTCATCGAAAAGAAGGAGCACAGCTGTAAGCATATAATAATTAAATTGAAAATTAAAATCTTATACACTACGATGTCGTTATAAGTACATATCAGTCATTATTACCCTCTTTAAACGGGGATGGCCATGGCACCAGCCATCGTGGGATACGACTGCAGGACAAATAGGTCTAATTTAACAACTATATCCCTACTAGAGGAAGGAGATTGTGAATTCACTCAATCTAAGGTATTTACACCTGCAAAAAATTAAAGTAAAATTTTTACACCTGAAGCCTTTATCCAATTACTACAATTTAATGGTACCACCACAACGAAAGTAATACAATGTATAATTGAAATTAAAAGATCGATTTATTATTGTCGTTAATTTCGTTTGTCCTTGTTTGACGTTTTCTAATTTAGACCTTAATGCGGGCACTGATCCTAAATGTGAAATATTTTGTCGTAATGCGTTGTATAAATTAATCAAAGGAATTTATTCTTGTATATCTAATTGATATCTCAGCGTTACCTTTTATTTTTTTTGCTAGAATAAAATCTAGTAAAAGGTCGTGGGGCGATTTAGCGTTGCGCGGTGATGGGTTTCACAGCGTACGTTTCTCTTTTCTTTCCTCGTTTATGATATCTAGATTATCCGGGACTATCTCACCCTTAAAACCTAAGGATTTTCCTATCGCCTATTCCGTCCATTCTAGTTATCATCAATCTTAGCAATTCCTGATGCGCGGGGTATATTTTCGGCTGTATAGAATGGGTTATTGATTTTATCAATTATGTCTGTCGTCAGAATTTGTGTCGCTAGTGAAGAATGTCGTGTCCTCTCTATAATTTGCGAATGCCACTTTGGATTCCAAGTTTAGTACCTATGATATTTGAATTCCATATTGCATAAATTTTCTTCCACCTAATTTTAATTGTCCTGATTTTCCTTTGCGTAACTTTTGCTTGATTTTTTCTTTGTCTAATTTTTTCTTAACTCTTCTTTTACTAATTTTGATTTTCCTGCGAATTTCGCGTGACAAATTTTAACCGTTTAAACAAACTCAAAGTAATTTTTTTGTTTTTTAAGGAACATAGAGGCCAGGAAGCACCATAAGCGTGTGTACCGTCGCGAGTCTAATGGATTGCAATAGTTTGCATACAAAATTTATAACATAAAAATGTTATAAATTTGTCTGTGAAAGCAATTAACCCTTACAAATGATCTAATAACACTTCTTATAACTAATCTCCTTTACTTACAAAATCTTCTTTTTTTGTGCACCTTTTCTTCCCTCAGTCGCTGAGTCGTAGCCGATCAATACTTGTTGGGCGTTGGCTCTTCCTTTCAAGATGGAGACCGTAGACTCTAAGCTCCTGAGTAAATCAATACTTTCTGGGCGTTGGCTGCCGCGTTGTGGTACTGCGTTGAGCACTGCTTTCTCGTTGTTGCTTTTGCTTCTGAGTCTTACACGACTGATTAGGTTGCTCTAGGACTTTACCGTCTATATGACGTTCCCAATATGAATTTCAAAAACTAAGGATTTCACGTATGCTAAAGGCTGCTAAGTTCACCAACTAGTTTTAATCTCTGTTTCTCACTTTTCCAATATGTTTCTTCTCTTAAATTATTTTTAACGGGTTTTTGTGTAGATAAGATCCGGAGGTCGTCTTGAGTTCCGTGGAACTCTTCTCGTAGAAATCTTTTGTGCCTCCTTCAAAAATGTTGAGCGTGATAGGATCGCCAAAGAAGTACTTGATACTTATTAAATATTATGTCATTATTTATGTCGAAGATCACTTAAAAGTTATGACGAAAGGGTTGGTAAGCGCAGTTGAGGTAATGGACGTGACTTGTGTCGTGACGAGACAGACGAGACTGGAGGACCGACCCGAAGGGGCGGTTTATGTGGTAGCGTACCAATCAGCGTTTCCAGTACCTTCTACTAGTGTTACGCACTGCGTGACGTATAACAATTATAAAAAAATATCTGAAAAAGGGAATGATAAAGTATAATCATTTGTAAAACAAGAAATCGGCTCTGTTTAGTAATTAAAATCAATAAAGACAGAGGAAAAAAGATGAGGGGGGGGGGGGGAGAGAGAGGAACAACATCTAATCTACTATAAGGAACTTCACGAGGGAAAAATATCGATTAAAGGACCCCATAACCAATGAGTGGAGGGTGTAGAGGCATATACTGGAGAACCATGAATTTTACTATGGGGCACTTATTATTGATTTCACGTGTACAGAAGACATGAACCTTTCTTGCTCCCAGGGGGAGTCGAAAGATCTAGAAGGACACGTGGATGAGGGTGGTACTGGTCTTCACCCACTTGGATATAAAAGGAGGGCACCCTTTTGGACCCTTCCAGTGACTCAGTGATTCTCGTTACCGCAGTAACAGTTACAGTCAGTTCGTCAAGTCAGCAGTTAATCACTGTAGCCAGTACTCTTATTACTCCGGATTCTGTCAGTTTTTGTTGGATACCTGTTACTCCAGTTACAATTCCGGCAGTTGTCCTTCTTACCTCTAGTCCGTAGTCAGTCAAGTCAATTTCGGGTTCCAGTTTCCGAAGTTCGAGAGAGTTTATCAAATACATCTACATTCAAAAGGGTAACTACTGAAAATAAAACTTCAGCTCTCGATTTCTCCATCTGTCATCTTTTCCTACCCTTTAATTTAAAAAATAGAATAATTAAAAATGTAACGTTCAAAGTTTAGTATTCTTGTTATTATTTTTGAATATTTGATTCATAATTACCGCTTTTAATGAACAGCCAGATATGTCTAAATATTGTTACGTCCAGAGATGATAATTAGGAGTAAAACATAGTGATCAGTGAACTTCCTGCACTTATCTGCCAGAGAATGAAGCTCTGGTCTGAGGGCTAAGTACTAATAACTTGTATAAATATTAACTTACCTCAGATATAATACCTATACTGGCTCTCCACCTATTGCATCCATACAAA
Source organism: Andricus quercusramuli (assembly GCA_932178445.1). Classification (NCBI taxonomy): domain Eukaryota; kingdom Metazoa; phylum Arthropoda; class Insecta; order Hymenoptera; family Cynipidae; genus Andricus; species Andricus quercusramuli. Next base: position 214,924 of record CAKNXH010060566.1, on the reverse strand, counting down.
AAAGGCACGTCGGTATCCCCAAAATTATTTTGAAAAGTCTTCTCAGCTACAGTCCAACCGGCTTTAACTCGTCCTGGACCTCCTGTCACTATCATTCTCAGTATTCACCTAAAAAAAAATTGAAAAGAAAATTTGTATCCGAAATAAACAAACAATTTTTTTCAAAAATTACAATATTTTTTCATCTCTACTTGACCTGTTAAACATAATTGTTAATAACCCGATATTTTCGATTAGCAGCAATTACTTCTCCGGGTAAATTTCCATTTTTCAATCATTTTCGTGTAAAAATTTTTTTTAAGTAGGATTTCTTGGCCTATCCCTAAATCATTCAAAAGAAAATGTGACTTCAACACTAAAAATATCAAAACTTATTCCCTAAACAAGAATTATATGAAAATATTATCTTATATTAATTATTATAAAAATTAGTCAAAGGAAAATACTATATATACAATGTCAAATACCATCTAACATAATATTCATTAAAATAAAATCAATTACAAAAATAAAATTATAATATCTTATAATATAAATAAAGAATATGAGAATGCAATTATCATTTTCACATTAAAATACAAAACTTTATTTTTTTTACATAAACATAAAGCACAATACTCATTCTAATTAAATATTTTGAACGAACAATTTTTGAATATTTTTCTTGAAGAGATCGTTTCACACTATCTTGGCAGGATCGTCAATATTGCAATGCGGTACATGACCGCCAGGAAACAATGATTAGGAGCTGTATTATCAATTTCCTTCACACATAAAGGAGTAACGAAAACATACAATATAATTAGACAAGGATATGTTTGGGAAAATCTGAAAACAGATATCCAAAAATATATCCAAGAATGTTTACAATGCCAATTAAAGAAATTAGTCCGTGTAAAAACCAAAAAACCTTCTGGTAATTACAGCTACACCAGGTATTGCTTTTGAAAAAATGTCTATGGACATAGTTTGCCCATTACCAAAAACAATAGCAGGTAATTAATGTATTTTAACCATGCAAGATAATCTAACAAAATATTCTTTAGCTATACCTTTACCTAATCAACAAGCTAGTACGATAGCATACACTCACTAATCGCTACCGATTTCCTCCGCTATATACCGTCTTTCTAACTCAACAACGAAATCGGAAAGACCAGTTAAGGTAATCTTCCCATCAATAATCGACAAACAATACAATTCATCATTAAAAGAAAAAGTTATTTCATTTTCTCTTGTTAGAGAATTAAATGAAAACCGGAATAAGTCTGTGAAGGCGGAAATTCTAACCCAGCTAGGGACATTAATTCCCGCCCACCAACATGGCACAACAACCTTTTCAAAAATATTAACTTCATCAATAATCACATGAAAAAATCCATGGTCCCACTCGGTTTCAAAAACATGATTGTCAGTTGGAACATCACCATCCCAATTGTCAAGTAATTTATTTAAGTTCACCATTATGAAAACTGTTTATCATTCAAAATTTAATTTTTATATATTTTTTTTATTTTTATTAAAAGAAAATGTTTGACGACCTGTATATCCGTAAAATTATTTTCTATTTGTTTAATAAATTTCAATCTTTCTTGAAAGGTTGGTAATAAAATTTCATGTCCGCTTGTAATATACCTTGAAAATAAATTATTATTGAGGTCATTAATTTGAGTATTTGAGGATGTAAGAATGATTCTGGGATAAACTCAGTTCGTTTTTCTAATGTACAAGTGAGTTTTAATTGTAGTATTCCAGAATTTGTAATTTTGATCTTTGATTGATTTTGAAATTGACATTGATCATTTATTATTTTATGTAATTGCATTGAATATAGCCACGTATTTGGTTGGGTCAGAGGAGACCAAATGTATTTTTGCCAAGGACTGATATAAAATTTACAAGTGTTAGTTGAGTTTAAGGTTAAAAGTACTGTTTCGCAAATTTGATTTTCTTTTACCTCAAAAATTGGAAAGTCGGGTTTGCAAAGAAAACCAAAATAATATAATGAACATGTTCTTAACCAATCCTTAGTAAAAGGGAAATATGTTTTATTGTTCTCTGATATTGCAAGGTAAGTTACTGTAGAGGTTTAATATAAATAGAAAGTTTTTTTCCATTTTTAATTTTTTCTGTTGATTGAATTTTGTGGATTTTATAGAAATTAAATTTTTCCTTTGATAAGAGTGGTATTTGTAAAAGAAAAACTAGCTGGTTTTCAATATTATAAATATTAATTTGTGAATCTTTATAGAGGTTACTAATTTTAAAATAGGATGGAAAATATGTATTTGATTGATTTGTTTTAATATCTGAAAACAAATTGGTATAATTTTCTACTGGTATTAATTCGGGTGACCATCTATTATTTGATGCAAAAATTATATTTAGATATATTTCTTTTAGTGTCATAACATATTCTTTAGTGAATTCATGTAATGAAATTAGCCAATTTGATACGTGAATTCTATAATTTTCTATGCTAGATTGTCCATTAGATTGTGACCACACATTCCAAGTTATGATTAAATTATTTAGTTTGTCAAATTTTTTATTTATCTCTTCGAAGGGTGTTTTTGTTACATGGGTATTTTTACGGATCCAAGTATATGATTGTAATTCTGCTTCTAAATGATTAAAAATGAAATTTCGGAGATTCAAGTGAACTCAATCTTCTTCTTCTGATAAATGTGTTTCATTTGCTAGAAAAACACGAATAAATTCATCAATTTTACTTATGGTTTTTTGTAATATTTGGTGCTGTGAAGCCATTCTTATGCTATGCTGTTCTCTGATACAATAATTAGCTTTTGATGTTTCTTTGCAAAAAGGGAGAATTTCAAAAAATAAAAATTTCAATTTTTCATTAATTTCAACTATTTCTTTAAAATTAAAATATGTAATAATATTCCAATTTTCTGTTGTAAGTCGAGCTGATGCTATATATTCATAATATAATCCGGGGAGTTGAGAAAATTTAGTATTAATAAAATTATGTTCATGCTTTTCTTGAAATGTTAAAGTATTCAATGGTAGAAAAATGAAAATGCTGAGTGTCAGAAATGCAGGTTCCATTTCGCTTCCGATCCTTGACCTAGAACATAATAGATATTGGGTTAGTGGTGAGGTGATGCTCCTATGTTTAGAGGCGAATAGAACTTGCTAGAGGGGTTTCGGTTTACGAGTTCTTTAGAGGGGTGAATCCTAGAGGGAAGTTTTACGACATTGAAGATTTCTTTTCAAAAGGTTACTTTGAATGTTCTTATAGCAATACTATAGTCATAGTGTATCTATGGTTTGAGAAAATAGGATTTTC
>CAKNXH010060566.1:190728-206156 GCA_932178445.1 Andricus quercusramuli | reverse complement strand
TTTTCAATTATAACAGGCTGACGCCCTATCGAGCGTACTTTCTGATACAATTTTTCACAATTTTAATGTAAATGAAAAATATCTAAAGCTTCACAGAATCAAATCAAATATTTGAATTTAATATTTAAAGTTTCACTGATTTTAAAAATTGTATTTTGAGTTTATTCAAGGAAAAAGATTTTTACTTGTTAAATTATTTCACAATTTTCACTGAATTTAAGAATTTGCATTTATTTGGCTTTATTTTGACTATTGGACCACTGAATTTAATTTTGAGAATTCATTTGCCCTTACTTGTTTCAAAACAGCCGATGCACCAAAATAATGGGTATGTTACGTCCTAAGATGGTATTTAGAGAAACATTAGTGGTTAGTGGTATTCCTGTTTTATCTACAGAGTACTGAACTCTGGGCTAAGAGAACAGGATTCAGGGACAAATGAATTTTTGGGAAATGCGTGATTAAATATTTATTAAAGATCAAGAATAGAGCAAATAGGGAATCAACTTACAAGGATTTGAGAAGAGAAAATGGCTCTGGAGGAAAAAGGTAATAAATGCTCGAGGAAGAATTGCTGGGGTGCATAATTGGAACGATTTAGAAGAGAGAGAGATTTTTGTCGTTACCTAGTCGTCAAATTTGATGTTCCTTCGTTGAATTGGGATGATTACTGGTACACTCTGGGAAAATTGCCTTGGAGATCGGAGCCTCAAAATTGTAATTTGGCAGGAGATGAAAGACTTAGAAGACTCAGAAGACGGCTGGCAGCAAGACCCAGGGAGAAGTACAATGGCAAAAGCAGCGGCAGAAGGGTTGAAGACCAAGACGGCAACAGCAAGGACAACTGCAGAAAGGCAAAAGGCGCCGAAAGGTTCTGCGATTCCTCTTTTATACTCAGGTGGGTGGACGTCAGTACCACCCTTTTCCACGTGTCCTTCTAGAATTTTCTGCTCTATTCGAAAGCGTTCATGTGTAATCGATAATGGGGTGTAGTTGTCTCCACCCGTTCTTCTAGAAGATTCTGCTTCGCAGGAAAAGAAGGTCCACATGTAATTAATAGTGGGTGGAGTTGTCGCCACCCGTTCTTCTAGAAGATTCTGCTTCGCAGGAAAAGAAGGTCCACATGTAATCAATAGTGGGTGGAGTTGTCGTCACCCGTTCTTCTAGAAGATTCTGCTTCACAGGAAAAGAAGGTCCACATGTAATCAATATTGGGTGGAGTTGTCGCCACCCGTTCTTCTAGAAGATTCTGCTTCGCAGGAAAAGAAGGTCCACATGTAATCAATAGTGGGTGGAGTTGTCTCCACCCGTTCTTCTAGAAGATGCTTGGTCTGAAAGTTCAGCTTCAGAGAAAGGGTCCACGTGTAATCGATAGTAGGTGGAGTTATTTCCACCCTCTTCCAAGGTCACAAAATGCCTGCAGACTTCATTGATCCAAAGGTTGCTACTTCTCCCTAATTCAATTATGTGTGTGTTTTTCTCGATGGTCTCCCTCGTCCACTACTCAATAACTTGTAGATACATGTAATTTCCATCCTTCCTTCTGGTTAGCGATGAAAAGGGGGTTGAAGTTTCATTCCTTGGTCCTTCTCTCTCTCTCTTTGTTTATCTCTCTCTCTTTTCCCCAATACCTTATGATAGAGCCATTTCTATATTACATAGTTTAAATTTGTCAATTCCCTTGAGTTAAATAATCCACAAATAATTATGCATATATATATAGTCACGACGTAGTACGTGACACTTACACTAATAATTAAATTACTCTCAAATTCGATCGTCTATATAAATATTGTAACCATATAATCAGAAGACATAATGTACTCTTTGAATATTTCATATTTGTGACAATTCCAACGAGATATCTTCCCACAGTAATTAATTCAAGTCTGATATTTTGGCTCGAACATATTGGTTTCACCATACGATTCAAGCAAATCGAGGGGGGGGGGGTGTCACGTAAGCGTTAGAAAATAAAATAAAATAAAAATGGCAGTGAATTTTTATCCTTCTGAAGAATTGCCAGGTTATTTATGGGATCGAAGAGATTCAAGATCATATAGATCCATTTTATTTAATTATATTCCAGACGTTCCAGTTCGGAATATTGAATTGAAGATTTGGATTTGATAAATATAATTATACTTGAAGATTTACAAAATGCTACCAATACTGTGACAGGAAATACTTTTACTGCAATTAGAACAGCAATATGTGGAGTGTGAAATGGGAATTATGGAAATAGCAGTAGATGAGCGAAAATGTTGGCGACCCTGAACCTGTCCCCTTAGCCCAGAGTTTCGTACTCTGTAGATAAATTCAGGAAGTTCACTGACCATCATTGTTTACTCCTAAACACCATCCTAGGATGTAACATAATACGTAATGTTTTATTTTAAAGATGAAGTTTATTTTCTAATCAAAACTGATGGTGGTTTCACTTTAAATGGTTCGGGTAACTATTCAGATAGTCTACAAGACAAATATGTGAGTGAAAAGATGCACAGAAAAAACTAGGAGTAAATTTTGTTGCAGGCAATTTCGTATTTTTACACGCTGGTGTACGCAGAATATAAATATTACCTATGGTGGGAGTAATCTGTCTGCTATTACCTGCTCTGATGGGTAAACAGAGAATATTACCGTGAGTTAAGAGTAACTGTCATTGCTTCTTGCAATAACCCCACACATTAGTATTTACAAGTGGGAAGGCGAATGTTTACATTTGCAATATGTAATTATTATATTAATATAATATATTATCGATAATTAAATAATTATCGATAATATAATATATTAATATTATTATATATGTAATTATTTGCGCTCACGGGCAATGTAACCAACAATCAATTATGCAAATATAGCTCTTTGTGACAATAAATGTGGCAGCTCTCAAAAGTCGCCACATCCTTTAAAGTAGAAGGTATTCTCTCTGGGTTAGCATTCCGATGATTGATTACCCACGTAAAAAAATTCTACCAAAAGCGTTCTACGGAAATTCCAGGTGGAAATTCAATACGGAAATTCTAAAAACATTTTTACAAACTAATTTTGGACTAAGTTTGACTTCCGGTGATGAACTGCGCTTGCGGAAATCACACTCCGGACATCACACCCTTGCACCAGGTAGGCGAACAACATCTTCTTCGAGAAAATTATGCTACCCATGTCAAAGCCTTGCACCTACTGCGGGTTCCTCGAGGACACGAGATTGAACCAAAGCCCCAGGTGTGAAAAACACATCTTCTCCGGGGAAGTCTTTGTTTTACAGTACATTAGGGTGCTTAGAGTGGGTTCCTCGAGGACATGAGTACCAGCCAAAGCCTCAGGTGTAAAAAACACATCTTCTTCGGGAAAGTCTGGGTTTTACAGTACTTTAGGGTCCCGGAAGTAAGTTCCTCAAAGACACAAGATTGAACCAATGCACGAGGTGTAAGAAACACATCTTCTCCAAGGAAATTTGATTTTTCACAGTACTTTAGGGTCCCTAGAGTAAGTTCCTCAAAGACACCAGATTGAACCAGACTTCCCCAAAGAAGATGCGCTTTTCACACCTGGGGCATTGGTTAAATCTCCTGTGGTCGAGGAACCCACTCCAGGCACCCAGTTATATACCATTAAGCCATTTCCCTTTCGGTGTAGGCGTGACACTACACGATTCGGGTAGTGTTTCTAGGTGGATTATTTATTACTAGTATTACTAGTGTGGGCTCACCACACCCACGCCGGGCCAACAGCACGCAGTATTCCCGAACGGTCACCCATTCAAGTACTGAACGTGCCCAACACTGCTTAACTTCAGTGATCTTACGAGAACTGGTGTTTTCAGCGTGGTATCGCCGTTGGCCGTTGGCAGCGAAGAAGATGTGTTTTTTACACCTAGGGAATTGTTTGGATTGTTGAGATTGTTTAGATTTCCCCGGAGAAGATGTGTTTCTTACACCTGGTGCATTGATTCAATCTAGTGTCTTCGAGGAACTTACTCCAGGGACCCTAAAGTACTTTGAAACCCAGACTTCCCCGGAGATGTGTTTTTCACACCTGGTGCACTAGTTCAATCTCGTGTCCTCGAAGAACTTACTCCAGGAACCCTAAATACTGTAAAAAATAAGATTTCCCCGGAGATGTGTTTTTTACACCTGGTGCATATATTCAATGTCGTGTTTTCGAGGAACTTACTCCAGGGATCCAAAAGTACTGTAAGAAATCAGACTTCCCCAGAGAAGATGTGTTTTTTACACCTGGTGCATTACCTCAATCTCGCGTCTTCAAAGAACTTACTCCAGGGACCCTAAAGTACTGTAAGAAATCAGATTTCCCCGGAGAAGATGTGTTCCTTACATCTGGTGCATTGGTTTACAAGGCCTTCGAGGTAAACATTGAGAATTACTCTCCAAACGTAGGTAAAAACAGAAGAATAACCGAGATGTGCGGGTAAAGTTTACCCAAATGGGGTAATTTTTGTGGCAGGTAATTTTTACCCCAAAATCCGTGTAAAGATTACATTTAGCTTTTTCTGTGTGGGTATGGGTGAGAATTTTTAGTGATTAGGAAAAAATAATTTCGCACTTGTGTTTTACAAACCCATAACACACAAGTGTTGTTATATGAGTGACATTTTGTTTGAGGAGGTTTTTACTTTAGATTTGAAAAAAGAAATGATGGATAGTCCTTCAATGAAAATAATCAAAAGAAGGCTATCATCGAGACGAACCCTGGACAAAAGAAGCGGAAATTCCAGTGTGAATTTTACGGAATTCAAGAAGAAACTTAGTTATCTGCACGCGGGTCTAGCCCTGTCATCTTCTCAAGCGTTAAAACCAAAAAAGATTCATTTATAAAATTAAAGAATGTCGAGGGAAAATTTACTCAATTTTATTATCATTCCAAGAAGCTCACTCCTTCCCCTCAAATTAGAGAAACTGCATGACAATTCAGTCTTCCTTTGAACCAACTTTACTCGATTTTATTATTATCATTTCGAGAAGCTCATAAACAACATTATCCCTGAACCAAATTATTCAAATTTTGTTTTTCACTTCATTTTTCCGTTTGCATGTCAAGTCAGTCCTCTTTTAGGTTAACGTATAATTTATTTATCAATTTTGATTATTATATGAAAGTCCTGTTTAAATTTGGTTTATTTCATATTTTCTTTATTCATAAATATATTATTCGTTTGAGTTATATATTAATGAATGTGTAGTGATGTTTATTTGATTTTTTATTAAATTTCTCAAATATGTTCCTCAATAAAAATTAAATACTCTGCCTATCCCGTCACGACGCAAGTCACCCGCTTATATCACTTTTGTCACAATTTGAGTAAATTGTGTAAGTTGAGTTTATCTGCGCGCTTAGGTTATTTAGCGATGAGATCCATAATTAATGAATAAATAAAATCTCATATAAATTAATAAATTAATTTGAAGATTAGTTAGAATGCCCAAGCAAATTGATATAGATGATGTTACGTCCTAAGGTGGTAAAGGATGTAAATACGATCGGTGGGTGGAGAATTCCTGAATTTATCTGCGGAACTAACGTTCCGGACTAAGGGATCAGGACCAGGGAAATGAATGTGAAAAATGCTGAGGAATATGTGTTAAATTAAATATTTGTTCAATAGGTTTCTCAGAATGGGATTGACTCACAGAAGAGAAAAATTCACAAGGAAAGAATCTGGTAAAGACAGTTAGCGTGGAATACCGAAAATGGAGAATTGGAGAGATTGAGATTTGATGATTTACCTTGATGTCAGTTGATGTAGAGATAGTAGAGTAGAGGCAGATAAACTTGAGATTGGTTTCCGAAAAGTCAAGGTGGTAATAGAGTATGTATTGACTAATAGACTGAAGACTGATACTCTGAAGACAGACTGACAGAGTGAAGAGTCTGATACACAGACTCAGAGTCAAGACTCAAAAGACTGAAGAAGGGTTGCTGGATCCCTCCTTTTATATTAATTGAGCCAGACGAGATAAACCCGTTCATCACCCACTTCATAGCAGGGGGATGCAGACCAGGCTAGACGGAAAAATCACACGTCTCCAGAATTGGACATTAGTAAATTAAGGGCGTCGATCTCCAGTAGATGCCTCACTCCACTAATCGATACCTTCATAGTGAATGCGTGTAAAGTAATATTTTCTTTAGTGTGGTCATCCTCTTATGGATCCATGACAGCGTTCTTCTCTTATCTCTCTCTCTCTCTCTCCAAATTGATATCCTCTTCTATCGATTGCTACACTGTCTTCCGAATCAGATTGTGTCTATAATTGTCAGCCCATTATCCTTTACGAGTTATACGTACATATATATTTATATAGTCACGCAGTACGTGACATCTCCCCTCCAATTTGCTCGAATCATAAGGTGAAGCCAATATGTTCGAGCTAACTATGTCCGACTTGAATAAAATCATTATGGGAAGATATCACGTTGAGCATTTCTCATTGAATATACAAAGTTCATTATGCTTTCAGAGTTACAGGGATTTTGGTAATATGCGCCAGAAAGATATCTTGGAAGATAATTATATAATGTTCGGGTAAGAAATATTGATACCTATGTCTTCTAGAAGGAGGATGATACTTCAAAATATTCAAAGTGGTGTTATAGCCTTATTAAGGAGGCTTGTACTATCCTCCCTAGCGGAGTTTTTCAAAATGAGATCCCTGTGGCGGACCCCTAGAAATTTTCACCTGGTGGAAGCAGATGCGGATTTTATTTGGAAAACCTCACCCTGGCGCAATGCCCTGATTGGTGGGTATTGTTACTAGTAGAACAGCAAAGCACTCTTTTAGGTGGTGCGGAAGAACAGATTGCTGCTTTCGGGATGGAGGGTGCCTATTTTATTGGAAACGGGTGGTGTATCTTAGAACACCTAAAATTAACTAAAGTAGGTTTTCTTTTTGTTGTCGTTTTTGTATATAATACTTTTATAATATTATTGATTTTATATAATTTTATTGTATTCTAGATAAACGATAGAAGAGTCCGTCATTCGCTGGACTTTTCTAGTCGGTGGGCAGTTCCCGAATTTACCATTTTTTATGAAGATAAATTTATTATACTTCCGTATGATTGGATGGATTGAAGCCCTGATTACTTAAACGTCTGTACTACTTTGTTGAGAGAATAAATTATTCTTTTTGGTCAATCTGGCTTTTTTGATGTGTTAAATCGGACTTATCGGATCCGATCTGGATATGTTGTGGAGGTAAAATTCATTTAAACTTATCAATATTTTATGTACTTACATATTTATGTATATTATATATATATATATATATATATATATATATGTATATATATATATATATTTCTTTTTTTTCAGTGTTTTGTGGTTGAATAAAAAAAAGGTGGATTAAATACTGACTTTGTCAACAAATGTAACGGAAAAAATATTCATATACGTGCAGTGCATTTATTATACCGTAAAAGTTTAATTAGTGTGTTTGTATATATTTTGATTATACCTGGTTTTAAGATTAAATGTATAATTGTATGTCATATATTTCTAATGTTGTATATAGTGTGGGATTCGAATGATTAATGTAAAATTTGAAATGAAATTAGGTTAGCAATACATTTCTTAACTTTATTTGAATTTACATTGGTATTTCTTCTATTATTGTAGCCATTGGATTTTGATCAAACGATCAATTTATTATTGTGGAGCATCCTCTAACGTTTCGGTTGTAACAAATAGTAATGCAGAATTTTTCAAAGAAATATCTCATGAAACATGTAGATCAATACATGCTACAGGCTCATACAAAGCAAATGATAATTTAATTATTTCTGATATACCAATGAATCAAACAAGTAGTCGCAGCGTAACATTTTTGGGAGAAATCCAACAAGGTGGATATTGGAACTCAATATTCTGATCCTTTCGGCACATGGAATAGAGTAGTAGTAACAGGTATAATTAAAATCAAACTATTTAGTCAACAAGCAACTATTGATCTTGAAACAGATAAAATAAAATTAGAATCAGGAGTAACTTGCAAGTTATCGCAAACTTCATGCATCGATGAAGAAGGTGGATATACGTTTTGGGATCCTTTACCAAAAGATATTTGCCATTTTAATGAATATGAATTATTAATTAATTAATTATATTTATAATATTAATTATATATACTAACTAACTACACTAACTACACGGTATATGCCAATATACACTAGTACTAACAGAACACCCTAAACTTTTTATTTTAGAAACAAAACCTGGAAAAACTTTTCTTCAAAATAATAACCCGACAATTCGAAATATGGATATGTTCATTTATGTAAATTCAAAATTCGTTTATGTAGAAAGACATCTTAGAACTGAAGTAAAACGACTTTATAATGATCTCTTATATCACCGTTGTACTTTAGAAAGAGAAGTGTTTAAAAATGCTCTGACTTTAGCAACTCAAGCACCTGATGAATTCGCTTTCAATCTTATGAAAGGACCAGGATACATGTCTGTAGTAGCAGGTGAAGTAGTGCATATTGTTAAACGTGTACCCGTTGAATTAATTCATAGAAAAGTAAACGAATGCTATTTACAATTGCCAGTACTAAAAGGAAACGAATCCTTATTCCTTAGTCCACGAACACATATATTAACCACATTCTTCGATCCGTCCCTTAAATTTCTACTTTTACTAATTTTTCGTGCTTCATTTAACTCCATAACCACAGAATTTAATTGGAGAGAGATATGTGGCGGAGGAAATGGGAGGTGAAGAATAAGGGTAGATTTGAAAATCAGGACAAATCCTGTTGATTCTATTAAAGTCGTTTTTACTTTTATAATATATAATGTGTTTTCGAATGGGTTCGATAATTGCATAATAGTGAATTCAGGTTGCAGAAAACTGTTTTTGTAACAAATATCTTGTAGATTAAAAAGTGTAGATACAAGATCTGTTTGAGAAATTTCTGATTGAATGTTAATTTTTCCCAATATTATGAGTAATTTTTTGCTGCGTTTTGTTGTATGGTATAATGATATAATATATATAATATAATGATGATATAAGTGCAAAAAGTCATTTATAGGGTGAATTTGAATTTGTTTCTCCCAATGGATTATATTCTATGTAAGAAATTTAATCATTTTTTTAGCAGTTTCGTTTATAGTAGCTGTAAGTTTATGACCAAATCCTGTTGATGATATAAAAGTCGTTTTTACATTTATAATATATAATGTATTTTCGAATGGGTTCGACAATTGCATAATAGTGAATTCAGGTTGCAGAAAACTTTTTTTGTAACAAATATCTTGTAGATTAAAAAGTGTAGATACAAGATCTGTTTGAGAAATTAAAGAATTTCGCAATTACTAAGTAATTATCAATTATTATTAATTTGGGAAATTTGGTGGTACTGAGGGAAGACTTTCATTTTCAATTTCATAATATAAGTGCAAAAATTCACTTATAGGGTAATGTTCAATTTGTTCTTCCCAGTGGATTACATTTTCTGTAAGAAATTTAATCATTTTGTTAGCAGTTTCGTTTATAGTAGTTACAAGTTTATTACCAAATCCTGTTGATTCTATGTGCCCTAGAGCACATTCTCGCATAAATATTAAAATACAGATAGACTCCGGTTATTGGAAACCTTTTTCCAAGTAGTCGAAATTCAGATTGAGAAAATAAAACTAAAGTCAGTGTTGTGCTTCGGAAATTTCAATCGAACTGAAGTCGCTTGTAAATTTCAAAATTCCCTTTGAATCAGTGAAACTAAACCCCAAGATTCTTTTGACAATTCTATTGTCAACTATCATTACCCTAAGTAGCAGTAGGGGACCTGAGCCTACCTGCTCCCTAATACACTCCTTTGACAAAATCCTCATTGTCAATCATCGCAACGGTGAACGACCAGAAGGAAGATCAACGTAGCCGTAGTAAACTAATAAACGGCACACCAGTACCAGTAATTTCTTCCATTAAACGAGAAGAGAATTTCAACAGAGCTTAGAAAAACCAGTTTTATAAAGAATCTTCGCAAGATCCAGTGGATCCCCAAACAGTTATTCGAAGAATTTAAAACAGAAGAATTTTGAATATATATATATTACGTATGTCTTAATCAATGAGTTAATAACTCACAATACTTACGTTTCTTTTTAAAAAACTCGTCATTAGGATCTTCCTTTATTTCACTGTTTCACTGCCCGAGGGTCATCAGTGTAATTTGAATTTTAAAAAAGCAAATACAACAAGTGAAATTAAACTGAATTCAGAAAACATAAGACTTTTCTTTTTTTTTTTTAATTTGAATCAGCTATCTCTCTTTAAATTTGTAATTATTTTGTGATTTGTGATTATCTCAACCTTTGGAAGTTCTTCTAATCCCTGTTTCGAAGTGCTAGATGTCGTTTAAAAAGGAGAAAGCCTTTTCAATTAATCATTTTTACCCAGGTAAGGTTGTTCCCTTCAGGACATAACACTAAGGTATAAATTGGTGGAGGATAAGAGTTTCTTTATAAGAGTGTTGCATAAAAGAGTTATGTAACATGTACTTTTTATCATTTTTGAGAAGGAATACAATGCATTATAGCTACTGCGACACTTTCCGTATATAGGCATACATATAATTCTCAATGCCCATTGGATAATTAAACTGCTACCACTCTTCTACATAATTGATTATTTACGCTGATTGGATCTAAGATGAATCTCTACTTCTAAGACCACTCACACCTATGGGAATCTTAGCAGGGATCTCGTGTATAAATAAAGCAAATTTGTTTTAATTTTTAAGCAATTTGAAAATAGCTGGTTAACAAATTCGAACTATCTTTTCGGTACTCAAAAGCATTTGCTAAAGCACAATCCAGACCGATCAGCTTCTCGCAACGTGAATATTTGAAGAAATCCGCGATAGTCAATTTTCATATAAAAACAATTATCAACTGTTAATAATTTAGTGAGTTTGGTGTTGCTAGAGGAATATTGTCAATTTCTGTTTAGATTTTTTATTGGTGGCAGGATTCTTCTTTTGTATTATTCTGATTTTGTTCTTTCCAATGAATTATATTTTCGGTAAGGAAATTACACATTTTACTGGCATTGTCGTTTGAAGTAGTAACGGTATCACAACCCAGTCCTGAAGATTTCACAAAAATAGTTTCAATTTTTATAATATAGAGTAGATTTTTAACATAATCTGTTAATGGCATAATTGTAAATTCAGATTGAGAGAAGTTATTTTCATTACAGAGATATTGAAGAATTAATACAGTGGCAAGAACATTTGTTCGAGAGATTTCTGATTGAGTATTTATTTCTCCCATAATTGTGAGAGGTGCTTGCGCTGCATTTTGTTGGATGATACTTTTGTTTGGGCCAGTGCAAATTATCTTTGGGTTTCCGGTTATGTGATGTTTTATTTTAAAGATGAGGTTTATTTTTTAATCAAAATCGAAAGTGGTTTTAACCTAAACGAATCTAGAGAGTATTTATATAATCTGAAACGCAAGTTTGTGAGTGAGGAGATGGGTACGGGTTAGTTAAATCATTTTTCCAATAAAAATTGTATGTCTTTTTTTTCCAATTTGTAAGGAATTTCAGTTGAAAAGAATATGATTTTTCTGCCCAGTTGGTAGCAAGGATTTTCCTTTCGTGACTTGATTATGTGATATTATTAGTAAAACTAGAATTGAAGCGTTCTAAGATTTTCTTGATAAATTTTATGAAAAATTAAATTCTGAAGGAGAACTTTTATTTATTTCTAATGACAAGGAATATGAAATATAGGGAGATAAAGAGAAGTCATATTGTACTGTCGATTAGAATTTCAATTGCCTTGTAAGAAAGTGAAACTTCACCTATAAGAGATCCTTTAGACAACCAAGTCCTGATGATTTTACGAAAACGTGAATTTCTTACTTGATAATCGGGATCGTGATATTTTATAAGCTGATGATGTCCTTAAGACCCAGTGGGTGAGAGGTTTTTTCATCATTACAGTTAATGAAGACTCCATGTATAAGGAGATAATTGTTCCCTGTTAGTGGGCCGGTATAACCAGACCTGAATATCGGAGAATTTGCGCCTTGAAGGATTTTTGGATTGCTAGCCATACAGGGTTAGAGATGGAAGATAATGGTTTTTATGTAATTATTTCATATCTATTTAGATGAGGAATACAAAGTATGTTTTGAGTCTAATGTAATTGTTGTGACGGGTGTGTCTAAAAATGTGCAAAGGTTAAACGGAATCACCTTCGACTCGGCAACTTGGGCAAAACTCCAAAAACATTTGGATATAATAGAATCATACTTCTGTTTCGGGAATTCACCTTTATATCTGCAAACCATTGAATTGGGGAAATACACGCTAGTGTTTACGACTGCTCACGGCAACAAGGCAATACTGCTAAGGGACGGCAAGGAATACAACGACGAGACTCACAATGACACGCAGCAGAGCGAGGTTGAGGCAAAAAAGGAAGAGGTCTAGTTTCTTCAGAAGTCTAGTTTCGAAGAAATGAAAAATGTTATTGTGTGTGTCCATGAACGGTTCAGAAGGATTCAACGATTATTAAAAGAAAGAAATGACTTTTTTCGTGTTCCTTCTGAACTTTTGTTTCCGGACGTTTAGTTAATTTTTGTATATAAGGATGCAATTTACTCTTCTTTATTCATAATGTGTCCCCTAAGGGTTTACATGACTTCCATTTCTTACAAACACTTCCTTCTACATGTTTTATAAAAGCTTATCCTCACTATTTACAATTATTTACACCTATTTACATAAAATTTGCAATTTACTCTCTTTCTTATATTAATAATATAATTACTTTAATTGCAATCTCCGATTTTTCAATTGATTTAAAAAAATATATGTTGAGGAGGAAATGGGAACCCTTTAAAATCTAAAAAATATTTGTGAAAACTTCAAAATATTTTCAAAATCAAAATTTAATTTATATTTCCACAGAAAACGTCACTTTAATGGCGTTGGCTGATGTAGCCGCTGCGGATCGATTGCGTCACATTAACACTGCTGGGGAATTAGACGATGGAGATTCTTCAGAAGAAGAAGAAGCACAACAAGAAAATCGACCGGAACCTTGGCGGCCGTGGCAAGAGCCAATCGCTCCACAGGTTGTCGCTGGGCAGCACCAGCAACACCATCAGCGGCATGAGGCTGATCAACAAGGACAACAACAGCAACAACTAGATGAGAGAGAGTTTGTTTCTATAGTTCATGAGAATTCGCTTTTTTACCCTAAATTTAATCTCCGGGACGTCGAACTTAAAGTAAAAATTAATGAACGGGAAAATAATCGTGCCAGTGAAGTCGTTGAATATTGTGAAAACGCGATTGGGTCTTTATATCATTATTTGATGAAAAAAGTAAGCGATAGCGATAGAGTTGGTATTAAATTCAATTCAGATTAGTTAAAAAAGGGTGTTGGGAGTACATCTTTCAGACTTGCTCATCAGCATTCATTTGCGGATTTTTTGAGGGTATTATGTAGTGTCATTGAAAGCAACGAGGCTTTCATAATAGATCAATCCTTCATAATAAACTTTGATTGGGTAAAGGATGAGCACGGTGTGGGTTGAAGGAACGTTCGTTTGACCCACGCGGATAAGAAGAAACGATCGCTTTTGACGATAAGAAGTAAGGACAATTTATGCCTACTTCGGTCCATCGTAGTTGCTCGCATTCACACCGAGCTGGGCATGATTTGTTCCGATGCGCTACACCGTAAATCGGAGTCGGTTCGTTGTCAGAATTCAATCTTTCAGACATTATTAGCCAGGAAATGCATAAATTCCACATGTATTTTATCTTGGATAGGATTTAAATTATAATTAATGAATTTATGGCCTCTGGAAAAGTTACTATGTCTCCTCTGTATGGTGGATCAAGTCACATCACCGAAACCGGCCAAACTGTCTCACATAATTTAAATATCATGTTAAACGACAGACATTTTTCCCCCATTTTTAGATTAACCTCAGCAACAAGCAGTGTGGTGCTTTGCACTCGACACCCCCATGCCAAACTAGTGCGGAAAATATTAAAATGCCGCAAAGAAAATGCAACGCGTGCAATCGATATTTTCATGGGCAAATTTATTTCCACAAACATCTTGCCCCAAAATATTTTTCAGAGAAAACATCTGCTTGCAATGCGTTGCTCATTTGTACCAGTTGCATGCGTTTCTTTAATATGAACTATGACAGAAACAACGAATGCGGTAAAAAATATTGCAATAGTTACAAATGTCGGCGTAACATTGACAATGCAAAAGCTTTTGACCCACAATTTATTTTGGAATACCTTGTCCAAAAAAAAGGTAAAATAATTCCTCTACCTACTTCCGAGGTTTACTCACTAGACACTATGTCTGCCGAAGCTAGGAAAGAGTTTTTTCAGTAAAAGCTTTCTCGCACCAGACACTGTTTGCATTGTAACTCCTAGTGGGTACCGAAGGGCCAATAATCAGTCGACAAAAGTCGTGGAGTCGCTATTGTGGTGTGATAGAGAGCTCGGAAAAGAGATACGACACGCAGGTAGGTGTCGTGAATACCGTATACTGGAGGGAATCCTGGTTGATGGTTACTATGAAGACAGGCTTACATTCTTACGGTATCTAAAAACTTGTACGCGCTACGAGAAACAAGTTATCGCATCAAGAGGTTGTAAATGGGCTGTAGAGGTTATGAATAATCATACTTCTACAATCATATTTCTATTTCAGGAATTCACGTTTATACCTGCAAACCATTAAATTGGGGAAATACAAGCTAAAGTTTACGACTGCTCACGGCAACAAGGCAATACTGCTAAGGGACGGCAAGGAATACAACGACGACACTAACAATTACACGCAGCAGGGCGAGGTTGAGGCACAAAAGGAAGAGGTATATATTCCCGAAATAGTTCTTCAGAAGTCTAGTTTCGAAGGAATGAAAAATGTTATTGTGTGTGCCGATGAACGGTTCATAAGGATTCAACGATTATTAAAAAATGTAGAAGCATGTAAAGATTTATGAATTGAAACGACTGTCAATTATTTATTCTCGGAAAATATAAACTCACCGAATGAGGAATTAATCCGTCAAATAACTAAGTTTATATATGCATACTTCAAAATACAGGTACAAACAAAACTTGATTGAGTGAAGGACATACGTGAAAATCTTAAATCTCGAAAAAACACGAGAAAATCGTGGTCAGAATCGAGGACTTAGTTTATAGCCTAATAGCTATCGCTTTTCACTTAACGGAAGCGGGGTGTGTTTTATATTTGCAAAATATTCTCGCGACTTGTGGTTCGCAGGACATATTCTGGATACCACATTCATTAAATAGGAATAGCGCGCTTCGCTGAGCCTGCACCATGTTTGTAGAGCGGAGTGCTGCACTAGCTGGCGATCTTCTAGGCAGGTGTTATAT
>CAKNXH010060566.1:146847-190628 GCA_932178445.1 Andricus quercusramuli | reverse complement strand
ATCGCGATACATTCCAAGGCCAGCACGAACTCAAATTCAATTATTTAAGGAATGAGTATGAGAGTGTGGTATGTGGAAGAGTGTGAACTAAAAGAATTTCTATAAGTTATTTTCTTTTGTATAAAAGGGACGTTACCCGTATGTACAATGTACACTTTAATTTAGGTTAGGGCTAGGTCACTTATGTATTAGGGCACTTGACGTCCTACCTTTGTTTCCTTGAGAGACTGGAGAGTCTCTCTCTCTCTCAATTAGAAGAAAACTTTGGAGTTTCCCTCTCGTCGCCAAAAATACCAACAAGGGAAGGAAAGAGTCCTTTCGCAATCGTCACCCACAGGTTGATTAAACAACGGGGCACTGTCACCACACCATACACACGGTCCACTTCACCACGCACGTCAACCCGAGATTTAATCTATGTCACCCGGGATTGAATCACTATTTACTACAACTGCAGAGTGTCGAAATCACAACCGGGCAACCTGTCATTACATACGGGCGGCCATCTTTGTTACTACCGGCACACTAGACACGAGGTAATGATTCACGCACGATCTTCAAAGGTGCTTAGGAAGAAATCTATTCTATCGATGAGAGCTGGGCATGGATCGACAAGGGGGCAGCACCTACTGGACCTGGTCGGGGAGCGCGGTAGACGAGCGGGAAGCCGGCAAAAGGTTTTTGGACAAAGAAGCCACTGGATTTTATCAAAGTACCTTACTTTTCTGGATAAAGGACCTCGGTTTTCTCTCTAAAGGGAGCAAGGTAGGCGTCAGACTGTCCCTCTAGTTTTTTTTTCTTATTCTGAGTCTGATTTGGATTTTGTTTTAGTTTTGAGATGTTTCGGTTTATTTAGTTTTCGGGATAAAGTGTCGTCATTCACGATGTACGAATTTTGAGTGAGTCGGTATACGTTGTACAGTGCTTTTCATTATTTTCTTAGTTGTAAGCATAATTTTCGCGAAATGTTGATTCCTTGTAGTGTTATTTTAAGTTAAGCTTTTTCCGTGTTGTCGCTTTTCTCAAGGTCAGCGTCTGTTGACCGTAAAATGGCGGGTTGTATAACTTATTCCAGGAATACATAACGATATCATAAATCTCCGCCCTTCAGGCAAACAACTGTTTCATACCCACTATTAATTTCAATTTGTTTTACTACCAATAAAGCCACTTATATATTAATAAAATTTAAAAGATGGTTTAAGCGTTTATGTCCCTCACGAAATCCCTCTACTCTGAGTCAGGGCAATTATTTCTTTCTTTTCCTTTTTCTTCGAGTCATTCTAGGCCAATTAAAAATTTTTAAAACTTGATTTTGTTCCTGTCTGGCGCTCAACACATAAAAGGATAAGTCAAGGATTTTGTGACGTCATTCCTCATTTGTATCCCTCAAAGCTGGGATTGGCGTTAGAATATGTGTGTGTGTGTGTGTGTGTGTGTGTGTGAATCTAATCCGTATGTTCCAGTTCGGAATATCAATAGTGAAGATTGTGACTTATTACATGAGATTATAGTTGAAGACTTACAAAGTGAAATTAGGAATAACTGGACCCACTTGGGTTTCAAATTTTTTTAGTGTAATGTACGTTCCATTAACAACGGAACCAATCTCAAATCACAATGTTCAATCTAGTGATCCCTGGACGCCTCAACCCAACGGTTTGATCTGTGGATTTTATTTTAATTCGCTGGTATACAGAGTGAGACATTTGATAATGTCGTACTTGGACAACTATCCAAAAGAATAATCAATGGATAGATCCACAATACTGCATGTAAGAAGAAGATCCCATCGAAACCAGCTAACCAGATTTTTTTTTAGAAAAAACCTCCACGTTGAGGTACACCACTCTTTGTTCACGGAGTGTGGTATTCATTTGCTCCAAGAAGGAAATAATATAAACTATGATGATTATGCACCCGGATACTCTCTTTTTGCATTTGATCTTACGCCAGATTTATCAGCACTATAAACTCTAGATTAGAATTAGAACATCAGTCTATCTACAAGTTTCAAATCGGGCGGAAGCTCTGCTCAAACGTACATCGGAAATTCAGTCAATCTTCAAACCTCGAATCGGGCGGAAGTTCTGCGCTAAAGCACATTCTCCAGTTAAATATTAAAATACTAGATGGACTCCGGTTATTTGGAAACCATTTCCAAGTAGTGGAAAAACAATTTTAAAAATAAAAATAAAATCATTTAGTGTTGTGCTTCACAAATTCAATCGAACTGAAATCGATTGGAATTTCAAACCCCTTTAAATAAAGTGAAACTAAACCCATAAGATTCTTGTGACATTTCCATTATCAACCACCATTATCCTTAAGTACCAGCAGGAGACCTGAGTCACTAATAGACTCCTTTGGCAGATCCTCGTTGTCAACCATCGCAACGGTGAATCAACAGCTATCTCTCTTTAACTTCGTAATTTCCTATATTTAATAAACTTGAATATTCTATATACAATTGTATTCCTATTTATTTATAGAATATTGTGTTGTTATCTGAATCTTCGGAAGTTATCCTGATCCCTGTTTCAAAGTCCTAGATTTCGTTCAAAAACGAGAAAGCCTTTTTTATTAATTATTTTTAACCAGGTAAATTTGTTCCTTTCAGGACGTAACAGTAACTTGAAACTATTTATAAACCACAGTAACGAAAAGACATACCCAGGTATACTTAAAAGTCACAAAGACAGCATTTTTGTAAACAAGATTGCTATTGTATTTATATTTCTCTTTTAAATCCATACAAATTTAATCTGTCGTAATTTTCTCTCAAATCAATGCTTTTAAGGTTATTAATAGTTTAAGAATAATAATTGAAAAGTATGCAATATATTTATATTGTAACTGAAAAATTGTATACTTTTTATAAATATATATTTTATATATATATATATATATATATATATATTACGTAATAATATTCTATATAATATTTTATATAATTTTATACTTGCAATATCGAAAAGTTGCAATTTTTCTTAAGTACATGACTATTATACTCGTATTCCACTTTTGATCTACACAATTGTTTTATTTTGCCTTATTATCTGAACACAATATCTTAAAATGTATTATGTGTTTTTTTCTAATATTATTGACCCACCTCCTCCCATAGGTATTCATGACCCGGAACTTTTCTACTAAACATGGTCGTGAACGCGGTAAATACTTAGTAGATTCGCTGGTATCTGTCACTGTTTTTAAGCGTATCCTGTTTGCGCATGCGTCCAGTTGTTTCTTACATTGCTAAAAGTAGGTGTATTTGGCTACGGGAGCTTGGCTCTTAGAAGCATCGCGAACATTGAAGCACACCCGTTACGAACTTAAGCAAGCCCGTCCCGGGTTGACCCTCGGCCCAGGTATCCGGTAATACCCGTTTTAACTAGGCTCCTTTACCTTTCTTTCACTCAGCACATTCATTGGAGAGCCCGTTTATAGGGATCCAGTTACCACACTGGAGAGCCCGTTTATAGGGATCCACTCATTCAAATCCATATTCAAGCAGACCGGGGGTATTTTAACTCCCGAGTTCAGAGATGCCAGAGCTCCGCGTTCTTAGTTTAGTAGGGCAGATGCCCGAGTTTACGTGCTACGCCCCCCAACACCTTATACACCTTCTGTGAAACCGTTATCATCGCCATTGTCTTACCAACAGCGACTGAGACCAACGATTCTTTACAACAAAACTACGGAAATCGGACGATACAAAGATGGGCAAAATATCAACAGAAGGAAGGAAAGTTCAAAACATAAATAATCATGTGGTATTTGTATCATTTGATAGTAAGTTTTTTATTATAACCAAAACTTTTCATATTGACTATTTACTGAATTAAAAGTTTTAGTAATAATACATTCCATACTTCTTCATTATCAACATTACAACTTTTAATAACCTCCAAGTATGGAGTTGAGACAAAGTTGCAAAAGATTAAAATTGTGTTGACTTAAAAGAGGAATGTGAATTTAATAGTAAAATTGATTCATAAAATGCTGTTTAGCGAATTTTAACTACGACTGAGCATCTCTTGCCACTATCATCGTTTATAAGTCATCGTAAATCATAAAGAAAATCTTGACGAATTCGGAGAACTTTAATTAAAAGTAATTATCTCTATTCATTCGAGAGATTAACGTTAGATTTTTAAAAAATCTAAATTTAAATTCAGAAAATACGAGCCTTGATCAATTTGTGACAGGAACGTGCCTTGGTCAATTTTGACACAAAACGTGCTCTGGTCAATCGGTGACAGTCGCTTCTAAGAAATTACGTAACTTTCTCAAAGTTTCAAGTGTATCTAAACTCCTATGCTACGTTGTCAATTGTCTTTACGTATCAAGCAGTCATACTGTTCACTTCGATTTAAGAATAACGAAACACTTCGACAAAGTAACGTCTTCTATCTCATTGTCATCGAAGAAACACTCTGATTAAGTCGTACACTCTCAAAGTAGTCAACGTGTGTTCAAGTCCCTTCGGCTAAGACTTTCGGTCATCGTGAATTGAGTCTTTTACGAATAAAGTCCGCAGTGTTAACGTTCGCAAAAAGAACTTAAGTATGGATTTGCCGAAATACTTGAAAACATGTTAAATAATTCCAAAGTATTGGTCAAAAATTCAAGGTGAAATCAGTCAATTAGATAATAAATTCTGCAGTAAAATTTATTCACATAAAATTATTATTCTATCAAAATATTTTTATACATGACTAATCAATATCACTCTGCCAGACTCATTAAAAGATTTAAAAGGAATAGAAAAGAGCATCGCGGTGGTAAACAAGTACGTGAAAAATATGAACGCGCAATTGCAAAAACAATATTACAAGGAGAAAATCTATTAAATCCTAAATTAATAGAATCATGAGACGTATTAAAATAAGTTAACAAGGTATTACAGAAAGATATAACCTCGCAAACATAATAGAAAAAATTGATAAAATAAATACAATCACTTCTTTGGCGATCCTATTAATAAGCCATAACATTTTGGCGATCCTGCCAGGATAGTGGCAAACGAGCGGGCTTCTGCGGTTACCAATTACAGTCAAAACTGCACTACCTTCGAAACGAACCTATGAATTCTATGGAATTCAATAAGGAACTAAAGAATTCTACGGAATTCAAGAAAGATTGGTTACATATACGGCCTAATAAAAGAATAACAGCGGTAGGGATAACACAGCTTGCGACGTTCATTGAGAAGATTACACTATTTTATGAATTTCTGGCATGAGGCGTGATCCCCTTTTATAGTGATAATGGTTAAATTATTAAGGAAACTAGGAAGGAATATAATTCATTATAGCTACTGCGCCGTTTTCCGTATATGGGCATACATATAATTCTCAATGTCCATTGGATAATTAGACTCCTACCACTCTTCTACATAATTGATTATCAACTCGGATTGGATCTCAGATGAATCCCTACTTCTAAGACCACTCACCCCTACGGGATTCTGAGGAGGGATCTTGTGTATAAATACAGCAGATTTGGAAGCAGAAGATCAGTTTAGGGACTTTAACCAGTCTACCTAGTTTAGGAAGTTCAAGCAGTCTACCCAGTTTAGACACTCCATCGGTTAAGAACCACAACCCAGTACTACAATAAAAGTCATCCAGACCGCAAAATCCGGTCCAAAATACTCGGCCCGTCAACCTCTTCTAAAAGTTTAACTTCTGTGCGGGAGCGTCGAATCCAAATTCAATAGAGCACCTGAAACAAAAGGACAACGGAGGCTCAGATCCACTGACCTGGTCAGCTGAGCGTCCATTCTTCGATACTCGCCCCCTACGGGTCCGACATAGAGCCCATAGATCAACGGAGGAACCACTCTTCCTTTCTACTGGCGAGAGGGTGAAACACGTCATCAATCAATAAATAAGTAAGTAATTAATTGCCTCACTTTCTCACTTTCATTTCTTCTACTCTATCGTTTGTTTAACTAGTCATCCCTGTTTAAGGTGAACTAAAACTAAACGAGAAGAGGCAAGTCAAAGCAAGAGCACTCCAGCTGCATCAATTTAAAATCAACTTTTGTACTTCATCTCAGTGAAATTGCTACTGTTCGAATAAACTTCAATTAATTTATATTCAAATTCAAATAATTTATTTCTGTAAACAGTATTTATCCTCATCCCAGTTTTTTAATTAATATTAAAATCTAAAACGAGGAACCATCATTTATTTAACAAAATATAAGGTACGTTATGTTTATTAAGACGTGACAAGGATATCTGCCATCTGTGAGAATTTTTATTTTAAAAAACTACCAACCACATTGATTAAAACTTAAAAAAAAATTCTGAAAGTTAGCACATGAGATGACCTTTCATTTATGAAAAATTTGGAACAGTATTCAAAAAACTTTTGACCAAAAAAAATTTTCAAAAATTTGAATTTCCCGCCAAAACACTGGAAATTTTTTTTTTCAGGTGTATTCCAATTATTTGTTTTTACTAATTTTTTTAGATTTTTCTATTACACAAATGTGTCACAAAAAAATAAAAACCATAAAACACATTTTTAGCCACCATGACTATGGGGGTGGTGACGGGGGTTCAAAAATCCGGGGAAAAAGTTATGATTCCAAGTCCTAGAAAAGGGCTCATTGATAATCTGATTCCAGCCAAGGGCATTTTTGGCCTGCTTAACGGGCTAGGCCCATTGTTTGAAAACATCTCCCGGCACAAAAACGACTTAACCAGCATACAACTGATAGGAATACTTTCCGTAACTTTGAAAATCATTATGCATCATGTGTTTTATTTTTTCCTCTGGAAACCTAATTGGCTGTCCCACGATAAAACTTGCAAAAATTAGTAAAACTAGAAATTGTAGTATAATCATCCTGTTAATTTCGCATTAGGCGAGGTGGTATTAACTGAAAGGTCCTGGAAATTTTTTAATGGACATTATGCAGAATGATCCCCTGAATTCCACGTTATGAGGTGATAGCGCGTATTCATGGTCGTTCTCTAGACACTGTTAATTAAACATTTTTTTACAAATCATGCTATATCTTCTAAGATTATCGAAATTTAAACACATTTGTTTTTGAAACATTTAAGTGTAATTGAAATTAACAATTCGTGAGGCTAATGCAGCCTATTACGTAAAGTTGGTTTTAATAATATTGTGTTACGTCCTGCGACGTAACGGTAATTATAAATTATAATTATTCATAATATGAACTTAATTATAAAATACAAATCTCATATTGATCCAATGTTAATGATTTTAACAAATAACATACGTGGCATGCGGCTTCACCCTAAAAACCATACATTTATGAGTTTTCCAGTCTCCCCTCATCGCATTAAGTTAAAAGGAAAAATCCAAAATGGCGACTACGAATTTGCCAGGCTCATCGATCCGCAGGATTCGCATGTAATCTGTGACATATAAAAACCCTACGGAAATTAGCAAGTTTAGTTCCGTTTCTGTATCCGCCGGAGGCTCTGCCCGAATTGTAATCTGTCTGTTGAAGTCAGTCGTATTACGTTTTCCGCCGGAGGCTCTGCCCGAATTCAGTAGTTCCGATTCTGTATATGCCGGAGTTCTGTCCGTTCCGTTATCCGTCAGTCTTGAGTTCGTATTCTGTATTCGCCGAAGGCTCTCTTCAATGTAATCTGTAAATCTGTCATTTTCTCGTCTTGTTGTGTATAAGTCAGCAAATTTTCAAGTTTTAATCAATTTAGTGTGAAATTCAATTCAGTGATTCAGTGCTTAATGGAATAAGTGAAAAGGTCAGATGTATCTGAAGTTATTTTGTCACGCAAAACAGAATATCACACCGTGTACTCTCTTATGCTGCCGAAACTAAGTCCAACGCAACGACAAGCTTTGGAGGAAATAATAAGGCAATTCCAAGATCAGGATTCCCCGTCGAAACCAGGCCTGCCCAAACATCTCCCCCCCCCCCCCCCCCAGTAGGAGAGTACTAAACTACTAAATACTTGATCATACTGTAAGTACCATAACTAAAACGAATTGTTCTATTTTCTCCTCTAAACCTAAATTTCACACCTGGACTCAGTTTCCCCCTTTTTCTTACAAGCTGCCTCTTTCGTGGACTCTGAGGGATCTCAAATCACAATCTCATTGCCTTGAGATAAAAGCACATGTATCTTATAATAAATGCACATTCATTTTGAGCAACAAAAAAAATCATTCTATTTAATTGTAAACCCACTCTCTCTCTCTCTCTCTCTCTCTCTGTTCTCCTCAAATCCAGCTTCGGCAAAAATCGGTATAGTCAAGTTATCTTGACTACTCCGATGAATGTCGAGAAAAAACGAGGAATGTAATTAATATAATTAGGTGAGTGACGTAAATTATTTAATTTATCCAGACGTCACATAAGTGACGTAAATCATTTATTAATCCAGACGTCACAATTGTATGAAATTTTAATTTTTATTCACTTGGTCTGATCTTCAAGCGAGGCAAGAAACTATCCGCTCGACAGGCACGAATTGGCTAACAGTTTAGGTTTCTTCAAAAATAAGTTTTTTGGTTTAATATTCACAATTTTAGCTGAAAATTCATCTTTTCAGGTTGAAAATTCCACTTCTTAGATGATAGTTGAACTGCTTGATTAAAATTTTTTTTTAGTAGAACATTCATGATTTTAGTTGGAAATTCAACTGTTCGTTTGAAAATAAACTTTTTTATTACATATTTATATTCTTTGGTTGGAAATTCAACGTCAAAATTGGCTAAAAGTTGCATAGTACTTTTTTCAAAAATAATTTTGTTGGTTTAGGATTCCCAAACTTAGCTGAAAATGTATCTTTTTAGGTTGAAAATTCCACTCCTTGGTTGGAAGTTGAATTTTTTTATTAAACATTGTTTTTTCTTAGTAGAAGATTTATCATTTTAGTTGAAAATTCAACTGTTTGTTTCAAATTTTAACATCTTTATTGAAAATTCAACTGCCTTGTGGGAATTTCATCCTTTTGGCTTAAAAAGTCAACAAGTTGGTAAAAGATTCAAATAATTGGAAGAAAATTCAGTTTTTTTGTAAAAAATTCGCTTAGTAAATTAAAAATGATTGTTTTTCAGTAAAAATTTAACGTTGAAAGTTAAGCATTTTGTTGAAAATTTTTCGTTTTGATAAAAATCAAATTTTTTGTTTAAAAAGGCAACTGTTTGGTTGAAAATTAAACTCTTCTGTTTGAGGATTCAAGTATTTTGTTAAAATTTCGTCTTTATTAGTAAAATTATATTGCTCTATTTGAAATTAAAATATTCTTTGTTGAAATATTTTTATTGAAAATTCATCTTTTTAGGTATAAAATTCAACGACTTGGTTGAAAGTTGACTTACTCTCTTAAATATTTTTTTTAAGAATCACAATTGTAGTAGAAAATTAATGTATTTAGTTGAAAATGGAACTACTTTCTTGAATGAAGCAACCCTTTTTGAGGTAATTTTTTGTTTTAACTGAAAATTTAACTATTTCGTTGAAAATGAACTTTTTGTTATGAAATTTCATCTTTTTAGGCCGAAGATTCAACTGTTTTATATAGGAAATTCGTCTTTTTATCTTCGAATTACAACAATTGAGTACAAACTTGAACTCTGCGGTATAAAATGTAACTGTTTTGTAGACGATGTTTTTTTTACTTTAAAAAAAATTTGTTCAAGTGGAAATTCAACTATTCCATTTTTTGTTCAAAATTGATATTTTAGTTCAGAAAGTCAAGTGTTTGGTTAAAAATTTATGTTGTTTCCTGTAAATTCGTTTATTTTTGTTTAAAAATAATCTTCTTAGTTAAAAATTTAACTTTTTGTTGAAAATATATGTATTTTGTTGAAAGTTTGTTTTTTGAGGTAAAAACTAATCTCTTTTAAGTTCAAATATAACTATTTGATGGGAAATGCACTTTTTTTTTAAACTTCATGCTTTCGGGTTGAGAATTCAACTTTTTTCCAAAATTTATGTATTTTGTTGAAAGTTTCGTTATGGGATGGAAACTAAATTTTTTTTAGAAAAATATGAAAATTTGATTGAGACTGAACTTTTTTGATACAACTTCATATTTTCAGGTTGAAAATGCAACTGTTTTGTATAGAAAATTCGTCTTTTTGACTTTGGAATTCAACAATTAGGTAGAAAATTCCACCTTGTGGTAGAAAATGTAACTGTTTTGTAGACGATTCGTTTTCTTTATTTAAAATTAGATTTGTCAAGTGCAAATTCAACTATTCCATTTTTGGTTGAAAATTTATCTTTTTCGTTTAAAAGTTCAACTGTTAGGCTGAAAACGTATGTAATTTGTTCAAAATTAGTTTTTTTTGGTACAGTACCGTTTTTGAAATGTTCGAAATCTGGTAAAATCCTTATGAATTCTTTAAAATATTTGTAAAATCTTTTTGATATCTTTTGTATTTGTTTAAAATAATTACAATCCTCTGAAATTTGTTGAAACCTATTGAAATCGTTTAAATTCCTTCAAATATTGTGAAATCTTTAAAAAACTTTCATGAAATCTATTAAATCTTTTTTTTATCTCTGTCAGTATAACATTCGCAAACTTGTATAAATCTTTTGAATTCGTTGAAATATTATTATGGAATCTTTTGTAGCCATTTGGAATCATTAGAATATTTAAATATTTTGAAATCTTCTAAAAAAATTAGAAATTGTTTAAAAAAATGTAAGATTCTTGAAATCTTTAGAAATCCTTACGAATACTTTGAAATATTTGTGAAAAGTTTTGTATTCGTTCAAATCATTGAAATATTTGAAATCTTTTTAAAAAATTGAAATCATTTAAGATCTTGGAAATCTGGTGTATTGTACCCTTTTTGAAATCTTTGAAATCCTTGAAACCTTTTGAAATCCCTATGAATCCTTTCAAATCATCTAAAAAATTTTGAACTTGTTTAAGTTTTGAAATTCTTGAAATCTTCGGAAATCCTTAGGAATTCTTTGAGAAATATTTTTTATTCGTTTGAAATCATGGAAATATTTATGAAATTTAAAAAAATGATATGGTTTAAAATCTTTGAAATCTGGTCTATTGTACTCTTTTTGAAATCTTTGAATCCTTATGAAAATTTTTTTTATTGAGTTGAAATCACAGGAATATTTAAAATCGTTGTGAAATCTTTTAGAATCTTCTAAAAACTTTTAAATCGTTGAAATTCTTGAAATGTTTCTATAATTGTTTGTATTTTCTTATACTTTCATTCTTTTAAAAGCTTTATGAAATGTTCAAAATCTTTGCGAAATTGTTATGAAATCTTTTAAATCCAGTGTCCACGCGTTTTCAGAATCTTTTAAATCTTTGTGAAGTATTTTTAAATCTTTCTTAAATCTTTGTTTGCGAAATCTTTTGTATTCTTTGAAATCATTGAATAATTTGAAATCCTTGCGAAATCTTCTCAAATGTTTTAAAATCTGGTGTGCTGTACCCTTTTTTAAAATCTTTGAAATCCTCTAAAACTTTTGAAAGAATTAAAATATTTGTGAAATTATTCCATCTCACGTTGCTCCAGTGATATTCTGCGAGAAGCGGGTGCATGTTTTGAATCGCTCGTTTTCTAGATTTCCTCATAGTCCTGGACGGCACTGTATAATAATTTAAATTTAAAGTACGCGAATGGAAAACATTTCCAATACCTGCATTGAAAATCACTGAAATTTCAAGTATTTTCTAAGAGTACACATTGAACACTGTACACTGACGCTACTGACTTGTGGACGACCGGTTTCGCACGACGGAGGGAGTGAAACTGAGTGAAACTTTGGTGAAACTAACTCAAACTCAAACAGGCTGAGGCTGAGCCTGCATGAATGATACAAGCTGCTTTATTCCGCGCGTGCGCAATGAATTCGTTCTGTCAGTGCTGGCAGGTGGTCGCCTGGCTTGTGGCGCACACGAACTTCGCTCGCGGTCCACCACCCTCTGAATGCAAAATGTAAGGGCCGTACTTAAATTACGTAACGGATTATACAGGGTGTCCCAGACTCAAGTGTCTGTACCTATTTAGCTATATAAAAATAAAAAAAATGAATCGAAAATTCCTTTTGCAAAAATCAGTTGAAATTTTAGTTTTTGAGTTATTAAATATTTAAGCTGGACCAATCAGGAGCGCGGTATAAACAGACGTGCGTACTTGAGCGTGAGTCTGATGCAACGTATTGAAGCGAGCGCCGAGGTGGGGTTAGCGAGGGGAAAACAGCAGTCACTAATGACTACATGACTACACCACCACGGGGGTGAAGACAGTAAAGGAACTTCCGGTAGCAAATCTGACTTCCGGCCCAGTTCGATCTGGGGTCATTTCTAGGGAATTTAAAAATATTCAGTTTGCGAAAATGTAGTGAACTTTGAAATCGTTAGTTTGGTAGCACTGAAAACTGACAGTTGAAGCAAAGATATATGTTTGGTTGAAAACATCATGATTGAAAACGTTGAAAATTGACGCTATTTTTTACCCAAATTCTTAGACTTATAGTGATTTTTTATCGAATAAAAACCCATGCACAGAATCCTTGTTTCTTGGTTTTTAAAATAATTTTTATCAAATTCCATTTACCAATAATGTTGTCTATATTTTTTAATGCCAATTATTGATGTTATTGTGTACTTCAATTGTTGTGTGTGATAATATCAATAAACGGTATTACAAATTATTGCGACAACATTATTAAGTGCCATATTTCAAATTTAAATATCCCGTCCGCACGGCCGTTTCTGATTTTAGTTCCCCCAGTACTCACATGAGCGCACGTGTCGCTCCATAAACGGCCATATTGGAAATATTTGTTTCCAATTTTCATCACGAGGCTTCACCCCGTGAACTACACTATGTTGGACTCCTGCTCAAATAAACAAGATTGTTTATTTAAATTTTACTATTGGAAAAGGAATTTTCGATTTATTTTTTTTATTTTTATACAGCCATGCATGTCCGGACACTTGAGTCTAAAACACCCTGTACAATTGTAGATATAGACCGTTTCCAATAATAATATATGAGTAATATATAATATAATAATATAATAATAATATAATATATAATAATATATGATATATATTCCAATAATAATATATGAGTCTTTTAACTGTAATGCACATTTTTTTGTATTAAGATAATACACTATTTGCAGGGTGAAAACTTAATTTTCAAATTTCTCTGGTATTTCCTTGATTAATTTTTATTTTTCCATCCAATAACATTCAAATAGCAGCATTTTTATTTTGTTATATTTTCAGGATCTTTTAGACTTTAGAGACTGAATGAAAAAGTATTTCAGATATAAATTTAAGACTTTCAAATTAATTGATTGGTTTTGAACAGAACAAAAAGACTTTTCTACCATGAAAGATGACTTTTTAATAAAATAATTGAATTTTTAACTTAAAAAGATGAATTCTCAAGAAGGAAGTGCAATAGTTGATATTGCAACGAAAAAAAAAATCAAATTTCATTTGAAAACACATGCATTTTTAATCCAAAAAGGCGAATTTTCAACAAATAAAGATTTTTCTGTCATGAGAGCAAAAAAAAATCACCTAAATTGTTGAACCTTTAATTAGAAAGACGAATTTTCTGTACAAAAGTTGAGCTTTCAACCAGAAAATATGAATTTTCAGCAACAAAAATTAATTTTCAACAAAATATTTAAATTTTCAGTCAACGAGATGAATTTTCAAATAAAAATATGAATCTTTAACTAAAAAAAATATATAATTTCCTAACAAAGTTGTTCAAACAAAATAGTGAAATCCTTATGCAAAGAAGATTAATTTTCAACTAAAAAGTTGCATTTTTCCGAAAAAAATGAAACTTCCACTAAAAACAGATACATTTTTAAATCGGAAAAGAAATTTGAAACAAAAAAGTATTTGAATTTTCATCCAAAAGAGATGTGAGTTGGACTTTTCAACATCAAAATGTGAGTTTTGAATGAGAAGTAAATTTCCTACGAAATAATTGAATTTTCAACAAAACAGTTGAATTTTCGACTTGAAGGGATGACTTTCTAACAAAGTTGTTGTATTTTCAACCAAATAGTTTCATTTTTATCCAAGAAAAATCCAATTCCTACTAACATTTATGATTTTTCAAATTAAAAACACAAAGTACTTTAAGTTCCAACCAAAAAGATGAATTTTCTATGCTAAAACTCTGAAACTTCAATCCAAAAAAATACGTTTTTCAGAAAGTTCAACTTTAAATCAAGAAGTTGCATTTTCAACCCAAAAATAATAATTTTCAATGAAGCACATAATACGTTATACTACAAAAAAAATCAATGTAAAATTTAAAAAAAATTGAATTCAAGCCAAGAAGAATTCTAAACAAAATAGTTGAATCCTCAACCAAAACAGGTTAATTTTCAATCAGTTACATTTTTAACCAAAAAATGGATTTTCTACCAAAAAAGACGGATTTTCAAAACAAACCATAAATTTGTAACCAAATAGTTGAATTTCCACACAGGAAGATGAATTAATTTTCAATTAATAAAAAAAATAAACTTGTATAAAACAGTTGAATTTTCTACCAAAAAAATGTAAAATTTACACAAAAAAAGTTCAATTTTTAAGTAAATAGATGAATTTTCAGTAAAAAAAAAGTTTTACTCCAAGAAAGTGAAGTTTGAAAAAAGTAGTTAAGTTTTAAATCAAAGAGAAAAATTACCTGCTAAAATTATGAATCTTCAACCAAACTAATACATTTTTAAGAAAGTTGTTCAACTTTGAACCTCAACCAAAACAGATTATTTTTTAACCAAACAGTTGCATTGTTAACCAAAAAATTGAATTTCTAGCAAAAAAGAAGAATAAAAAAAAGCATAATTTTTTTACCAAAAAGTTGAATTTTCAACCAAGAAGATTAATTTTTCACCAAATACGACGCATTTCCAACCAAACAGTTGAATTTTTAGTCTCAAAAGAATCAATTTTCAACCAAAAATGAAATACTTAAATTTTCACCCAAAAACAATAAGTTTAAATTCAGAAAAGCGAATTTCTAACAAAAAAATTTGAATGTTCTACCAAACTGTTGAATTTTCAGCCAAGCAGTTTAATTAACAACTAACATTATAATCTTCAAACAGACAGATGAATTTTTAATAAAATAGTTCAACTTTCAACGCAGGAGTTGAATTTGAAACCTAAAAAGAAGAATTTGCGATAAAAAATATAATAGTTAATATTTCAGCATAACAAGATATTAATTTGAAATAAAGCAGAATTTAAGTTAACCAAAATGGGAGAAACTTCAGCAAAATAGTTGAATCCTTAACCAAGACAGATTAATTTTCAACCAAACAGTTGCATTTTTACCCAAAAAATTGATGTTTTTACAACAATAAAAAAAGAATTTTCAACCAAATTCATACATTTTTGATCGAATCGTTGGATTTTGAACCAGGAAGGTTATTTTTTTTACCAGAATTGACGAATTTACAACCAAATGGTTGAATTTTTAGTCTGCAAAAGATCACTTGAATTATTAGATGAAGCAAATAAATTTTGATTGAAAAACAATTATTTTCAGTTAATAAAAGCGATTTTTTCACTGAACAGTTGAATTTTCTACAAAATGGTTGAATTTTCTGGGGGAGGGGCACCCTATTTTTGGCGATCAGCACAACATTTTACGTAATATTCAGTAAAAAAATCCGACGGACTTTTTTTTCGGCGAACTTTTACTCGTTACCAAAAAATTTGGATTGATTAGGATTTGCTGGATTCAACGTAAAACTTCAGCCTGGGGAAAATTATGAATCTTCGACAAAAAATGATTTGAAATTGTGGAAAAAATAGAATTTCAGCGAAAAGATTAACTGTTAACCAAAAAATTCGGATTTGCAACAAGAGTTTTACTTTCAAGCAAGTAGTATAAATTAAAAGCAATAGTTTTTAACTAAAATGATGAATCTACCAAAAAAATTAATTTTCAACAAAAAAATTAAATTTTCAACTGAGAAAGAGTTTTCAGTCAAGAGTGTCAAAAATGTCATCCAAAATGTTCGATGTTCAAGCAAAAAGATGGACTTTCAACTAAAATAATTAATCTTCAACTGAAATAGTTATACTTTCCAAGAAGAATAACTTCTCAAACAAAAAACAACAAGTTTTCAACTAAATGGTTAAATTTTCAACAAAAGTGATGAATTTCCTTTGAAAATGACGAATCTTCAAACAAAAAAGCCAATTTTTAATACAAGAGTTTTAATTTCAACCAAGTAGTACAACCTAACAAAAAGCAACTAAAATGATGAATATTTAACTGGAATAGCTGAATTTTCAAAAAAAGAAAATGGAACAGTGAATTTTCAATTAGAAACAAATATTTTTAACCAAATAAAAACAAATTTTCAACCAAAGCGATGAATTTCCATTTACAATAATGAATCTTCAACTATTTTCTTGAGTATTTAATTATTTTGTTCAGATTCATTTTTTTTTGTATGAAATCTCAACTATTATATTGTTCATCACGAATTCATCTACTTCTTGAAAATTCTACTGTTTGGTGGAAAGTTTATCTTTCTAGGTTGAAAATTTCAGTATTTGGTTGGAAATTAAACTACTTTTTTTAAAATTGTATACCCATCTGCTTTAGAGTTTAGACTGTTTAGAGTTTTGTAGAATTGTAGATCAAACAGGCCCCAATGCATTCTCATCGAAGTTTGCCCTTCGACCTCTTTCTATTATAGTCCTGCGTTTCCCAACTTTTTGACAATACCAGATCCCCAGGAGACTGTTGACTGCTGCTCGTGCTGGTTGCTAACCTGGTGCGACCTTCCGATTTTTTACCGTGTTAGATATTTCTGTAGAAATTTTCAGAGACGCGTCACTAAGGCTTTATGCAGAAACTGTTTCTTCCTAAACAGGAAGAGAAATTTCAAAAACGGCAACTGCCGTTTATGTATGATTATATTATAATTGCTACATATTTCAGAAATTTCTATTACGTTACATTGAAATCAGAAA
The DNA here is from genome assembly GCA_932178445.1 of Andricus quercusramuli. NCBI lineage: Eukaryota > Metazoa > Arthropoda > Insecta > Hymenoptera > Cynipidae > Andricus > Andricus quercusramuli. The sequence goes on along the minus strand of CAKNXH010060566.1, from coordinate 173,643 downwards.
CGGCGAAGCCTTCTTTTCTAGAGGGGGCAGGGGCATAGTCTTATAAGATTAAATGGTACAATTTTTACATAGTATAATTAAAATTTGAACATGAAAAGAAAATAAACAATGAATAGTGCATGATAAATAATAAATCCAGGTCTAAAACTCATATTGCTGAAGATTTCACAAATATTTTAAAGATTGCGCAAAGATTTCAATGCATTGCCAAATATTCCCAAAATTTCAGATAGTTTTAAAAGATTACACAAATATTAAAATGATTTCCCATAGATTTCAAAGATTACAGAAAGATTTAAATGATTGCCCAAATATTTCACATATTTCAGATAGATTTCAAATATTACGCAAACATGTGAATGATTTCCCATAGATTTCAAAGATTACACGAAGATTCCAATGATTTCCCAAATATTGGAAGGTAACACAAAGATTTCAATGATTCCCCAAAGATTTGCAAGATTGCACAAAGATTTAAATGATTTCCCAAATATTTCAAATATTTCAGATAGATTTCAAAGATTACACAAAGATTTCAATGATTCCCAAAAGATTTCAAAGGTTACACCGAGATTTCAATGATTTCCGAATATTTCAAATATTTCAGATAGATTTAAAAGATTACACAAAGATTTCACTGATTTTCCAAAGATTTGAAAGATTTCGAATAGATTTTTCAGTCTTCACTAAGATTTCAATGATTCACCAAAGATTTCAATATGTTCACAAATATTATCAAATATTTCAAAAATATGTCCAAAGATTTCAAAGAAATTTAATGATTTTTTGAAGATTTCACGAATATTGAGAATATTTCGCGAATATTAAGATAGACCGAGAAGGTTTCATAAAGATTTCAGATAGATTTTAAAGAGTGTGCAATGATTTCAATTTCACAAATATTTCAATAATTTCACAAATGTTATAAAATATTTTAGAAATGTTTCAAAAGTTTTCAAAGATTTACAAAGATTCCGCGAACATTTTCGGTATATTTCAAAGATTTCAATGATTCCCCAATTATTTTAAAGATTGCGGTCAGATTTAAAAGACTTCACAGTAGAAGATTTGGAAGATTTTCCAAAGATTTCAATAATTTCACAAATATTACCAAATACATTTGAACAATATTTTAAATACTTCCAAAGATTTCAAAAAGATTTCTTTGATTTTTCAAGGTCTCAAATATTTCGCAAACATTGCGGATAGATTTCCAAGATTAAGCAAAGGTTTCAATGATTTCTCCAAGATTTTGAAGATTTCGGATAGATCTCAAAGTCTTCACAAAGAAGTAAATGATTCCTCAAGGATTTTTATGATTTCACAAATATTACCTAATATGTGAAAATATTTCATATATTTCCAAATATTTCAGGAAGATTTCATTTATATTACAAAGATTTTAGATAGCTTACAATTGGTACACAAAGATTTCAATGATTTCCCAAATATTTCACAAAGGTTTCATTTATTTCAGATAGATTAAAAATATTTCAATAATTCTTCTAAAGATTTCAAAAAGATTTAAATAGTTTCACAACTATTAGCAAATAGTTCGAATATTTCACAAAGATTTCCAAAGATTTTATAAAGGTTGCAATGATTTCTCAAAGATTTCATACAAATTTCACAAGGACTACAAATATTTCGCAAAGATTTCGAATGGATTTAAAAGATTTCCCAAAGACTTCTATTCTTTCAAAAGATTTAAAATAGATTTCAAGGACTGAACAAAGAAAGAAAGAATTGAAAGATTTCCAGTATCCATTCTATGTAAGGTTAGCACTGAATTCAAGAATTTTAATGATGCTACGTTTATGAAGGGGTAGTTGAATAGAGTATTAGTTATAGGATAAAGAGGATTGTCCAATTGATTGTCCAATGGCCGGAAATTGTCCTCTCATTTCTTAGCCGCAGATCTATAGGCAAACAAAATGAGAATTTCTATTTTCGAAAAATGTAAACGATCCAATGAATTTAATCATTTGATTTCAGAGGGGGGCAAATCAATACTTTGCCCCAGTGCTAAAGAATTTGGCTCCCCATCCGCACTGCGCATGCGTCACACCAGGAGCCTCATTGGATGTTGATCGCGCGCTTATTTCAAATGATTAAATATGCAAATCAATTTTTTACAATATATAATATTCATAAAGTACAAAAAAATGTTAGGAATGATTAAAAATAAACAATGGTGAAGAAAGGTATTGCTCCCTTCAAATTTAAAATGAATAATTCATTTGTAAAGAGAAAAACCGAAAAATGATTTCACCTTGCACTCTAAAAGACTATTTTCTGATCTGAAAATTAATTGTTATTATTCTCACAATGATGATTTATTATCAAAACGTGATTTACACATGTAATAGTTTCAAAAAAGCGCGCCATTCACAGCCAATGAGACTGCCGATACAATGCATGCGCAGTGCAGTTGGGGAGCCGAATTGGGAGCATTGCTTTGTCCCTCACTGGTCGATTTCTAGGGAGGGGGGGGGGGGGCATTGCCGCCTGTGCCCCCTAAGGCTCCGCCGCCTCTGATTGAAATCTTTTGAATTCTTTTAAAATTTCTAGAATTCACGTTGAATTATTGTAAGTTTCTTTAAGTTTTTTGAATTCTGTAGAATTCTCTCGATTTCTTGGAATTCTGCAGATTTAAAAAAACGAGTGCATCTTAATTCAGTGGTGAACCAATGTTGATGAATTTGGAAATAGATTAAAAGAATTTAATGTTTTTTGAAGAATTCAGAAAATTAAAAATGAATCAAATTATATCCTAAATTTTTCAAGAAAATTCAAAATTGTTTACAGAATTCGAAAGATAACAAACGAATTTTAAGAAATAAAGGGATCGATTTTAGCAGAATTAGAAAAACTTGAAGGAATTTACAATAGTTCAATCCGAATTATAAATATTTTAAGAGAATTGAAGGAAAGAGTTAAAAAATTCGAAAGATTTCAAATGAATTTACCCTTCGACCAAAGTTGATGAATTTGGAAATAGTTTAAAAGAAGTCTATGTTTCCATAAGAATTCAAAAAATTGAAAGTAAGTCAAGTAAGTTATATCCTGAATTATTTAAGATGATTCAAAACATTACAAATACATTCTCATAAATCAAGAGAATTCTGCAGAATCAAAAAAACTTGACGAGATTTGCAAAAATTCTACGTGATTTCTAAAGATTTCAGAAGAATTTGAAAGATTCCAACGGAATTCAAAGACTTCTGCAAAATTTAAAGAAACGACTGCTTATTAATTCGCTAGTAGTTCACCGTCGACGAAAGTTGATGAATTTGGAAAGAGTTGAAAAATATTATTTTCTGTCAGAAGAATTCAGAAAATTTCAAACATTTGATTTGCCCCCCTCTGAAATTAAATGATTAAATTCATCGGACCGTTTGAATTTTTTCAAAAATCTACCTGAAAATCTTTGTGAAATAATTAGAGTCTTTGTGAAATCTTTCAAATCTATCAGAAATCTTTGCAAAAGATTAAAAATCTGTGGAAAATCATTAAAATCTTTGTGAACCTTTCCAAAATCTTTGGAAATCTTTGCGTAATATTTTTAAAATATTTGATAATATTTGTGAAATTACTGCAACCTTCAGATAATTGTTAAAGTCTATTATTTTACAAAGATTGTAGATAGATTTCAAGGATTGTACAAAGATTTCAATGATTTTCTAAATATTCCAATGATTCCGGATAGGTTTAAAAGATTTAAATGATTTCTTGAAAATTCAAAATAGATTTCAATAATTTCACAAATATTACCAAATACTTCAAATGTTTCGCAAATTTTTCCAAAGATTTGACAAAGATTTGACAAAGGTTGCAATGATGTCTCAAAGATTTTATGAGGATTTCACAAATTGCCCCGTAGGACTCCGCAGCCACTAACAGGTGAAATCTTTACGGCGAGTGCAATAAACCGCGCCGAGTCGAATTTTGTTGTTGACTCGAAATATGAACTGACCCTAACGACAGTTGCAGAACACTAGACCTTAAGTTTTAAGTAATGAACTTTAAGGGTGTAGATCTCTATAGAAAAAAAATCTAGGTAGAAAACCGTAATAATAACAGGAAGGAAGATCGAATTAGTGGCTTTCAGAGGCCTTGCAGGTGAATCCTCTGAGTGGACTCACACTTTTATCACTTTAACACTACTCATTTGCTCATTTCACGAACACTTTGCTTCCTGTTAGCAAATGTATTTTCTTCCTCATAGACTCATAGAGGAAGCATTAGTTTTTTTTAAATAATAGACACACCAAAGTCTTCATTTTGCTCAATTTAAAGATAGAAATTTACAAAAAATTCAAAATTACGAAATAATACAATTTTTTTTCAAACACAAAGACAAATCAGACAAATCAAATTTTGTATTCCAAATGATAATTTTTCGAGCTGGAAAAGGGAAGAGAAAAGTTCTGTCGCGCCCTATTCCTTTCCCAGCTTCATGATTTCTTTACAAAAATCGACAGAATTACTCTATTTCAAAATTCATGATCAAAAAATCTTTTCTATTTATGCGCCAACTTTGAATTATGTTGACGAAAAAAGTTTTTCTGTTTGAAACAGATGATTCGAATATTATAAATGATCATCATCTTTTCTGTTCTTGCATCATCTTTGAATTATGATAATGAAAAAAGCTTTACTATAAAAAACCCAATTTTCAAAATATTATTGAGTGCTAAAAAATATGAAATAAATATTTTTAGAAATCCTTCAATGTTTACGAAAATTGTGACATCCATACACATACACAAACACACAAAATTATGAATTTTTCTGAAATCATTATGAAATTCCTAATTGAAAAAGCTGACTTCGAAAGAAATTAATTTTTTCTGTTCACAAATGCCTGATTAATGCATTTGTTTTAAAAAATGATAGAATTTATCAACTCATTATAAATGTTGCTGTATATTTGTCATGAAGTTCCCAACTGAAAAGATTGCCTTAAAAAAAAAATAATTTGTCTGGCGACAAATGCCCGAATGATGCATTTATTCGTTAAATTTGTTTTAAAAAATCATAAGATTCATAAACAAATTATAAATTTTGCTAAAATTATCATAAAGTTCGCATTTTAAAAAATGACATCGGAAAGAACGACTTTTTCTGTCGAAAGATGCCTAATTAATGTCTTTGTTTATTAAATTTATTTATAATATGAACAATTACAATCTTGGGAGGAATTTTTTTTATTTTAATATTATTTCCATTCAAATTTCTTTCAATATAATATAAAGAAACGTAAAATTATGGATAATCGTGAAAAACATTCTTTCAGCAAAAGAATTTTGTTATACAATTTTTTTTTGTTCATTATATAATATTGAAACATCTTGAACTAATGTTAGTCTATGAAACATAGGCGATTTCAACTATTTTCCTCTTATTGACGAGCACGAGGAACGTGGGATAGGAAAAATTACAATTTTTTCGTCATATTTGTTTACTTGAAAACAAATTTCGTTTGTCCAAATCGGCCAATATTTGTGGGCTGTACGTTATTTTGAACAAAAAAGTCATTCATTTCTCACTGTGGGTCGCTAAGTGAGATGAAATAAAAAAATGAGATTCGAAATGACATTTAGAACGCAATTATGCACCAATTAAAATTTTTTTACATTCTTGCCAGAGAAGGTATTAGATTGGTGTGAAATTTACCCCCCCCCCCCCCCCCCCGTTTTTGTCAAATATCCACGTTTTGAGATCCTCTGAACCCGAAAAACAGATTTTCACGAATGTTTCTGTCCGTACGTCTGTCTGTCGGACTGTGAGCACAATAACTTTTGAAAAAATTAATCCATTAGACTGGCCTTTCGTAGACTCTCTTAGTGTCAAAAACTAAAGGTCAAGTTCTTTAGCCAGCTATTTTTGGATGAAAGTTCAAACAATTAGAGCATTTTCAAAATTTGTGAGACCACTTTTTTAAAGACTTGAAAATTCTATTTATGGCTATTCGTAGTATTCGGAAACTCGAACAAATTTATCATTATATACGCCTTCTTCCGATAAAAAGAAAATTAACAGAGTTATAGCACGATCGACGAATTGTTTAATAATAGTTTTTAGATTGGACGAGTAGATTTTATTTTATTCGTAAAAAACTGTTTGAAGATAAACAAAATTCAATTTTTGGAAAAACGGTGCGGGAGACGACAAAAAAATGAGAAGACAAAAGTTGTTCAACCAAAAAAGATGTATACAAATTTGTTATAAACTCATGTTATAAAAATATACTAAAAATAAAAAATTAACTCTTTGGAAACAGGGCACAAGCTTCAATAACATTTTATTTTACAAAAATTTTCGCCTCAATTATATCTGCAAATTTTGTCAAAAGCACTTACGCTAGGATGCGTTTTATAGTTTAAATCGTAAAAAATAATATTGAAAATGAAGAAATTAAATTTATGGAAAAAGAAACGAGTTGCAATACAACGTTTAATAACAAAATTGTTTTTTCATTCTCATCCTATAATTAGAAGCTATTAAATTTGTGTAGACTTTGGCGCCCCCCCCCCCTCCCGTTTTTGTCAAGTGTCCTTGTTTTTAGACACCCTCAACCCAAAAATCAGGTTTTTACAAAATGTCCACCTGTCTGTCTGTAGATTTTTAGTTTATTAGCACGACAACTTTCAAATTGTATTGGGCTTTGGTATACTCTTTAAGTATTCCAAAATGAAGGTCAAGTTCGTTAGCCAGCCATTCTGGACAAAAATTCAAAAAGTCAGCACATTTTGAAAATTTTTCAGAACACTTTTTTTCAATATTTAGAAATTCTATGGACGGATATTAATAGTACTTAAAGAGGCAAAAAACATTTTTTAATGACTTTTTTTGATGAAGAAAAATGACCGCAGCTATAGCATTTAAATATTCCAAAAAACAAACGAAAATGAACATTTTAAGTTAAACAACGCAGGATATAAGAAAAAGTTAGAGAGAGAATAACGTTGCATTTTGAACATCCTACAAGCTTATCACAACTTTCTGGATTTTCTTAAAAAATAGAAAATTGAAATTTGGATCGCACAAAAAATTATGAAAAATCGAAAATTCAATTTTGCGGTCAAACTATACAAGATACGAAAAAAGATGAATCAACACAATTTGTTTACTCAAAAAAGAGCTACAAATTTGTAATCATGTATTTTTTTATAGGATGCGTAGTTTTTGTTCTAATCATGAAAAAAAAACATTAAAAATAAAAAAATTAAATTTTTGGAAAAACGACGCAAGGTACAAAAAAGAGTTAACGAAAAGTGTGCGTTCAAAAAAATCGACGAATTTGTTAGCGATTACTTTCTGATGAGACGCGTGGTTTTTTTTTTTTTTTTTTTTTTTGTTCAGGATTGAACAATTTTGTTGAAAATTCGTATTTTCTGGTGAAATTCAGCTGCTTTTTAGATTGAAATTAAAATCGATTTTGGTTGAAATATCAACTATTATATTTTATTTGAGAATTCATTTTTTTTTAACTTCAATTACTTAATAGAAAGTAAAACTTCTTTGTTGGAAATCAATCTTTTTGGTTGATGATTCATGATTTTAGTAGAAGGAATAAGTGAGAGGTTGGTTTTGGTTTATTTTTTCTCGTTTTTTCCCTCTTTTTTCAATTGGTTATTTTTGTCTCTAATGAGCCGAAAAGTGAGGTAGAAGTCTGCTTTTTAATTTTGAATCTTTTTCATGCTCATTTTGCAGAGAATTATTCATGATAAAATGGATTTCTGTTCGATCTTAATTTAAAAAAAGGAGAAAATCCTCTTTTTTTAATTGAACTTAAATTTTTTTGGTGAAAATTAATTTCTTCAACTGAAAATTTGATTATTCCATGTTTGGTTGAAAATTTATTTTCCTCAGTTGAAACTTTAATTGTTCGGTTTAAAATTAAACTTTTTTGATATAAAATTATTATTGTTGGTTAAAAATTCATTTCTTTGGTTGAAAATGTAACTATTATGTTGAAAATTCCTTCAAAATTCCAAATATTTGTTTGATGATGTTGAAAATTTTATTAGAAATTAATCTCTCTTGATAGAAAATTAACTTTCTTGGTTGAAAATTTTTCCTTCTGGTCAAAAATTGATCTCTTTGATCGAAAATTAGAAAATTAAAAGCAACATTCAAAATTCAATAATTCAATTTTTGGTCAAACAACGCAAACTATGAAAAAAAATGAATCCACAAAAGATGCTCATTCAAAAAAGAGCTACAAATTAGTTATTAATAATTTTGGATAGGACGCGTAGTTCATGTTTTAATCGTAAAAAAGAACATTAAAAATGAAAAAATTAAATTTTTTCCTAAAACGGCTCAAGGTACGAAAAAAAATTAATAAACAGCAGTTGTTCGCACAAAAAGGATCTAAAAATTTGTTAATGAGAATTATTAGATAGAACAAGTATATTTTCTTTTAATCGTATAAGAAACAAGATTAAAAATAAAAAAATCAAACTTTTGGAAAAACGACATAAGAGACGAGAAAAACAGGAGAAGGCAAAAGTTATTCTACCAAAAAAAGATTCACAAGTTTGTTATAAAAATCTATTAAATACACAAAAATTACCTCTTTTGAAAAAGGACACAAGCTACAATAGCATTTTATTTAACAACATTTTCGCCTAAATTATATCTACACATTTTCTCAAAACCACTTGACGTTAGGATGCGTATTTCTAGTCTAGATTGTAAAAAATAACATTGTAAATAAACAAATTTAATTTATGGAAAAACACAACTTGCAATAGAATGCTTGATAACAAAATTGTTTTTTTTTTATAGTATGCGCACTTTTTTAAATCATAAAAACAAGAGAATGAATATACGTATGCTTCAATACCAATGCATATGTGACGTGCGCCGAAGAAAGGGGGCTTACTCTGGAAAACCAGATTTTTCAGGACGAGCGGTCGAAGTCGACCCGATAGACGCGACTTTTAGGAGAGAGGGCAGGGAAGACCACGAAATATTCCCTCTCCGCTTGCCACTACATTCTCACACATATAGCGGCGCTGCTCACGGACGGGGTAATAGATGAGACGCGTAGATGTAGTGGTGAGTAGTGGGAGGTGTTTCACAGGATCTCGAGCTCTCGAGCAAAAGCACGATTTCTCGGGTACCTATCAACTCAATTATTAGCAATAATAACGCTCAGACATTTTTTTCGATGGTTTCATTAAAAAGAGCAAATCAAAAACTATCGAAAGGTGTAAAAACCTCGATTTCGATTTTTTCAGAGTAAGCCCCCTTTCTTCGGCGCACGTCACATATTATGAATTGTAATAATATAAATTTATTGAAATGATACATTTTTCAGGTAGCTAAGAAGAAAATGTGATGCAAAATAAGAAACAAATATTAAATTGACCATGATAAACAAACTTGTACTTTATTTCGCAATATATGAATGAGCAATTCGAATCGAGTGCGAAGCACGAGATACGTGAAGAGAATGTGTTCGTTAAAGCCGGAGGAGCTTTAACAAAAGAGAATTCAGAATCACTATATGACAGCTGTCGAGGCTTTGACTGTTGATTTTAAAAATCCTGTGCAAATGTGGACGAAATACAAAGAACCAACAGTCGCGCACCCTATAGGCGTGCACAAACTTGTGAGCCACGTGCGCGCTCAGCACTCGATGTGAAAGTGCTTGCGCAGCGGGCTCATTTTTTTGGAGAAATATAGGACTACATTTTTCAGAAACTGGTGAAAGTAGATTTTTTATTTTTTGTTTACTTGATTTTTATTTTAATGCAAATAGCGAAAAGTGTCGATTTTTGGATTTCACTCTTTATCTTCTAAACAACATTTTGCTTGTATTTCGTATCAGTTGGATTCAATTGAATTTTGTCTTTAAACTCATAAGATTTCAAAATCTTAAAAAATCATATGAGTTTTGGAATTTTTTTTCAATTCGTTCTTAAAATAAATTTAAAAAATTAAAAATCATTCGTAAGTTTTCCAAGAATCTTAAGAAATTTCTCTTCTTCTTTCAAACCATTCAAAATTCTTAAAAACTTTATCTTTTCAAAATCTTCAAAATTCTAATTTTTTTGTTGAAAGTCAAAAGCTGGAAAAATTTTCATATCACTTTCTAATCTTTTCAAAACTTGTAAAGATCTCTTAAATCTTTTTAAAATTTTTCTAAAATTTTGTTATCTTGTCAAATTGAAAAATCTCGCTTTAAAATATTCTACAGACTTTTGATATGATTAAGTAAAATGAATGATATATTATGATACGATTTATTTTATATAATATTTAAGAACCTCGATACTGTTGCTTGTCTTGTCGAACATCTCGCTCGGCTATTGCTAAATCATTACTAAAATTTCAATATTTTAAATTTTTTCTATGAAACAGGAAAGCTTTTAAAAAGATAACCGATTTTTCCGTCCTGTTTTCATCATTTTTCGCAAAGATGTGACAACTGAAAGTCGAACGAAAACATAGTGCCGTCAACCGCATGTTTTTCAATATTTATCGCTTCACATCTTTCGAAGTAATATTTTGAGAGACTGTGGTTGCAAAGATTATTTGTGAAGAATAAACTAATCTTTGCAATATAGTTTGTTTTGTTTGTGAGTGATTTTTTCGCTCAGTTCTTTCGACTTTTGTACAAAGGTCAACATATATCGATTTTTAAAAAAGTGGATCCCTCTACAAAAATTGTACTAAGTGAGTAAAAAAAATCGCGAAAGAACGGGACAAACTTCACTGTGAAAGTCTTTTTATTCTGCATAAATCCTCCAATATCATATTTCGACATAGGCATGTTAGTAAAAAAAGTTATGGTAGTAATGTCAGCATGAAATCTGTCGAAATGTGTGATTGACTGTCGAATTTCACGACAGTGTACTATCACGTGCGCTCCTTTTTTTACATTCTCATTCTAATGAGAAGGTATTAGTTTTATGTAAATTTTGACATTGTCGGTTTTCATAAAATCTTCACGTTTTGAGGCCTCCTAAGTCAGAAAAAACGATTTTTACGAAGGTGTCTGTATGTCTGTCTGTCTGTCGGCTCGTCTGTCTGTCTGTAGTATAGTGTAGGCACGATAACTTTCGAAAGATTGATCAGATTGGATTGTGCTTTGGCACACTTTTTTAGGGCCTTTAAAGAAAGAACGTGTTCGGTAACCAGCTATTTTGGATGAATATTCAAAACGTGAGCACATTTTGAAAATTTCTGAAACCACTTTTTTTAAAGATTTGAAAATTCTATGTGCGGTTATTAGTGGTACGCAAAAAGACAAACAGAATATCCTAATTAATTTTTCTCATAAAAAAAAAATTATCGGATTTACAGCATTTTCAAATTTCCAAAAAACAAACGAAAATTAACATTTAAAGTCGAAAAGCACCCGATATGAAAAAAATCAAGAGGAGAACAACGTTGCTTTTCAAACCTGAAAGTAAATCAAATTAAATTGTAAGGTTTCATTTTTACTGTGTTGTAATATGAATTTAAGTTACTCGTTTTGATGAAAGGCGACCGATATGTAATTGTAACATGGTGTAAACTTACTCGCTTAGATGAAATTCAAGCGATGATTGTATGCAATCTTAGCTTAATAGTGATACCAAGCTTCTGTTCAGGTTTGAGATATTTCAAAAGATTTAAATAATTAAATTACACACAGAATAAAATTTGAAAACAATTAGATAAGTCACTAATAACAATTATTTTCTCTGGGATTTTTTGATGGTCTCAGAACGACCAGTGTCACCCATCCTCTCAGTAGCATTCCAAACAAATTGTCTGGCGCAGCTGCCTAGGGTCTCTATTCAATTGGCCTACCCAGCGAGGGAAATTCCAGAAATTTTCGTCAAAACGGCTCAAATCGCAGATGTGGATGTAATTTCTTGAATGTTGCATTTGCAAAGCAGCAGAAGGAAAATAAACAGAACTAGCGCGATATTCAAAATAAAAGAATTATTCAAACAGACACAGGAGTTGATTTCGGAATTTATTGAGTCATTATTTTAAATTCAATGTATTTTTCCTACTTGTAGTGTTTTTATAGAAATATTTCTTTTGATAAGATAAATTTGTTATAGTTATTGATAATTTATTACAACTTTATAAAAATTATCACTCTTTGTTGGAATAATTTTTCTATTTTGAATATCGCGCCAGTTCTGCTTTTTTTTCTGCTGCTTTGGAAATGCAATATTGTGGAATAGAGCTTCCGAAGAGAAAAAAGTTGTCCCCCGATAATCATTCCTGGCATTTCAAACTAATTTTTTCAGGTGAGTTTTCTAGGTTACATTACCCCCTACATAAGCCTCAAACTTCCATCATTTTAGAAGAAATTACTTTTTTAGGTTCAAAAAAGTCTGGAATAGATACTAGTATGGTCCAAAAAATCTTGTCTTGAATTTTCATGCATATCGCCCCCATATTTGTTCGAATCTACAAAAAAATAGATTTATTCTTTTGTTTGGTTGGAAAAAAATTATATTTAGAGGTTGCAGGAGCCCCATGAAGCTAAACACGTATTTCTCTTAGTATAAAAAAAGCTTTTGTAAATTTCATTCACAATCGTCAATATTATAGGTGAATCGAATTAAAACTCAACATTTCTCTTTACAGCAATTAGCCATACAATAGGAATAAAAAATGGCGAATTATGATTTTATTGCGGTTTTTTTAAAAATTATTTCTAATGCATAGAATAATACCTTCTATTGATAATTAGATGTTCAAATTAATTGTTTTACCAATTTATTATTGTTTATAGCAATTTTCTCTTATTGTTAGAATAATGCTAGAAAGTTGAGTTTTTTCTAAAATTTTCGACATTTTGTGCATTTTTCAATAAAAGTGAGTTAAAAATTAATTTAAGTTAACTAAAATAATTGTTGACAACTTTTTTTTTATATAATTGAGAGAAAAATAAAAAATGAATAATTATGATATTTTTGTGGGCTTTAAAAATAAAAAGTGTTCCCAATACATAATGTATTACTTTCTATTGATAATTCGATGTTTGAATAATTTTTTAAAACAATTTGTCATTATTTATAGCAATTTTTTCTTAGAATAGAGTTTGAAAGGCCCCTTTTTGTTCAGAACTTTTCAACTTGTTTTTAACTTCTGGGTCAAAATATCTCAAGTGTGCCACTTTTAATTCGATAGTTCTATATTCAATCAATTCATACATTTTTCAATTCGTTTTTATATCCAAATAACTCCCCTAAAATATTTTTTCAAAAATTATTAACAATCAAAGTTCTTGATCACATTTTTTTTGAAAAATTAATTACTCGCGAACGGTTCATCAAAATTCAATAACTGAGTCAAGAAAATTGTTGTTACGAAGTATACTTTACGCTGAAAAATTTTTCGGTAGTAAAAAACATTTTTTCATTGTTTAAATAATTGTCTGTTTTAAACAATTAAAAATTAATTAAACTTCTCTGCCTGTAAACGAATTTTTCCACGTTCCAATAGATTTTACAATCTCTTCCGAAAATTTTAGTGAAAAAAAAGTTGGTATTTTGCAGTAATTCAAAAGTTATTGATTTTTTTGTGACCGCGCTCCGAACTCCAGCGTTGGTCGAGCACGCACAATTATGTAAACAAATGCATAGTTTAGGCGTTTATTGGAAGAAAGTAATCATTTTTCTTTCTTAGTAACTTTAAATTATATGACTGGTAATATTTAGTGATTAAGATTGGTCATTTGATATTATTTGTTTATTTATTAAACAAATTTTATAAACAAAAGCATAGTTTTGTCATTTATAGACAGAAAGTGATAGTTTTTCTTTCTAATCGTCTTCAAGTTACATAGGTGGTGATGTTAAGTAACGAATAATTGCCAATCGATATTATTTGTTCATGTTATAAACAAGTCTTATAAACAAATGCATAGTTTGACCATTTATAGATAGAAAGTGATCGTTTTTCTTTCTAATTGTCTTCAAATTACATAAGTGATGATATTTAGTGACAAAGAATTGTCAATCGATAATATTTGTTTCTGTTATAAACAAATGCGTATTTTGACCATTTATAAATATAAAGTGATTGTTTTTCTTTCTAATCGTCTTCAAATTACATAAGTGGTGATATTTAGTGACGACGAATTGTCCTTTGATGTTATTTGTTTATGTTATCAAGAAATTTTATAAACAAATGCATAGTTTGACCATTTATAGATAGAAAGTGATAGTTTTTCTTTATAATCGTCTTCAAATTACATAAGTGGTGACATTTCGTGAAGAAGAATTGTCATTTGATATTATTTGTTTATGGTATGAACAAATTATATAAACAAATTCATAGTTTGACCATTTATAGATAGAAAGTGATTGTTTTTCTTTCTAGTATTTCCTTCAAATGATATCACTGGAAATGTTTTGTGATGTTCTAGAAGAAGCAGTGTTGCCACAATGAAAATTGCGCTTGTACTCGGAAAGTGTACTCAGAACTCTGAAATTGTACTTTCAATAGGGCGTTGCGGCGGCGCCGCATACGATCACTTTTTGGCGCGAAATTCAAATTATTAAATTTAAAAAGGGCTAATTCTTATTGTTTATTTACTGCGAACATCCTTTTTTTAATGAAAAAATAATACAATGTTAATCAAATCAAACTGTCGAATCATGGGTTGCAGTAGAAATCGAACTGATTCGATAAAAATAGAAAACTCATCACAAATCTGATCTAAGAAAACTGATTCATTAAACAATTAAAAACAACAAATATAATTGAAGAAAACTGGCGAATTTGTATCATGGGAGCCACCAGCTAATCTGTAAATAATATTAATATTGTTTCAATACTATCTCGTTGATTAATTATTATGTAAGTGTTCTTAATAACTTGACATATACTTACTTAACTGCAAAAAATAAAGGGGAAGAACGAGAGTAACGTTAAAAACCACACATTTTTACGCTGCTGTTTGAAAAGTTCAACTGAAGCCCCTGAGTCCCACTGCGCATTTCTGAAGTCTTGAACCACGAGAGTGAAGGAGACAGCAGTTTGCTCCATCTCTTTCACTCGCGTTAAAGCTTTCTTCTACGGTTAAAGCCAGCACAATACACACTTTTCATTCGTCATTAGCTGCGGAAAGTACTTAACGGCATCGGCCAATCTCAGTGGTACATTAGGCTCAATGCCCAACGCGCCAATTCCAAACGTATTCAAAAATAAAATGTTAAAGACACAAATTCAGCATTTGTACTCAAATGTACTTGAAAAAAAAGAGTACAGAGTAAAGTGTACTCAAATTGTGATTGTGGTACTTATGTACTCAAATTTCACCAAATGTACTTTTTGAGTACAATTGTACTGTAAACGGCAACACTGAGAAGAAGTAGCTTCCAAGTTGTACTTGTCAATCATTTCGATAATTTCAGGATCCGTTTGAAATTAATTCTTGCTAGGTCACTAAACATCACCACTTATGTAATTTGAAGACGATTAAAAAAAAACAATCACTTTATATCTCTGAATGGTCAAACTATGCATTTGTTTATACAATTTTTTTATAACATAAACAAATAATATCGTTCGACAATTCTTCGTCATTAAATATCAGCACTTATGTAATTTGAAGACGATTTGAAAGAAAAACCACTACTTTTTGTCTATGAATGACCAAACTATACTTTTGTTTATAAAATCTTTATGACTCAATTATTGAATTTCGATGAACCGTTCGCGAGTAATTAATTCTTGAAAAAAGTGATCAAGAAA
The DNA here is from genome assembly GCA_932178445.1 of Andricus quercusramuli. Lineage (NCBI taxonomy): Eukaryota > Metazoa > Arthropoda > Insecta > Hymenoptera > Cynipidae > Andricus > Andricus quercusramuli. The sequence goes on along the minus strand of CAKNXH010060566.1, from coordinate 157,914 downwards.
TTTGATTGTTAATAACTTTTGCAAAAATAAATTTTCTGAAAAAATATTTTAGGGAAGTTATTTTGATATAAAAAAGAATTGAAAACTGTATGAATTGATTGAAAATAGAACTATCGATTTAAAAGTGGCACACTTGAGATTATAGAGAGAATCATTTTTCAGAAGATCTCTTCTTTTTTTTTAAATATATTTGTCTGGAATAAAATATATATTCGAAACATTCTTCAAATTTTCTATATAGATAGATCATATTAAATTTTCCTTGAGAGCCTTTTTGTTTAAATTAATATTAATATTTATTATTTGTGGGCGTCCGCAGGACAAATTTTTCTATGTCAGGGTCAAGATTATTATTTTTTGATTTAAGTCGGCAATAATACTAATACCTCTACTGAATTCTTTAACACTATATTTATGTCCTGAGAGCAAGCGGAAATGGGTATATTTCATTTTTAAAGAAAAAGTGTAACACGATGGTTCTCGCCAACATTGAGTGCGTTTTCCTCGAAAAGCGATTTTTCGATATTACAATCTCAAAAAGGCCCCAGCCCTTTTTTTGAAGTAGAACTTATCCGGTTATATGATTCTGTAACTCCATATCGGTCATAAGGACCATTTTCATGCGGACGCCCACATTTGTTCCTAACTGAAAAGGTAAAGAAAAGCTGAAAAATAATGAGAAGATAGTTATAAAATATAAACCATCATAAGTGTTTAAACAATTATGTTTGTTAACTTGCAATTATTATTATCTCCTAAGTAAAAAGTGGACAAGAAGTTAATTTTTTTTAGAAAAAACCGCAACTATATCTAGCACTAATATAAGAGTATATAGTTATAAACAATAATAATTCAACTGAACAATTATGTTTGTTGAATTTAATTAATTCATACCTCACTCTCAGTGAAGAATTGACACGAAGTGAAAATTTTTAGAAAACCCCGCAGCTATCTAGCATTAATATAGAAGAAGATAGTTATAAGCAATGATAATTCGTTTAAACAACTATGCTTGTTGAATTTCTATGATTATTACCTCGCTCTAGGTGAAAAGTTGACAAAACGTGAACAACTTCTTAAAAAACCGCAATTACATAGCATTACTATAGAAGATAGTTGTAACTAATAATGGTTTTTTTCAAACAATTACGTTGGTTGAATTTCATCCATTTTTACCACACTCTAAGTGAAAAGTAGACAAAAAGTGGAAAATTTCAGAAAAAACCGAGGAAAAAACGGCAACTTTCTAACATTATTCAAAGAGAGTATTATTGAAAACAATAATAAATTTCTTAAGCAATTGTGTTTGTTTCCTTAAATATTAGGCAATTTTATTTTTCGGAAATCCTTTTCTTAATAAAATTTCAATTTTTTAACCAAAAAATATGAATTTATAACAAAATACATACATTTTCGTCAAAATTATGTAGATGAATTTCCTACTCAATTGTTGAACTTTTGACCTGAAAGTAAAATTTTTCTACAAAACTGTTGAATTTTCAACAAAAAAGTAAATTTTTTACTAATAAGTTGAATGCTTAATAAAATAGTAAAATTTTCACTTTACAAAATTCATTTTTTTCAAAAAACGATGAACTTTCGATTAAAATTATAATAACCGGTTAGAATAATTTTCAACCTAAAAAGATGAATTTTTAAAGCAAACTGTAATAGTTTAAGTTTGAATGAAAAACATATTTTAATTTAAAATGAAAAGCAGTTATATTTAACCAAAAAAAGAAAAACGAACTTTCGACAAAATACTTAAACCTTCAACTAACAAGCTCAATCCTCTACCAAAAATTTGAATTTTTAACCAAAAAATTGTGTTTCTACCAACCAATATGAATTTTCAACAAAATACATAGGGGAAACCTCCCTACAGTGGATAGCTTCCTACAGTGGACATTTGTAAATAAAAGCGAAATGCCAAAAGTAAACCTAATTTGCGCATTTGGTATGATTTAAGTTGATAAAAATGCATCATAAGACAGAATTTCATGTTATACCTAATTATAATAAAAGAGAAAAGTATAAAAAACTATTTTTGACATGACCAAGAAACTTTGTCCTCCACTTTAGTAATTTTTTCCAAGTATCTAAATCTTTTCAGAATGATTTTGTTTATTAATATATGTTCCTTGGTCATTAAACCATAATATTTTTCACCCTAGAATCTTACGTTCTATGCAAGAAAATTATTATAAATATAATCCTTGAAGCTCTCATTTTCCTACTATGGATACCAGCATCATCCCTACAGCGGATTTTCGGTTAAAAGTTTTAGATAATTTGCACTCATAGGTTGGTACTGAAACAGCAGAAGACAGAATCAGCTGATGCTTTGAACATAGCTGCAGCGTAATGTAATTAAGAGTAATTTTGAATTTCCCGCAAGTAGAAATAACCTCACCATGCCCAATTTCTGTGTAGGTATTTTCTAGGTACTTTTGACATGGCAAGATTGGTGGCAATCCTAACCCCACCGGACCTGTCCACTGAAAGGCGTGTTGTTAAATATGAGCGAAATAACTGACATTATATTTTTGCTAATTTTATGCAAAATCGAAATTATATCACATTTTTCTTTGTTCTGATAGTAGCGTCAGTATAAAATATAATTTAGGGGTACGCATAAAAACATCTTTCTATTCTGATTCGCGGTGTAGAATCGAATGTCCACTGTAGGGCGAACCAGCCAGCACTGGACAAAATTTTACCACCTCAAAATAATATCAATAGCTTTTTATTCGCTAACGAATTGATTTTTACTGATATCTCATCACATGGGTGAATATATCAGCTTCATTTGTGTCAGACCAGCTCTATAATATACATCCTATTTTGTGTTTACTGAACTCTACCAATTTTTGCTATCCATTGTAGGGAGGTCTCCCCTACATTTTTGACAGAATAGCTAAATTTTCTACCAAATTGTCAAATTTTTAACGAAAAAGTGTATTTCTTACCAAAATGGATTAATTTTAACTAAGAGTGTTTTATTTCTAACCCAAAAAGGTGAAATTTCTACAGAAAGAGATGAATTTAAAAAAAATGTAGCTACAAAAACAAACAAATTTCGATCAAACGATTGACTGTTTAAGCCAAAATGACGAATTTTGAACAAAGTAGTTGAATTTTAAAAAATAGGTATGATTTTTTAACAAAATTGTTGAATTCACCACAAAGTAATTCAACTTTAAAGCAATTAATAACATTTTCAACCAAAAAAATTACATCTTAATCAAATCTGGTGCCTGGCATCAATAATCAATTTAGAAAAAAAATCATTTATATTAATTAAATAATTTAATTATAATAATAATTAATAATACAAGTTAGAAGAAATTATTTACTATGAATTAAAAGGAAATTGTTTATTTCTTGGTCAATGGATAAATTGAATTGCAAAATAAAAATAAAATGTTTACCTTTAGAATCAGTAGAAACATAAACTTAAATTTAAATGTTAGGCAGCAATTTTGTTTTGTAGAAAATTCCTTTTTTTAATTTCTCCTTTTCTTGAAAATTCTTCTTTTTTTTTTAATTCGTCTTTTTATCGAAAATTCGTTTTTTTCTCGAAAATTCTTCTTTTTCTTGGAAATACTTATTTTTTTAAATTCTTCTTTTTTTTGAATTCGTCTTTTTCTCGAAAATTCTTCTTTTTCTTTCTATTTTTTTTTCTTGAAAATTCTTCTTTCTCTTAGAAATTCGTCTTTTTCTTGAAAATTATTTCTCTTTAATGAAAATTATCTACACTATTTTTTGTTAATGATTGATCCTTTTACTTTAGAAATTCCACTATTTAGTTCAAAATTTTCAAAAATTAGCATTACATCCGTTGTCCAAAATATTTATATGAAAATGTATGCATTTTGTGGAAAATTAGTCTTTTTTGGTAGAAAATTAATCTTTTATGTTAAAAATTTGTTTTTTGTCGATAAATTAAATACATTTTTCCGACTGAAAATTCAACTTTTTTCCTTGATTATTCAACTGAACAGTTGAATTAGATTAGTTTGTAGAAAATCATTATTTTTTTCTCGAAAATTCTTTTTTTTCTGTAAAATTCAACATTTTGGTAGAAAATTTGACTATTTGGTATGGAATTAAAATTTTTGGTAAAAAAATAGTTCCTTGATTAAAAATTATTTCTGCCAAATTAAAATTAACTGCATTATTTTTGGTTAATATTTGATCCTTTTCAGTTTAGAAATTTCACTATATTGTTAAATTTTTGTTAGAAACTAGTATTACATCCGTTGTTCAAACCATTTAAATTAAAATTTTTGTATACTGTTGAAAATTCTTCATTTCGAGTGATAAAGTAATCTTCTATTTCGAAAATTTGTTATCTTTTTGAAAATAAAATAAATTTTTTTGACAGAAACCTTAACTATTTGCTTGAACAGTCAACTGATTGGTTGAAAAGACCTATTTTGTTGTAAATTCGCATTCTCATGTTAATGATTCAACTTTTTCGTAGAAAATTAGTCTTTTTCCCTTGAAAATTTGATTCTTTAAATGCATGACCTAAATGCATTAATATTATTATTTTGCAAAAGTATATTTAAATAATTAGATGAAAATAAAAATAAAATGTTAGGTAGCCATCTAGTGTGTTTCGAAGATTAGTTGAGTATTCTTCTGAATGCCTGAATAAACCAGGCACTTGGACGCCAGGTGAAGATTTCATACAAAATTCTTCTAAACAATCTAAAGTCTAAACTCTAAACGACGGCTTCCATTGCCATATGGCCAAAATCGTAAAAACCAAAATCATAACAATCAAAATCTATTCAAGCCCAGGTGTCTAGGTCTGCAAGCGTAGTACCTGGGGGTGCTGTTATGTTCCTTGAGTCCAGGAACTGGTAACTGTGCAACCCTCCACAATAGTGGTCCTTTGGCTGATTTTTATGACCTGCCTTCCAAGATTTCTCGGTGAGAAGTCATTATAGTTCCAAATTCCGAAAAGGTATTAGATTTTTGTAAATTTGACCCCCCCCCCTCTTTTTTTGTCAAGTGTCCACTTTTTGAGACCAAGAAAGAAAAAGAATAATTTTGACGAAAAAGAAGAATTTCCAAGAAAAAGAAGAATCTTCTACAAAGCGCAGCTGATTTCTCAACCAGAGAATATAAATTTCCAACAAAAAAGTAAATATTCAGCCAATCAGAAGATTAATTTTCTATCAAAAAAGACAAATTTCCAACAAAAATACATAAATCTCAACTAAATAGTTTGAACAACAGATGTAATACTGGTTTTCAAAATTTTTGAACTAAATATTGGAATTTTTATAAACTAAATAGGATAAATTATCAACCAAAAATAGTGTAGATAATTTTCATTTAAGAGGAATAATTTTTCACGAGAAAATGAATTGTTTGCAAAAAATTTTAATTCCATACAAAAAAGTTGAATTTTCTATCAAGATGTTAAATTTTGAAGTAAGAGACGAATTTTCAAGAGAAAGAAGAAATTTGAAGAAAAAGAAGAATTTTCAAGAAAAAGAAGTACTTAAAAAAAAATAATAATTTTCAAGGCAAAGAAATTTCAAGAAAAACAAGAATTTTCAAGAAAAACAAGAATTTTTGAGAAAAACAAGAATTTTCAAGAAAGAGAAGAATCTTCTACAAAGCAGTTTATTTCTCAACCAGAGAATATAAATTTTCCAGCAAAAAAGTTAATATTCAGCCAATCAGTTGAATGATCAAGGAAAAAAGTTAAATTTTCAGACAAAAAAATTCATTTTGTTTATCAAAAACAACGAATTTTAAACATAAAAGATTCATTTTCTATCAAAATATACGAATTTGCCACGAAATGCATACATTTTTAACCAAATAATCGAATTTTCAACAAAAATATTACTTTCCTACCAAAAAGACGAATTCGCAACAAATTAAATAAATTTTCCTTTTCCACTGAATAGTTTGGATAGCCGATGTGATGCTAATTTTAACAAAAATTTAAGTAAATAGAGGAATTTTCAAACTATAACAGACCAAATTAAAAAAAAAAAAATTGTGTGGTTAAATTTTACTTTACAAGAATTAATCTTTAATATGAAAACAAATGTTCTACAATGCAGTTTAATTGTGTAACAAATAGTTATGTTTTCTACCAACATGTTGAATTTGCTGGAAAAAGATACAAAAAGATTATTTTCATCTAATCAGTTCAATGTTCAATGAAATAGTTAAGCTTTCAGTTGAAAAAAAAGAATTAATTTTTGACCAAAAAGAAAACGAATTTTCCACCCAGAAGAATAATTCTATACCAAGAAGGATGAATTTATAACAACCACAAAATTCTACAGAACATTTTAATTATGTACCAAACCGTCGAATTTTCAGTTAAATAATTTATTTTCATCAAAAGAAAGCGATGCCAGTTTCTAAAAATTTTCAACTAAATAGTGAAATTTCTGAACAGAAAAAGAATAACCTTCAATTAAAAATTGTGTAGTTAAATTTTCATTCGAGAGAATTAATTTTCATTTAAAAGAGTGAGTTAGGAAAATTTATTTATATCAGAAGAAAACCAATTCTCATCATAGAAGACCAATAATTTCTACCAATAAAGATAAATTTTCAACAAAATATATATACTTCCAACAAAATAGTTTGAACAATGCATGCGATGCTAGTTTCTTGAAATGTTTAACTGAATAGTAGAATTTCTGAAATAAAAGAATCCCATTATTAACTAAAAAAAAGTGTAGTCAAATTTTTATTAGAGAATTAATTTTTGATAAAGAAGCGAATTTTCTACAAAGCATTTTAATATTGTACCAAGTAGTTAAATTTTCCATGAAAAGACGAATTTTCTACAAAAGAGCTGAATTTTTAACCAGAGAATATGATTTTTGAACGAAAAAGTTCATTGTTGACCAATCAGTTGAATATTCAACAAAATAGTTGAGTTTTCAATAAAATAATTAATTTTTAACAAAAAAAACGAAGTTTTAACACAGAGTATTAATTTTTCATCAAAAAAGACAACATACAAGAAATAAATACATTTTTAAGCAAATAGTTAAATTTTTAACCAAGAAGATTACTTTTCTAGCAAGAAGTCGAATTTTCAATAAATTTCATAAATTTTCAACTACATAAATAGTTTGAGCAATGGATGTGATGCTAGTTTCTAAAAAATTCTAACTAAATAGTGGAATTTCTAAACTAGAAAAAAGATCAATTATTATTAACCAGAAATAGTGTTGTTAAATTTCAATGTAGGAAAATTAATTTTCAAGAAAAAGACGAATTTTCTACAAAAAATTCGAACTTAAAACCAAAGCATATCAATTTTAAACAAAAAAGTTAATTTTGAACCAATCAGTTCGCAACTATTTTGTTGAAAATGTTTTTTTTTTGTGTTGAATTCAACTATTTTGGGTATAAAATTCAAATCCTTCATGTTAAAATATTTTTTTGGTTGAAAATTCAACTAACTGGTTGGAAGTGGAATTACTTAGTTAAAAATTTACATATTCGGTTGATGATTCATCATTTTAGTTGAAAATTTGTCTTTTTCCATAGAACATTTTTACATTCTCATTGTAATGAGAAGGAATTGGTTTTATGTAAAATTTGACATGGTCGGTTTTCATCAAATCTCCACGTTTTGAGACTCCCTGAGTCAGAAAAAACGATTTTCACGAAGGTGTCTGTCTGTCTGTAGTCTGTAGTCTGTAGTCTGTAGTCTGTCTGTAGTCTGTAGGCACGATAACTTTCGAAAAAATAATCAGATTGGATTGTGCTTTGGCACACTTTTTTAGGGACTGAAAAGAAAGAACAAGTTCGTTAACCAGCTAATTTTGATCAAAATTCAGAAAGTAAGAGCATTTTGAAAATTTTTGATACCATTTTTTTTCAAAATTCAAAAATTCTTCGTACGGCTATTCATAGAACTCCAAAGCTCGAACAATTTATCCTGATGACTTTTTCGGATAAGAAAAAAATTACCGGAGTTGTAGCATTTTCAAAATGACAAAAAACAAACGTAAATTAACATTTTATGCCGAAAAACGCACGATATGAAAAATGTCAAGAGGAGAAAAATGTTTCTTTTTGAACGCCCTACAATATTTTCGTAACAACTTTTTGACTTTTTTGAAAAATCCAAATTTTGATCACACAAAAAAATAATGAAAAATCAATAATTTCATTTTGCTGTCAAACTATGCAAGATACGACCAAAGATGAATGGAACCAAATTCTGCACCCAAAAAAGATCTTCAAATTTCTTATTATTCACTTTTTGATATGATGCGTAGTTTTTGTTTTATTCGTAAAAGACAGCTTTGGAAATAGTAAAATTAAATTTTTAGACGAATAACACAAGCTACGAGAAAAATGACAAGGACAAAATTTGTTCATCCAAAGAAGAGGTACAAATTTATTATGAATCATGTTCTGATAGGATGCGTAGTTTTTGTCTTATTCGTGACTTTTTTAATTTTATCATACAGTGCACAGAACCGAGCGTGGAACGCAAGGTTCAAATGATTTCCAAATCACATATCGAGCGCGAAGCGCGAGTGTCTGGATGAAAATGTGTTCCTTAAGGTCGATAGAACCTTGAGTAAATAAAGTTCCATTTCATTCTAAAATAAAAACAAATTTAACAATCACTTCACATGTAGAGGTTTTAATAATTTTATAATATTTGCAAATAAACTTTTTCTTTCCATCAAAGTCGAACACTAGTGGAAAAATCTTCTGGCGTTGATCAGTCCCAGACTAGACCGTCTAGACTCTAATCTGGCGCAGATCAGACAGTCTGGTCTGGGGCTGGCCAGACCTGTAACACTTTTGCAAAGTTTGTGGCTAGACGGTCTAGCCAGCCGCTAGTCAGCCGCTGGTCTGCCGCTATTTAGTGAGTACACGCAGAAAAAAGAACCCTATATATTACTGAAAACTAAGTTAAATCTACTGATCTTCCAAGTAAGTATATGGACAAGACGTCAGTTCAGTAAATTTTACAACCATAGGAAACTGAATATTAACTTATGTTAACGCTGCAGACTATGGTTTGGACGGCTCTATAAATTGTAAGAAAATGACTGAAAAATAATTAATAAATAAAAAAACGGTTAATTCTGAGATATATTTTCGGATATACTTATAATTAATCGATATTTGTAAGTTACAACGCTTATAAGACAAATAAAATTTCGCACGCAACGGGGGGGATTTGAACGCATAAACCTGAGCACGCAAGTCGATTACCTTAACCACTACACTATTACACGAGTTGCGATCTGTGAAATAATTTTGAAATGCATTTCGACGCCTCCATTCAATACAAGTCTATATGCTGACAGCGCTGTCTATGAGACTATATGCGAAATGGGCCGTGTATGAGACTATATGAAATTTGTACCGAGTATGAGACTATCTGCATTCTAGCAACTTTTCAGGAGAGCTGTTTGAAGTTTGAAATGTTTAAAAAAAGTCATAGGTGCACTCTAAAATAATGAAAATTGTTGCTTATGTTTACTCAACTTCTAATCTCAATATTTCCCCCCAAATTCTGTCAATGAACGAGTTTGAAATCAATAAAAAGTTGATAATAAGTAGATGACTTTTCTCAGAATGGATATAATTTTAATAATAGCTAACTAAACTGAATAAATTTTAAATATATAAATCACTGAAGTTGATGTTTGAAGTATATGGATGTTTTTTAATAATTTGCCTTATGCAAATTACTTGAAAGCTGTAGGAAATAAAGGAAAAGCAAAAAGCGTATATTTCGAGGTTATGTTATTATATATAACCTCCAAATGTCACATAGTATCCTTGGTGTGGATACAACATACAGGGTTGCCACCACTGCATTAAAAAACCATACCTCTTATTTAATAACAAGAAAGTATTATTCCGTCGATAATTGTATTTCGACTGTGACTTTTGAATAAGATCATATAAATCGAATTTCCTGTGTTGTGTTTTGAAAAAAAAGTACATTTTGTAGGATATTTACATTCTTTCGCATATTTTTAATTTTTCTTATTTTGTCGCCCTTGCTTCGGAATGTCTGGCATGCTATAGATCCATAATGCACGCAAAATTAAATAAAAATACTAATTTATATATTCCTTTTTATTCCTTTAATACTTTACAGAATTGTAAAATATTTTAACAAACGATGCAGGATTGTTTACTCTATTAGAATATAATAATAACTCAAAATCGTCAAAAATGCAGATAGTCTCATACTCGGTACAAATTTCATATAGTCTCATACACGGCCCATTTCGCATATAGTCTCATAGACGGCGCTGTCAGCATATAGACTTGTATTGAATGGAGGCGTCGATTTGTATCTAAGGAGGCGACTTCTGTAACGACTTTTGAATACGCGTTCTTGCCATTGGGGCACACGACAAAAGTTCTCCATTTACCTCATATATCCATACAAGTCACCTGCAACAGTCGCGGAAGGTAAAATCGTCTTGCTCCAATAAACTCTCAACTGTACACGACCTGTGAATAACATTTGCGATCCAAAACTGTGTTATTTACTATAAAGCCCCTTCATTGCTGAGTGAGAATATGGAGTAATGTGACAACTGTCACAGAAATGTCAAAAATAAATGTTTTTTAGGTGATGCAATCCATCCATTGCCGATGGCGTCCTGAATTCATCGGTGGTTTAAAATTGATGTAACTAAAAACAGGAACTTATTTAAATGGTGTTAGTTTTGTATTTTGTGTAAGTGTAGATACCCTAAACATTTTTCGAAAATGGTGAGAAAATTTTAGAGAAAGTTTTATGTTATGAATTGCTGACGAGTCCCAGATCTGGGCAAGACTAGACGGTCAGGACAATAACAAAAAAAAATCGATTTTGAATAGTGTTTATTTCTTATTTTGTATAATTTTAGACATCCTGGCAATTTTTCGAAAATGTTAAAGAAATTGACTGATTGACACTTAGAAATTTGTATGGTATGGATTGCGGACCAGTCCCAGATCTGAGCCAGACTAGAATGTCAAGACAATAAGAAAAAAAATTGATTTTGAATAGTGTTTGTTTCTTATTTTGTATAATTT
>CAKNXH010060566.1:0-146837 GCA_932178445.1 Andricus quercusramuli | reverse complement strand
GTTTGTTTCTTATTTTGTATAATTTTAGACATCCTGGCAATTTTTCGGAAATGTTAAAAAAAAATTGGCTAATTGGCACTTAGAAATTTTTATGGTATGATATTGCGGACCAGTCCCAGATCTGGTCCAGACTAGACTGTCAAGACAATAAGAAAAAAAAATTTATTTTTAATAGTGTTTATTTCTCATTTTGTATAATTTTAGACATCCTGGCAATTTTTGGGAAATTTTTTTGAAAAATTAGGCTGATTGAGACTTAGAAATTTGTATGGTATGGATTGCGGACCGGTCCCAGATCTGGACCAGACTAGACTGTCAAGACAATAAGAAAAAATATATATTTCTACTAGTGTTAATTTCTCATTTTGTATAATTTTATACATCCTGGCAATTTTTCGAAAATGTTAAAAAAAATTTGGCTGATTGACACTTAGAAATTTGTGTGTTATGGATTGCTGACCAGTCCCAGATCTGGGCAGAACTAGACTGTCACGATTAGACGGTCTAGATGACGCCAGATCTGGGCCAGATCAGACATCAGACTGCCAGAAGATTTTTCCAACGAAGTTCAAAAATCTAGAGAAACCGAGCGTAAAGCGCGATGGGAATACGTCCGAGCGCGTAGCGCGAGGTGAATGCATAATCGAGCGCGAAGCGCGAGATCCAACAGTCGCGCGCCCTAGGCGCGCTCAAACTTGCGAGCGAAGCAAGCTGCGCGCGAAGTTAACAATGTATTTTTCTGATTGCTAATTTAACTATATAGCTGAAAATTGAACAACCTTGTTAAAATGTATCCTGTTTGGTTCAAAAGTAAACCATTTTGTTGCAAACTTGTTTTCTGGTTGAAAAACCCTTCAAAAATTCAAAGACTTGTTTGAAAATTCGTGTGCTTTGTTATGAATTCATCAATTTTGATAGAAAATTTATCTTATTGGTTCAAAATTTGTTTTTTTTATTCTGTTTATATTTATTAAAAATTTGAATTTTGTGAGAGAATATTTAATCTTCTTGGTGATTAATTCATTTTTTTGGTAGAAAATTCCTTTAAAAATTCAAATATTTAGTTGATTTGTGTATTTTGTTATAGATTCATCTATTTGGAAAGAAATTCATCTTATTGGTTGAAGACTTATATTTTTGGTTACAAATTATTTTTTTCTTATTTAGAATTAATTTTTTTTAACTAACAATGTAACTGTTCCAATTTTTGACGAAAATTGATTATATTTTTTTACAGAAATTTATCGTTCTTAGTTGGAAATTGAAGGGTAGAAATGCAAAAGGAATCCAGCGCCATTTTTCACTTTTTTCAGGAGAGACTAAAAACATGTTTTAAATTCAGCGGGACCATATAAGAAAAAAATAGGAAAGTACTTTCGACATACTTTCATGCTCTATCGAACTAAAAAAAGTTTGCTCACAAAAAACTATCCGGTTTGGAGAAATTAAATGAAACAGGTCACGTTTCGAGGTTAGATTTTGGGTCCGTATCGACTTTTAACATCTTTCAACATTAATTGTGGAGTAAATTTGCAGTTTAAGAAAAAACTAAAGATTTGAATTGTAGCTATTGAATGGACGAATTGATTTCGAAAAAGTTTATTTTAAAAAAGTCATGCAGTTTCGCGAAATTTGAAAATCCAATTATGACTTCGAAATGGTGCAAAACTGACATTTCAACTTCAAAATAATGACGATAGCAGTAATAATTTGGCATATTTCCAAAAAATGAGGAATTGGGTTTTAGGTTATTCAGTGCTGAACAGAAGGGACCCAATAGTAATTAAAAATAATTAGCCAGTTTCGAGAAAAATGAAATTTGATTTTTTACTTTGTGGTTAGAAAAGCTTCTCGGACTGTGAACACAAGAACACAAATTTTGAAAAATGATGCCCCAAAAAAATCCTATGGCAGGCATGTGTAATAGAATTTATCTGATTTTTTGAGCTAATAAACCCGATTTCGAAAATTTGGCGCTTGACTCCTTTTGCATTTCTACCCTTCAATTATACTATTTGATAGGAAATTTATTTTCATTTGATTGGATTCTGTTACAGGTAAAAATTCAACTCTTTGTTGAAAGTTTATTATTTTTGGTAGAAAGGTTCTCTCTTCAATTTAAAAATCATCTGTTTGGTTGAAAATTTATTTCTGCGGTCGAAAATTTAAATATTTTGTTGAAAATTCGATTCTTTTTGGGTTGAAAATTTATTTTATCAACTGAAAATGTAACTATTTTATTTTTGGTAGAAAAGTTATCTTTTCAGTTGAAAATTCATTAATTTGATTAATAATAAAATTTATTATAGCTGAAGATTCATCATTTTAGTTAAAAATTCACTTTAAATAATCCATTTTTTGTGGAAAATTTACCTTTTTTGATCAAATTGTATTTTTTTCGTTGAGAAATTATCTGTTGTGTAGGAATTGAGCTATTTTATCTTTTAAGTTGAAATTTTTTTTCAAACTGTTGATGTAACTAATCCATTTTTGCTTGAAATTTTACATTCTCTCGATTTTTTTGTTAAAAATTTACTTTTGTAACAGGAAATTGAACTATTATATTCGTGATTTGTAAATTTATATTTTTTAGTTGAAAATTGATATCTTTTATTGTAGCTTTATCTTCTTTGGCAGAAAATTCATCTTTTGGGCGTGAAATTAAATTATTTTGATGAGAATTTTTTTTTTTTCGTTGAGAAGTGGTTGTTTTAACTGAAAATTGAATCCTTCTATTTTTTGTTGATAAATCATTTTTACTCTTATGAAAAAGAAAAAACTATTTTGTTGAGAATTCGCTTTTTTTTTGTTAAACATTTGTTTTTGTAACATTTTAACCATTTTAATTTTGTTTGAAATTTGATCTAATTTAGATCAAAATTCATGTACATCGTTGAAAGTGTGTACTTTCTAGTAGAAAATTAATCTTTTGGGTTGAAAATTCAACTAACTAGATGGTTAAAAATTCATATGTTTAATTGAAGATTCATCATTTTAGCTAAAAATTAATTTCTTTAGTTAAAATTGTTCGTACATCAACATGATTAATCTTCTAGGTGTATGATTAGTTTTATACCTCAAAGAATTTAGAAATTGGCTTATTGTAGCAACTCTGAATAATGCACTGTTCAATGAAAATAATATGTTTTCTATTACTTTGACTTCTTTTATCCGTTATATTTAGCGCCCTTTCCAACTTGAAGCTCTGAATTTTGCCGCGAAATTTAAATAATGTAATTATCAATAATAATGATAGAAAATATGATTTTTTAAATGCTAAATCGGAATGCTCAGAAATGATCATTGAATTCTCAAAGCACATAAAGGTCGAGCATATTCTCGAGCATATTCTCGAGCATATTCTCATGCTCGTGAAAATTTCTCTGAGCATTTAAACTCTTTAGAACACTAGGTACTTTCATACGATTGCAGATCAGCAGATTGGATGTAGAAAATCCACAAGATTGAAAGAGAAGGAGAATAGTCTGTCCATATTGCTCTTTTAGACTTTCTGCATGCAATTTGTTGATCTGCAATCGTGAAAAACACCCTCAGCAGTCTAAACTTTAGAGCTTAAACTGCAACCCTCCACCATAGTCGGGGGTTGCACAGTTACCAGTTCCTGGATTCCAGGGACATAACAGCTCTCCCAGGTACTATGCTTTCAGGCCTAGACGCCTGGGCATGAATAGATTTCAATTGTTACGATTTTGGCTTTTACGATTTTGGTTCTGATGGCAATGGAAACCGTCGTTTAGATTTTAGAGTATATATTATATATTTAGAATATATTTTTATTTTCATCTTATTAATGAAATATACTTTTACAAAATAATAAGAATACTCTGTATTTAGAGCATATATTCAAAGAGTTAAATTTTCAAGGTCAAAGGTTATTTTCAACCAATCAGTTGAATGTTCAACAAAACAGTTAAATTTTTTGTCAAAAGAATACATATTTTATCTATCAAAAGATAAAGAACTTTCAACATAGAAGATTAATTTTTCACCAAAAAAGAATTTTCAGCAAAATACAAAAATGTTTAATTGAATAGTTTGAACAATGGATGTAATGCTAGTTTCTAAGACAAATTTAACTAAATAGTGGAATTTCTAAACTAAATAGGATCAATTATTACCCAAAAATAGTGTAGTTAATTTTCATTGAGGAGAAATAATTTTTAATAAAATAAACGAATTTTTTCCCAAAAATTTTAATTCCGTACCAAATAGTTGAATTTTCTACCAACATGTTGAATTTTTAAGAGAAAGAAGCATTTTCAAGATAAAAAAAAATTTAAAAAAAAAGAATAATTTCCAAGAAGAATCTTCTACAAAGCTGTTAAATTCTCAACCTGGAAATATGAATTTAAAAAAAAATTCAATGTTCAACCAATCAGTTGAATGATCAAGGAAAATAGTTCAATTTTTAGTGAAAAAAGATTATTTTATTTATCAAAAGAAAACGAATTTTCAAAATAGAAGATCAATTTTCTACAAAACAAGACGAATTTTCAACAAAAATACATACATTTTCAACTACATAATTTGAACAACGGATGTAATGCTAATTTGAAAAATTTTTGAACTGAATAGTGAAATTTCTAAACTAAAATGGATCAATTATTAACTAAAAATAGTGTAGATAATTTTCATTTAGGAGAAATAATTTTCAATGAAAAAAATGAATTTTTTACTAAACATTTTAATTCTATACCAAATAGTTGATTTTTCAACAAAGAAGTTGAATTTTCAAGGAAAGGACGAATTTTCATGAGAATGAAGAATTTTCAAGAAAAAGAAGAATTTTCGAGAAAAAGACGAATTTTCAAGAAAAAGACGAATTTTCAAGAAAAAGAAGAAATTAGAATGAATGAAGAATTTTCAAGACAAAGAAGAATTTTCAAGAAAAAGAAGAAATTTCAAGAATTTTTAAGAAAATGAAAAAATTTCAAGAAAAAGAAGAATCTTGAAATCCCTGGAATACCTGAAATATTAAAAATTTTTGTAAAATCGTTTGAAATCGTTAATATACTTCGAAATATTTATGAAATCTTTTTAACACTCATGTTCAACAGATTATAACTGCATAAAATTTGTATTCAGTAATTTAAAACAACAGGCTGGAAGATCATATCCAATATCCAATTATTAATGTAAAAATCATATTATAAACAAACCTAATATCGTTAGGATCATTCGTGAAGATCAGATTTGTAACGAACAACGAAATAGACCGAGATGAGCTGTACGCATCAACTTTCGCACCACAAACAGGCACACGCTAATAAAAAAGACATAAATTAATCAACAAGGTAACCCTAAAAGCTAGCTGCATTTTCAATCCCATAAGCTTACAAAATGCTGGTACCTCTAGCACTTACACAGCACAGTAGACTAAAATGAGCGGCGTACATAAAATTTTCAGAACTAATACAGTAGGCAGACACACATTAATTGAAGAGCCATAAATTAATCAATAAGCCAGCCCTAAGAACAGATCACATTTTCAGTCCCATATGTTTACAAAATGCTCGTACCTACACTACTCATCTACTGATTTAAGCATCTTTGATTTACTTTTTTCTATGCAACGGACACCAGCATCTTCCATACAAAAGCGATAAATATCTCAATAAAGATGACAGCTGTAGGAGGGTGAGCCTCTCACAAATAACACACGAAAACTGTATAGGCCAGCTTCTAATAGTGTGCGTTTGCCTGGGGGTGGGGGTAGAAGGTGAGCGCACAGAATGGCGGTATCTCTTACGAATTAATCAGTTAATTTGCGACTTTCTACTCAAATTAAATGTATCTTTCTTTATTTGTGTGCAACTAAACATATTTTAACCAAAATCTAGTGAAAAACTCCGTAAAAAACTGAAATCATCCCTTTACAATAACCCTGAAGTATTAATATTATTCCTAGAGCGGCGCACGTGCATTTTGTGAAGATTTGGACTCAAGGTTAGAATTTCAAAAATGCAGTAGTGAAAAATGGAAAAGAAAAATATGTATTTAAAAATATATGAAAATATTAGAAAAGATGCTAAACAAATACTTTCTCGTTTTTTGAAAATATAGAAAATAGAATCTGCCTGATTCGAAACAGTTTTCCGTCCCATATATAAAACGCAAAATTTGAAACATGTTTAATTAGTACACAAATATACATAAATACACGTATTTACATATATGAATTAAAACCATAAATTAGGTCAGTGATCACAAGGTAACCTCAGGTAGGGTGATACATTTTGCACGAAGTTTCGAAATCTAAATATGCTAACCCAATAATGACTGCCATTTGAAGAGAACAAAGTTTTGAAAAAATGGAAATCTATTAATATTTAGAATTCTTACTTATGGAAAACTGAGTAAAATCTTCAAAATGAGATACATTTTTCTCAAACTTAATCAAAATCTAACGCCTATATACAGGTATAAGCAGCTTTTCACACACTCTGAAGAGAGTGAAAAGTCCAAAAATGCATTGGACATTTTTTTTTTTTTTTTAATTCTTATCGAGACACCCCCCAAATTTGTTCGAATCCACCCAAAAATAAATACATTTTTTTTTGTTTTGGAAAAAAATTATATTTAAGGGTGCCGCAAGCCCCATGAAGTTTAACATGTATTTCCCATAAGAAAAAAAATACGTTTTTGTAAATCTTATTCAGAATCCTCAATATTATCTCAATCGAGTTGAAACTCAACATTTCTCTTCACAATTAGCCATAGAATACGAATAAAACATCACTATTCAAATATCACCCACATAAGTCTGTTTTATAGGGTCCCTAAGAAACCCCATAAGTGAAAAAATGGGTTTTGCGAGTTTTTGGCGCTAATTAGGATTTTGTTGCGGTTTCTTTAATGCGAATTGTTTTAAATACATCAAATATTACTTTATACTGAAAATGAGATATTTTCATGAATTGTTTAAACGATGTATTATTGTTGTTAGTAAATTTTTCATAGAATGGAGTTAGAAGGACGCGGTTTTTTTTACAAATTTTCCATTTTTTGTCCAATTTTCAATTAGAGGGAATTGATAGTTCATTAATGTTAACAATAGTGATTGTTCGTACAATTTATTATAATTATTAATAATATTATATCTGAATAATGCTAGAAAGATGCGTTTTTTTTTAATTTCTGCCTTTTTGTCCAATTTTTATTTGGATTGAAGTAATAATGAATTCAAGTTAACAAAATAATTCTTTAAACAATTTATTATAATTATAAATAATATTAGATTTGAATAATTCTAGAAAGATGCGTTTTTTTAATTCCTGCCTTTTTGTCCAATTTTCATTTGGATTGAAGTAATAATGAATTCAAGTTAACAAAATAATTGTTTAAACAATTAATTATAATTATTAATAATATTAGATTTGAATAATTCTAGAAAGATGCGTTTTTTTAATTTCTGGCTTTTTGTCCAATTTTCATTTGGAGTGAAGTGATAATGAATTCAAGTTAACAAAATAATTGTTTAAACAATTTATTATCATTGTTAATAATATTCTCTGTGCGTAATTGGTAGCATATTGCCGTTTTTTCTGAAATTTTCAACTGTTTGTTTATTTTTTATTAGGCGTGATTTAATAATTAATTAGATTCAGCAAAAATAATTGTTTAAACGAATTATTATTGTTTATGACTATCTTCATGTATACCGATTGTGCCTGATAGTTGCGGTTTTTCGGCAATTTTTACCTTTCTGTCCTTTTTTCACTTAGTGAGGTAATAATTAATTAAAGTAAACAAAAAAGTTGTTTAATCAATTTAATATTGATTTCTGCCTCTTGTGTCAAATACCTTTTCTTCTTCAAATTAATTTTTTTTAAGCATTTGGAAGAGACCAAAAATAATTCACTTAAAAGGACAATACCATTCGAAAAATCATGTTTGTTGTGGTTGACTCATCATTTGTTCATAAATAAAAAGGTGATTCTAGGTGAAAGATTTTAGAAGAAACCGCCACTTTCTAGCGCCTATATGAAAAAAGATAGTAATAAATAATATTAAAGTGTTTAAACAACTTTTTTGTTAACTTTAATTAATTATTACCTCACTAAGTGAAAAAAGGACAGAAAGGTACAAATTGCTGAAAAAACGCACTATCAGACGCAATTGATATAGATGAAGATAGTCATAAGCAATAATGATTTGTTTAAACAATTATTTTTGCTAAATCTAATTAATTATCAAGTCACGCCTAATAAAAAAAGACAAACAGTTGAAAATTTCAGAAAAAACCGCAACATCCTACCAATTGAGCAAAGAGAATATTATCAACAATGATGAAAAATTGTTTAAACAATTATTTTCTTAACTTGAATTCATTTTACTTCACTCTCAATGAAAATTAAACAAAAAGCCAGAAATGAAAAAAAACGCATCTTTCTAGCATTATTCAAATATAATATTATTAATACTTATAATAAATTGTTTAAACAATTATTTTGTGAACTTGAATTTATTATTATTTCACTCCAAATGAAAATTGGACAAAAAGCCAGAAATTAAAAAAAAACTGCATCTTTCTAGCATTATTCAAATATAACATTATTAACAATTTTCATACATTGTTTAAACAATTATTTTGTTAACTTAAATTCATTATTACTTCACTTCAAATGAAAATTGGACAAAAAGCCAGAAATTTAAAACAAAAAAATGCATCCTTCTAGCATCATTCAAATATAATATTAATAATAATTATAATAAATTGTTTAAACAATCACTATTGTTGAATTCGATAAACTATCACTTCCCTCTAATTGAAAATTGGACAACAAATGGAAAATTTGTGAAAAAACCACGTCTTTCTAACTACATTCTATGAAAAATTTGCTGAAAACAATAATAAATTGTTTAAACAATTCATGAAAATATGTCATTTTCAGTACAAAGTAATATTTTATGCATTCAAAACAATTCGCATCAAAGAAACCGCAACAAAATCCTAATTAGCGCCAAAAACTCGCAAAACCAATTTTTGTTGTGAAGAGGAATATTGAGTTTCAACTTGATTGAGATAATATTGAGGATTCTGAATAAGATTTACAAAAACGTATTTTTTTTCTTATGGAAAATACAGCTTAAACTTTATGGGACTTGCGGCACCCCTAAATATCATTTTTTTTTTTTTCAAAACCAAAAAAATTGATTTATTTTTGGGTGGATTCGAGAAAATTTGGGGAGTGTCCCCATGAAAGTTCTAAAAATAAATTTTGGACCACCCCAGTGAGCATGCACGAAATTGATAATTTAAAATAAATAAATAAGTGTACATATTTGCACAGAAAAAACATAAGATAAGCTTTACATCGATTTCCGACGAAACATTCTTTGCAACCAAAATTAACTTCACAGGATAAACTTTACACAAATATCGGTTAAAATTTCTTTTGTTATTCCATGAAAAACACATGTATTTTGAAAGACGCGAAGTTGGCTGAACAAAACTTTATCGCTCTAAAAAATTTCCTGCAAGAAATTTTATTCTTAGTTTTTTCTGTGTGGGCATCATATTATTCGACATTCACTTTTGGTCTGCGAATTTTATCAACTCAATGTTGAAATTTGTTTATTTTTCTTGAACTTAGGGCGGGGGTGGAGAAGAAAGAGAACCAAACAAACGAAACAAACGCGAATCAAGGTCGAAAATTTACAGAAACCGGAATTACGAATAGATTTTCAGAATAAGATAAACGAACGCATAGATAAGGCAATTTGGGAGTCGCTTGAAAGGAACAAAGATGTAGAAGGTGCGTGGGCTTTATTGCGGGATACCATTGTTGAAACTGCGATTGAAGTGTGTGGTATGGCGAGGGTAGGAAAAAAGTCTGGCGATGCGTGGTGGAACGATGAAATTGCGGCAGCCCAACAAGAAAAGAAAGAAGCGTACAAAAGAACGTTGAACATGACAGGTCTTAGCGATGAGGAGAGAAATAGACTCAAAAATGATTACAGACACAAAAAGAGGAAAATTAAACGTCTAGTCAAAGAGAGTAAAGAGAAAACCAGAACAGAAGAAGAGAACAAAATAAAAAACTGCTTTGAAGGAATTATGAAACTATTATTTAAAGAGATGAAGGGAAGTAAAAGTACAGAGTTTTTTAGCATGAGAAACAGCAAAGGTGAAATGCTATATGATATAGACGGGATAGTAGACGCTTTAAAAGACTCTTTTAAAGAACTATTAGGAGGTGAAGATATAGGGCAACAAAACTACGACATTGAACATAATGCATTAGAAAACCCAATTGAAAAAGTCAGTGTCACTGAGGTCAGAGATATAATTAAGAACTTGAAAAACGGTAAGGCTGCTGGTTTAGACAGTATTAGCGCTGAAATGCTTAAATACGGTGGCGAGTACATACCTCACAGGTTGTGCGAATTGATAAATTTATGTTTCGAGACAGGAGAAGTCCCAGACGATTGGAGAAAGGCGATTATTGTACCAATATATAAAAAGGGAGATAAAAGCAACTGCAGTAATTACAGAGGTATCAGCCTACTAAGTACCGTAAGTAAAATATACTCAAAAATACTTATTCGTAGGGTAATGGAAATTACAGAAGAGAAGATATGGGAAGTCCAAAGTGGATTTATGCCAGGAAGATCATGTACAGATCAGATATTTAGCCTAAGACAGATCACAGAAAAAAGCTTGAGAGTAGGAAAGAAAGTTTTCTGTGCATTTATTGACCTAGAAAAAGCTTTCGACACGGTAAATAGAAGTAAACTTTGGGAAGTCCTTAAAGAGTATGGAGTGAATGGAGGGCTCCTACAAGCAATAAAAACAATATATACGGGTAGTAAAGCCAGTGTAAGGGTAAATGGGAAACTGAGTGACTGGTTCGATATTATGCAAGGCGTGAAACAAGGATGCGTTATGTCCTCGTGGCTATTTATCATATTCATGGATAAGTGTCTAAGAACTGCCCTCTTCAACGAAAAAGGTATAGATCTCGAAACCGTCAAAGTACGTGGGTTGGCTTTCGCAGATGACAAGATTGTTATGGCAGAATCAGTCGAAGACTTGCAAAGAATGTTAAATAAACTTAACACAAGCATGAAGAACATGGACCTCAAAATTAACGTGAATAAAACGAAAGTCATGGTTTTTGAGGGAAAAAGTGAGAAAACAATATGCAACATTGTCCTAAATGATGTGAGATTAGAACAAGTTGACAAGTACGTATATCTAGGTAGTCTATTCACTAGCGACGGAAAAATAGATGGGGAATTAGATAGGCGCATAAATAAGGGTAAGCAGGTTATCGGTAGAGCAGGATCCATCCTCACGAATAAAAACATATCAAAAAAAGCTAAAATGGCCATACATAATTCCATATTCGTACCAACTGTACTATACGGTAGCGAGGCATGGACCTGTCAAGAAAAGGACAGGAGTAAAATCAACGCGATCGGCATGAAACCTCTGCGCATAATATGCGGAAAAACACTGATGGACAAAGTCCGAAACGAGATAATCCTCAAAGAATGTGGTACAGGAGACACGCTAGTTGACATATGGGAAAGAAATCAGTTAAGATGGTTCGGACATCTTGAAAGAATGAAAGATGAACGACTGACGAAGCAAGTATATAAAGGTAAAGTAAATGGCATAATGCCCAGAGGTAGACCGCCGAAAGAATGGTTAGAATCTGTAAATGAGACATTGATCCGAAGAGACATAAGAAGTCATAGGAACAGAAGAGCTTGCATGAAGAAATGCATGGACGTAAATGAAGCTAGAGTAGTATGCCAGGACAGAAATGTGTGGCGACAAATAGTTTATAAGCAGAGTGACAATAGAGTGAATGATGCCTGAAACAAAGACCTTGGTTACTAATGGGCCCAAGTGGGGAACCATACATAACAATTTTGTGAGGCTCCTCACTTGGGGTGATCGCTAGAGAGATTGATCAGCAACCTGGGTCGGAGCAGTGTTGCGGAGTGAACGTGTTATTTGAATAAATAACACGAAAACTCCAGATCAATCTAAAATATCTATACCATAACACATATACCTATATACCTATCTACCTTATACCATATAACGACCTACTTTACACCTATATACCTATCCCACTACTTTCCAACCGAGCAAGTCACGCCTACCCCGAAAGGGAAATGGCTTAATGGTATAATAAGTTAAGCTGTTTGAATTCTTTATAAAATAAATCCAGGATTGAAGTAATTTCGCCAATTTGTTGAGAAACTCTTACATAAATAGAGTGAATTTCAAAGTTTTCTTGAATTTTAAATAAAATCTAAAAATAATAAGCCCCTTGCAATTTTCTTATAATCATCTTTAAGGTTAATTTATATATAATCGTATTAACTTATCAGCATAATAGTATCATTTTTTTCGTTTGCATGGTGCAATTGTTTAAAGCTGGAATGAGAAAGTACGTCAAATTCGTTTGAAAATTCCAGAGGGCATTTCATCTGTATCAATATAGTTAAATTGTTAGATTCTCATTAAAGTCAGTACAAGTGAGGTTTTCGTGTCACAGAAAATAAATTTGAGGTCAAAATTGAAAAATTCTAGAAATTAACTTGAGAATTTTTTATTTCCATCACATTATTTAATTTCTATTATAGACAGCACGAGGGGTTTCGGGGCACAGAAAGGAATTTGGGATCAAAATTAAAAAATTCCGAAGTTTTGAAAATTCTATTCTATTGGTCAATTTCCATGAAAGTCAGTAAGAGGTGGGATTTTAAGTAAAAAATACGAATTTGAGGTTGGAATTGAAAAAGTTGAAACAAATTTTGAAAATTTTATTTTATTTATTTATTTTTTTGTTTTATACCATTAAGCCGTTTCCCTTTCGGCGAGCCTCTAGGGGTAGGCGTGACACTACCCGATTTGGGTAGTGTTTCTAGGTGGATCGTTTCTTGTAGTAAATAACTACAAGTGTGGGCTCACCACACCCACGACCGCCAACAGCAACGCAGTCGAGGGGCTATTCACTGAGTTGAAATGAGTTAAAAGTCATTCTTCACTCAAAACAGGTCAAATGAAATTTCTTATGATCCGGCCAGATCATGAGAAATTTTTCCGAATCTTAGGGAATCGCGCTAACTCAGGGAGAATCACGTAAATTCTTCCCAACTCTTCTCAACTCTTCTCAACTCTTCTCAATTCTTCTCGACTCAGCGTTGGTCACTGTAAAGTCAGCGCGGTCACTTGCACTCTTACGAACTCACGCTGAACTCTTTCGGAAGTCTAAATATTCATTTACTGTTTGACTTGCTGATATTTTTATTTTACGCGTAATAAAGGAGATTGTCATTGATAATAAGGTAATAATCACATTAGAAAAGACAGAGAATTGCATTTATTCAAAATCAGGGTGTCCAGCGATTCTTAGGAACGAAATTCAAGGTGTTTTCCAGGTCAAGCGCATAAGCGTTTGCATACGTGTAGAAAATGAGCCATTTCATTTTTTATTGGTCAATAATTTCTAAAGAAGGCAGAACCATTAATAAACAAATTCTTAATTTTTTGCGAACATACGTCGTCTTTGAAAACCTTGCAATCTTTGTGAATTCGTTGAAATCTCTTGAAATACTTCAAATCGTTGTGAAATCTTAAAATTTCTGTGAAATTTTTTGGAAACTTTTCAAATTTTTGTAAAATATTTGAAATCTTCAAAAACTTTAAAATCCTTGAAATCTTTAAATTTTTTTGAAATTTTTATGAAATCTTTGAAATATTTGTGAAAGCTTTCTTTAGTCTTTGTAATCTGTGTGAAATCTTTTGAAATCTTAGAAATCTAGTTTACTATAACTTTTCTATTATCCTTAAAACCTTTGAAATCTTTTGAAAGTTTTAAGATCTTTGGAAATTTTCGAATTCTTTGGTAATTTTTCGTGAAATCTTTAAAATCTTTGTTGAAATCTTTTCAAATATTAGTGAAATTTTTCTTAAATCTTTTTTGTGAAATATTTTTTATTCGTTGAAATCAGTGAATTATTTTAAATCTTAATGAAATCTTTTCAAATCTTCTAAAATGTTCTTAAACCTTTTGAAATCGTTTCTAAACTTCGAAATATTTTAAAATCCTAGAAATCTGGTGTACTGTAAACTTTTTCAAATCTTTGGAATCTCTCAAATCTTTGTAAAATGTTCAAAATCCTTTTAAATATTTTAAAATCTTTGAAATATTTTGAAACCTTTTGAAATCTTTAGTAATGTTTTGTAATCTGATGAACACTAAAAAACCGAGTAGTGAAACCCTTAAAAAATCCGTTACATGGCCATGGCTCATTCTAATTCTGAAACTGAATTAACATCGAAATTTTCAACTTACAATTTTTATAATTTGTAAGCTGAATATCACAAAAATGTATACTTGTAACATTCTATATTAGCGGAGACGAAAGAAAAAACTTATAGAATTATTCACAATATCAGGGTGGTGATTCAGCGAATGATTTCTAATTTCCGGTCATTTCCTGGTTTTTCCCGGTCAAGTTTTTCAATTTTCCCGGTCAACTAAAAGTAACATGTTCATAGTCCCAGAAAAAATGCAAATATTTATTTTAATTCATGACGTTCATTCTAAACATCCTTTAAACCAATAACAGAGAACGGAGAAAAAAAAACTGAAATTTTTCAGTAAAAAATGTTCATTTTTACAAAAAATGGAAGTCAAACTTTCAGATGGAAAAATTAATTTTCAACAAGAAAAAACGGATTTTCAACAAAATAGTTCAACTTTCAACCAGAGTGATGAATCTTCCAATCAAATTATGAATCTTCAACTGGAACAGTTAAATTTTAAACCAAAAAGATGGATTTTCAACTAAAACGATTAATACTTTACTGGAACACTTGAATTTTCAACCAAAGATATGAATTTAAACAATATTAATTTTCAAATAAAAGATTAATTTTCTACCGAAAAATACATGAATTTTTAACGAAATAGTTGAATTTAAATATAAAGAAGGCAAATTTTTAACTAAATAGTTGAATTTTGAACTAAAAAAAAATAATTTACAACCGAAAATGGATAGTATTCCCACAAAGTAAATAAATTTTCAAACAAATAGTTTAATTTTTGAATGCAAATTATCAATTTTCAACCAAATAGTTGAATTTTCACAAAAAAAAAGATGAATTTATTTTTAACGAAGTAGTTACATATTCAACCAGAGAAGAATTTTAAATTGAAATGATGAAACTTCAACTTTTCTAAATTGACCAAAATTGTTAAAATAATAAAAACTGGATTTGTTCTACAATTAGAAGTAAATTCTCAGTTTTTTAATTAAATTCCCGGTCTCTCCCGGTCAAGTCGCCACCCTAAATATTAAAGTCTGTTCATTGCAATCTGTAAAATAATTGGTAGAGTCTCCAAAAAATGTCTAGAAATCTCTTCGTATCTCCGCGTATTGAGTAAAAGATAAATTATATCTTGATAAATAAAAAAACTTTTCAGTAGCAAGGTTTCTTCTAAACGAGATGTTTCGTTCATAATAGACTAAAAGATTTAAATTACTTTTCGCATTTCAATAAACAAAACCTACTTTAAAAAATTAATAATTCGGAAAGTAGCATGACAGAAATATTTTTCTAAAAATCCGAAGAAAATTAAAATTTATTTTTTGCGCAATGAACGATAATAAGTTCAATAATTATTAGTGCGAGAAGATTTAAGAAATATGTACTACGAAGTTGAAATTTAAACTAAAGTGTGTTACCATTTTTTTCTTTCCTTATTGTATCAAAAAATTCTATTTTGAAACAAACATTTTTCCACGATGTTTATTCCATCTTTGAAGAATTTTTATAAAGTAAACCTTTGTTTCGATAAAAATATGGGTTATCTACCTCTGTATTGCCACCCTTTAACTGGAAAAATATTTTGTCCATTGAACGGAAATTTATAGGGTTCTGACATTTATTTTACAATGTGACGTGCTGCTTATGTATCATATATAATACATATATGTATTATATATTTATATATATATATTATATATAATATATGTATTTTGTATACATGCATTTAATTTCAAAGAAAGTTTTTATACGTCGAAGTGTATTATATGTATTATATGTGTTATGTATGTATAAAATAAAAATGAGTGATTCATATGAATTATTTTTCATTTATGCGGATTCACCGAAAAATCATCTGACATTCACCGTGTCGGCAATTCCTTTGAACTCTTTCAATGCTCTTTCAACTCATTTTGTACTCTTCCTGATCTTCGCGTATTCTTCCAAATCATCCGTACTCTCTTCGATTCTCTTCGATTCTCTTCGATTCTCTTCGATTCTCTTCGATTCTCGACGATTCTTACCAACTCTGAATAGATTCTCTTCACTCATATCAACTCAGACTCAAGATTACGTACTCTTCGAAAATCATGAACTCTTTCCACGAAGGAATAGTAAGGAGTAGTATCCCTGTAAGTGGGGAGTGGGACGAGCGACGTCCAATAATTCGTTAATGCTAGCTACGAATGAAAACTCTTATGCTGCCCCGTTCACATGCGCACTGGCGGTTGCCATGCCATCGATGTCAACACGCGTTTGAAGTTTCGAACTTGTGTATTGAACGAACATAAACAAACGAACATAACCGACATGTGCATCGAGATGTCAAAAGGTAACATATTGAGTGGGTATAACATGTGACTGCGAAAACAGCTCTGCGCATGTGCACGGGGGAGCGTACGAGTTTTCATTCGTAGCAAGCATTAGCGAATTCTTGGACGTCACTTGTTCCACCTCTGCTCACCAAACACATAGGGTGATACCACTCCTTACTATTCCTTCGTGACTCTTTCACTCATTTCAACTCAGTGAATAGCCCCTCGAACGCAGTAGTATTATTCTCGAACGGGCACCCATCCAAGTACTAACCGCGCCCAACACTGCTTAACTTCAGTGATCTAACGGGAACTGGTGTTTCCAGCGTGGTATGGCCGTTGCCAAATTGCCAAATTTTCATTAAAGTCTGTAAGAGAACGTTTTTTGAGTCACAATAGAGGAATTTGCGGCCCAAAATTCAAAAAGCTTACATCAATTTTGAAAAAGTTATTAATCTGATATATTTCTGTGAAAGTCAATACGAGGGTTTTTTCTTCGTGGTAAATATTAGTATTTTGAGACTCGAAAAACTCCTTTGTTTTAGAATTCATGAAAATCTGCCAAATTAATATCCTTTCCAAAATTTAGGTTAACATGCTGTGTTCTATGACTTGATAAACCCCCTCGTTATCGACTTTCATGGAAATATACCAGTTTGATCATATTTTCTAGATTTAGGTCCACTTTTGGAATTTTTGAGCCAAATTTGTATGCTGTGGCTCAGAAAACCTTCTCTTACTAACTTTCATAGAAACTCACTAATTTAATAAATATTTTAAAATGTAGGTTTCCTTTCAAAATGTTTAAATTTACACCTCAAGTTAGTGTCGTGTCGCTTGAAAACCCCCCTTGAAAACCTTCATAAAAATCCACTATTTTTTAAAATTTAAAAAGCTTTTTTAATTTTGAACCCAAATTCGTTTTTTGAGACTCAAAAGCCCCCCCTTACCTTCGTTTACTTTAATGGAAAACTACAGAATAAGTCCAATTCTCCAAATCTTAGCTCAAATTTCTTAATTTTTACTCTCAATTTGTATTCCAAGACTCGAAAAAGCCCCTTCTTATGACTTTCATGAAAAGTAAGCAAATTTATAAAATCTTCAAAATTTTATTGAACTTTTCGAATTTTTGAATTTTGACGCCGAATTCGTGTTCTGTGCCCGAAAACGCCCCTCGTACTGAATTTCACGGAAATATACTGATTGAATAAAATTCAAAATTGGAGCCAAATTTTGGAATTTTTTTATTCTGTCGCCAAACTCATGCTCTGTACCCCTAACTTGTCAATCCTCATTTTATTACGAGTAAGGACAATATCATTTCATCGCAATGCGTCCATAACTTTCCATGCAAATTTGTAGTGAATGTGAAAAAACGTGCTTAAAAACAACTTTTGTAACCAGGTCAAATTCCGACAGTTGTATTTTGTAGAAAACTGCATGAATTCTTTTGCAAAAAATCGTGTAGGTACCTTGAAGATTTATTTATGAGAACGTTTTCGAAAAATTCGAAAATATTCATAACTTTCGTTTCAGCAGTAAATAAAAGCGAAGGATGCTAACTAAGCTTCTAATCAAGCTAGAAGGCTTTACTGAGGCTTAAAATTGAAAAAATCGACAAATTCAATCATGGGTTCTTGAAACTTATTAATTACATCAATAACACGATATTGCATATTATTTTTTTCTGTTTTTTTTCTCTACGGTAGTCGACCACAATTGTAATCGGTAAGTTGAAGGGGTTGCCGTTCACTATTGTCAAAGTCCGTTGACCCACGCGGCACATTCTACCAGATGTACGAAAGTTGAAGAAAAAAAAGGTCACTTAATGGGGCGAAGGATCAAGTAGGACATCGATACCCTGGAACCCGTTGAGAGTATCACCGACTTCTTTTGTGCCTCCAGTCACAAAAAAACAGGAAAACCATAATGTGCGATAGCGTGTTATTGATGTAATTTACTGTTTTTAAACCCCCACCATTGAATTTGTTGATTTTTTTTTCTAAATTTCAAGCCTTAGTAGAGCCTTCCAGCTTGATTAGAAGCTGAGTTAGCATCCTTTGCTTTCATTTACTGCCGACACCTAAGTTATAAACATTTTCGAATTTTTCGAAAAAGTACTCATAAATAATACTTCACGGTAACTACTAGATTTTTTGCAAAAGAATTCATGCATTTTTCCACAAAATACAACGGTTAAAAGTTGACCTAGTTATAAAAGGTGCTTTTAACACCTCCCACCGCCCACCTAGTTTTCCTCTTTTTCCTTCGGTTATATTTCCGTTTTCCGAAGGCGCTTTTGTCAATTTTTACCGTTTTTCCAGGTGTCCCAATTTTAGACTTTGTTTCATACAACCATGCCCCGAGCAACGTTCGTTGTCTGAGCTGTTCAAAATGTAAAAACTTCAACTTTAACATTGTTATTTAAATATGATATACAAGTATAATACAATACAATATAAGTCAAATATACTGTACAAGTATAGTACAATAGTAGAGAATATTATACAATAATATTTAATACAACATGATATAATCCAAGGAAATCCCCATGCATCTTCTAAGAAAATACAGTCGAAGCTATCAATAAGACCGCTACGAATAAGACCGCTTCCCCTCATCCTTGCTCGAGCTCGCCGAGACGCTTCCCCCACTCTCACGCTGACCTCGAAATTCCAGTCAGCCGCTACCAATAGTGCCGCCGCAGAAAAGGCAATTTGTATGGGTTTTAGGAGAGTTTTTTTGATATTATCCAAATATATCGAATACTAATTGAGCTGTTGGATCGAATAAGTGCACATAAATCTATTTCGCCGGGAGTAGAAAGGCCCCTGGAGGCTTTCTGAAACATTTTCGAATTTTAATTTTTAAAGACATTGGACTTCTCTAATTTTCAGCGTTTCGTTTATCGAGCGAATTTTCAGCAATAAAAAACTTCGAGGGAGAAAGTTTTTAACAACAGTACATAAAAGTTTTCTGGAAAATGTTAGACCCATCGAACTGATATTTGAGGAATTATTAATGTCTCAAGTCGCTCACGGCTATGCGACTCGCGCGCGGACTAGCGAGAGTCTTAGATCCGATTCTTAATACAGTTCACAGGCGCGAAAAATAAAAACTAATCAAGAAATCAGGTAATATCAAAGTATTATGAATCATTAAATAAATACGTAACATTTCATTGAAATAATTTATTTTAATTTAAAATCTTTTCCCGTTATTTAATTAATGTTAAATTAAAGATATATAAACGTCTTTAATATAAATATTATGCTTTCTGAACTTTTGATTACTAATGAGATGCTTGTTCATAACACTTCAAACGTTTACAACAGAGTTGAACTGCCTCAAAAACTTCTGCATTCTGGACTTTATTTGAAATAGATATATATATTTTTGACCCTGAAAGAAAAAACGGAAATTTTGCTGATAAAATAGTGAAAAATCGTTCACTTACTGATCGTCACTGATTTTCTATGACATTTCACTGATTACATTTTTTTTGAATTTTTTAAAATTATTATTGTTAGAATACGAACCAAAAACAAGTGCACTTTCTCGATTTTTCACTTTTTTCAATTCCACGAATTTGGGGCATTGAAAAATTCGTGGAATTAGGAATCCGGTGAATCTCAACTATTAGATGTTTATGTTTTGTTTTACTTTTTCACAGTTCGTCTCAAAAATAGAATCAATATGAAATGAAACAATTATTTTACATTATGAAAATTTATTTATTTATTCATTCATAATACTTTGATATTACCTGATTTCTTAATTAGTTTTTATTTTGGCCGCCAGTGAACTGTATTAAGAATCGGATCTGAGACTCTCGCTACAGTCCGCGCGCGAGTCGCATATTCGTGAGCGACTTGAGACATTAATAATTCCTTAAATATCAGTTTGATTGGGCTCAAATTTTCCAGAAAACTTCTTTGTATTATTGTTAACAACTTTCTCGCTCGAAGTTTGTTGTTGTTGAAAATTCGCTCGATAAACGAAACACTGGAAGTTAGAGAAGTCCAATGTGCGCCAAGCATCAAAAAAAAATTATTAACATTTTTTTCTAATAAATTTTTTAATTTCTTTTGTTGTATCACTCAAAGGACATTTTGAACTACATTACCTGGAAATTTTATTGAAAAATTCCAAAAAATGACTGACTGAGCACAAGTTGAAGTGAAAAACGAATTAAAATAGATTTTTCCAAAAAAGTCAGTTTTTTTACTTCAATTAGAAAAATAAAAAAGCTACAACTTTTTGCCTGCAGAACAAAATTAAAATTCGAAAATGTTTCAGAAAGCCTCTAGGGGCCTTTCTACTCCCGGCGAAATAGATTTATGTGCACTTATTCGATCCAACAGCTCAATTAATATTCGATATATTTGGATAATATCAAAAAAACTCTCCTAAAACCCATACAAATTGCCTTTTCTGCGGCGGCACTATTGGTAGCGGCTGACTGGAATTTCGAGGTCAGCGTGAAAGTGGGGGAAGCGTCTCGGCGAACTCGAGCAAGGATGAGGGGAAGTGGTCTTATTCGTAGCGGTCTTATTGATAGCTTCGACTGTATAGCTTTGTTACCTAAATATCTATCTGTGTTAGCTGACTTAAGTCGTTTGAGTTTAATTATTCTCTGTACAAAATTTGTAGATTGCAAAATTGAGCTGAAACAGCTGAATATTTAGGTCACACAGGTATATTTTCATTTTGTACTTCCTGCACTAGAAAAGAAAGTGAAGAAACATAAATTCTTGGCCCATCGCAGCAAAACTGGCATGAATAAGGATAGGAAAACTTCCTTCTGGAGCAATATACAAGTGAATACCGCAAACATATACCAAAAAATGAACTGCGTGAAAGTGATAAGAAAACTGGGGAATTTCACGAAAAGAGCAAAAAATGAAATAAGCATGGATTAGAAACATATAACTGTGAGACAGTTATCTTAAACACAACGATTTATGAACTTTTCTACCACGAGAAATAAATTTTGTCCAGCATTCACTTCTTTTGTTTTCATCGCCACCGTGAAAAAGACATTGATTCTCAAGGCTCAGTGTTTTTCTTGTACAATCTTGGTGAAGAGTTTAGCGGAAGACTCTTGGATTAAAAGGCTGTATGTCAAGGCGCGTATCTTCAAGAATTGATAATGTAATGTATAACAAATACACCGCAATTATAAACATCGCTTTATTTCGGATATTTCGTCTGCTTCAAAGTTAACTCAATTTTAGTTTCGTACAGGTTATTCCAATATATTTCAAAATTTTGTTTGTATTCTTCTTTGAGTTTAACTGAGTTCTTATAAGTGGCATTCAGCTCGTAGAAGCGCTTCTGTTGGACGTCAACGTGAGTGAGAATCCAGTGATTACCGTTTTCATTCAGCGGTACGAACAGGTAGCGCTTTCCATTCTACATTTCACTAACTTCTTTAAGTGTTGTATTAGTGTATAGCGTTTTCACCAAAATGTTGGTCCCCTTTTTACAACATAAATAAGAAAAATCCATTTTGTGATCTGAATATTTAAGAGCAATATTCACACAATAATCTATAACTCCGTTTGAGAGAATTTTATTGCCGTCAAGAGTTATGTAATTTTCGCCGTACAAAAAAATGTCTTTGTTTTTCTCATTATTGTAACAGGCAACATCATAATTGTGAGTAGCATTTAAAGCAAGGTAATCATCTTTTTTTGCGTTTTCCTCAACACACCTCTCTGTTCATGTCACCAGGCGCATTTTTCCGTTTGCGTTTCTTGATATGCTATATTAAAAATGGATGCGTTCCTTTAGGGCCCTTTCACACGATTGCAGATCCGCAAGTTGCGGACTTGTATTGAGCTAAAAATAATTATGGAGGAATAACGGCGATGAATTAACTACATTTTTAAGTGTTTTGATGAAAAGAAAAAAGCCCATGCCAAATCATATGATTTCTCTCCAAGTTCTGTGTGCATACGTTTCGGATGTTCCCTGATTTGTATCGCTCTTTCAACAAAATAATATATTTCAAAAAAATAATAAGAAGTTGCTTCTGTAAAATAATAATCAACATGCTTGTTCATGATAATTTATTATGTAACAACGGTCAAAAACACTTACTTTATGTACACGAAAATATTAGTTTATTTGAGAAGCGAGACAAAGCAGGAAACACCCGAAACTCATGCATACATAACTTTGAGAGAAATCAGCTGATTTGCAATGTGCTCGTTTCTGTTCGTCAAAACATTGAAAAATGTATTTAATTCATCGTCCACACTCGTCCGTAATTATTTCCAGCTCAATAAACTTGTATATAATTTGAAAAACATTAAATTTTCTATTAAAAAAAATCGAGCATTCAAATTACCGCCATTCGGAGATTTTTCCGCTGACGGAAAAATCTCTATTTTCACTATACTCATGACTTGCGCAAGTCCGCAACTTGCGGATCTGTAATCGTGTGAAAGGGCCCTTATCGTGAAAGAACTTTATTAATCGAACCCTTCTCAATCCTGCTTCAATTGTTTGTTCGAGTTTTGCTACTGTACTTCCAGTTTTTATGTTTGTAGATTTTTATGCAAATGTTCTACAAAAACGTTCGAAGCGGAATTATTGTCTTCCCCTTCACCTTGATCATCATTCTCAATCAAAAGTGAAACTTTCGCATAAACGTTCTCAGTTCTTGTACTGAGCATCGGACCCAAACGTTGTCTCTTTCTCTCCATCCGAATCAACCGTGCCGTGTCATTGGTCAAATTCTTCAAAATTACCTCTTTTATTTTCTTTCACCGCAGCAATGACATCCACTACTCGTGTAGTTTTTCTTCGATGATAGTATGATGTACAAATACTGTACTTTGAGTAACAGATCCCCCGAGGCAAAATCCTAGTACTCGGCAAGTCCTCCCTGCATGCTCTGTCACGAAAAATAGAGCTCGGAGCTTTTCAAAAACTTACTGTGCTCGCCTAGTACGCTCTAAAACCTCTGTCACGAGAAATCGCGCATTATACGAGTCTGAGAAGAGGGAGTGCACGTAGAAGATAAA
The DNA here is from genome assembly GCA_932178445.1 of Andricus quercusramuli. Taxonomy (NCBI): domain Eukaryota; kingdom Metazoa; phylum Arthropoda; class Insecta; order Hymenoptera; family Cynipidae; genus Andricus; species Andricus quercusramuli. Next base: position 123,168 of record CAKNXH010060566.1, on the reverse strand, counting down.
ATAGAGTACGAAGGGAGCTTGGAGGGAGCTCGTAGCGATATCGATAAAAACTCAATTACTATATGAAATATATCAATTCCGAAAATTTTGAAAGCCTTCTTTAGAGTAATCAACTGATAAAGTAGTGGGTTTTCGAAAATTTAAGGGAATCTAAAATTTCTGGAAATTTTGAATGTACAGTGATGGGAGAGAACGCGGATATCTCTGGCATGAGCAGTAGTGATTGCCATGTATTTTTTGGTTATTCATAATCTAAAAATACACAGCAATCACTACTGTGCATGTCATAGAAATCCGCGTTCTCCCATCACTGAATGTATATGAATTTCGAAAATGTCGTGGGATTCCTTACGAATTCTAAATATTTTCCAAACTCGTGTAAGGTAAAAGAAAATTCTCAAAAACAGTGTGCGAAAAACAATCTTTTACTCGTATAAAAAAAGGTAATGCGACGCAAAATAAACTACTAAAGCGATATTACATGGAAAATAACTCGTCAATTATTGGGACTTATACTTGGTCAAAAATTGGTACACTCATTTATAACGAAGTATAACACATTGTTTCCATCACTGCAGTTATTGATAAATAAATTTGTTTGGGTCTTATTCTCGTTATCACAGGAAAAAGGGATTTTTTATTTGTACGCGTGACAATTCGCTACAAAATTAAACATCACGGTTCGCGTCACTGGGACGGTGCTAGTGCCGACTTTTTTCAGCCTTATTCCGTTGTAGCGGTTGAAACGGTCCTATATGATTGGCTCTTCGTGTTTCATTCCAGTGGAAAACTCTACGCTCAATATCTATGTTTTTTTTGAAGTATTTTTATTGAATAGTTAAATTACCATTGAGGATGCGAAGGCATTGTTTTTCTATTTTGTCTTATTGCAACATCAACCATGAAAAAAATGTCATAAAAAATCTTTCTTCGTTCTTTCCAAAATCGACAGTGTGCATGGTATAGAATTATAAATCTTCAAATATGATGCGAAGAAGCACATACATTTTTTTTAATAGCACGCCTTTCCATTTTCATATTCTTTATAAATATAAGTGATTTGTGTCTGATTTTCATTTTACCTTTATACAATTATTTATAAGCCTGTTTTCGAGTTTTTTCTTTAATGCACTCATACAGCGTTGAACATGATCTGAAGTTTCCGCTTAATACAGTTTTAAAAATGGAGGTCTATGGCGAGACCATATCTTCGTGGATATCCGATACTGTCGCCATTTTCTCTCATTTTCTTCCGTGTGCTGTGCGAACGTGCAACTAAAGTGAGTTCAACGTGCAATTTAAGTGAATTAAACGTACAAGTTGAAGTGAATTAAACGAAAATGGCAGATCAAGTTCCGAAGAAAAGGAAATTGAAACATGCGCTAATTCGGTGGTTTAAAAGTCAACAAAAATCGGTTGTTTTAGCCTCAAAAATTCCCCGAGACAAACAATTTGCTGACGCCACAACAGATTTATGGTGGTCAGAAGGAGGAAAACGCAGAAAATTCCAAGCAAAAGTCAATGCATTGATTTGTAAGTATCCACTGCAGCAGGTATATGCTCGGTGCAAAATTATAATTTTGCCATTCGCTGTGTAACCATGTATATTTTGACAGGGAAAAAAATGTAGGTTAGGTCAACTTTGCAGATCAACACATTGGAACAACTCATAACTTCAATCATCCGGTAGAGTATAACAACGTGCCAATTTTTCCAGCAATTACTGGTGACTTCATGCAGGATGAGTGTCACATCACAAGTATATAATATCGTATTGTAAGTGCATTCAAAAATTATTTTATAGATTCGAGAAATGAAAAGATGCATTAAATAAATGTCACATTGCCTTTTTTATCGAATGAACCGAGTTTTTAGAGAGCATGGGAAGAGCGAAGAGGATTTAGATGGTATGTTGGGAGGATTTGAAGATCATTCAGGTAGGATTTACAGAACATTCGGGGAGGATACACAGAGCATTCGGGGAAGATTAACAGAGCATTCGGGGAGGATTTAAAGAGTATGGGAAGAGGATTTTGAGAGAACGAGGCGAGGTTTCGAAGAGCATGAGGCTAGGATTTAGCGAGGTTGCAGCGAGGATGGAGGGAGCACACACAGAGGTTAAGAAGAGCACTAGGAGAGGTTGACGCGATGATATCAATGTTTCAACAAGTCCTCGTTTTTCCTCGAAAACGCTCGAAAATTGCGAATTCGGAAATAAGTAGGCTTCCGCGAGCATTAAAGAGGCTTCAGCGAGCACGTGTGACACATTGAATATTTTTTCGAAACCTCGCTACGTGCTCCCTCAATACTCTAAAATCATCGGCGCGAACTCGGTTTGACAGAGCATTAGGAGAGCACGGAGGGAGTTTTAGGCCCTTTGATTTGAACAATGGGTGTGAATTGCCATGCATTTAAGAATGATCTTTTTCCTTTACTTTGTTTCCTGTATAAAAATAAGAAATCATCTTCATGAAGTGCGTATAACACATCAAAATGAACATGAAGTGGAAATATTTTTTCTTGCCATGGACGTACTGGTTTACAGCTGTTGCGTACGTAATAACGCCCGTTCCATTCCAAGCTTCAATTAGCGCATTTATACTTGCACAAGACTAATCCGTGATAACTGCTTTGAATGGAGGCATTTTGATTTTGCGCTCGATCCAAAGTCCTTTGAAGAATATCAAGCTATCTCTTATATTTTTTCCAGTGTAGCTGTTCTTTATCATTTGAATGAAGGCAGAGTTCTACTTTCTCCGCGCGAAAAAAATGCGATTTTTTTGTAATTTTTTTTTTAACATGAAGAAAGATATTGATGTAGGGTTTGTTATGCCTAATGAATATACTCTTAAATTACATTAGAAAATTTTCTTTAGTTTATTTTATGCGCTCCATATATATTTAAATGGCACTTGCCTCAAAACCACGTTTTTACCGCTTGCTGAAAAAATCTCCGAAACTACCGAATCTATTGATCTGAAATTAATACCACATATTCTATACATATACATCAACCGGTGGTAGCAGATTTTTTCATTTACATGCAAAGGAAACAAAATGGCAGCAGTTTGAGAAAAAAAATAAAAAATCTCATTTTTTTTGCTTTTTTTGCAAAAAAATAATAGTAAAAATAATTTTTTTATATAAATCTGCTTCAGTAGTTTCGGAGCAAATTACAAAAAAATCGCATCTCTTTCACGCGAAGAAAGTAGAACCCTGCCTCAATGGAATAAGTTTCCCGAAAATATCAATCACACCGCTGTACAAGAACATTTTATTGGACCCGGGAAACGGTTTGCGAAAAATAGAACCTGTCGCATCAACTTTTAAAATGATTTCTTCCAAAGAAATCAGTTTTAGGAAGCTGATTTGCTGAAACAAACACAATAACAATATGTTCTTTCCTAGTTCTTCCAATCTTGAATTCTGTAGTACTAGAAGAGATTGCATGAACATTAGTTCTCTCCTTTTGCTAAGCGTTTATTCAATTTCACATACTGCTGAACTTGATAATTTTTAGTTAACGTTCACCTGAACGTTAACAATATTCTTTCTAAGCATTACTTCAAATTTGTACTTTAACTTACAACCAGGCTGATTACAATCATCATAGTCAACGAATATTATCAGGGTCTTACAATTTTCTCTCACTTAGAAACTCCCAAACTTTAGCAGGCTTTTTGGTCCTCCCCAATGACTTGCAATAAAGACAGCACGCCTAAATTGTAAATGTGTGTCATGCATCTGAAGTGCTGATCTTCAGTATCGAAGTCTAAGCCATGCACAGTGTACATCAAATCTGACCGCTCACTCATAAATGTTGAATTTGGTGCAGTATTGCCCACTGAGATTCCTTGCAAATTTTCTTTAGTCTTCTAAGCATTTTGTGAATAAGATGGCAACATCTCTTCCTGTGTGTTTTCCACAAGATGGAACAAAGCCTAGAACAACTGAGTGCAGCTTCCACGACACACAAATGAAATGGGCGGTTATGCCTTAGAAAGATCTATTGTTGATTACCGTTCAACCCTTAACAGTGAAAGTTACCTTCGATTTTGCAAGGGTAAAGTTTCTTTTACCGTCATCATCTTCTGCTTAAACCTGTGGAGGATTTTGTCTCGCACGGCATTTTGTTTTTAGATACTAGCTTTCGCATTCAGATATTCAAAGATGCTGTAAGTCAAAGCATCGTTGAAGAAATTGAACGGTAAGTATTTAACGGCAACCCAGTTAATTATCTTATAACAAATCTCTTGATTGAATTAATTTTTTGCTGATGGCACCCTTTGAACCTGCGAAAATTCAAAAACATGTTATATTTATTCTTTAATGCTTAGCTTTTAAAATTTAAAAACCTTGAAAAATGCATGAACGGAGAATTATTTCTCAAGTGAAAGGTTGCACTAAAGTCGGGGTCCCAATTCATTCTTACTCGTTTATATATTATATTGGGATCAATATTCAAAAACATAGATAATACTACCTGTTTAAAAAATCCTAACCCGTCTGCAAATAATTGAATAACTCAATAAAGAAAATCGCTTGAAATAAGGAAAAACATCTTGTCAATCCTGATTTTATTACAAATAAGTGCAATATCATTTAATCGCGATCCGTCCATGAGTTTCGATGCAAATTTGCAGTGAAGGTGAAAGAACGTGGTTAAAAGCTCTTTTGTAACTTGAAAAACTTTCGACCGTAGTATTTCGTGAAAAATGCATATTATTTTTTTTCTACAGTAGTCGACCTCAGTTGTAATCGATACGTTGAAGAAGTTGCCGTCCACTATTGTAAAAGTCGGTTGACCCACGTGGCACATTCTACCAGATGTACGAAAATTGAAGAAAAAAAAGGTCACTTTATGAGGCGAAGGATCAAGCAGGACATCGATAACCTGGAACCTGCCAAGAGTATCATCGACTTCTTTTGTGCCTCCAGTCCCAAAAAAAAAACCGTAAAACCATAATGTGCGATAGCGTATCATTAATGTAATTAACTATTTTTGAAAACCAACAATTGAATTTGTTGATTTTTTTTTTTTAATTTTAATCCACAGTAGTCTTTTAGCTTGAATAAAAGCTGGGTTAGCCTCCTTCGCTTTTATTTACTGCCGACACCAAAGTTAAGAATATTTTTGAATTTTTCGAAAATGTACTCGGGAAGGGATAGATTTAATGACTAAGCCGTGCAAAATCATTGCTTTCCGGGACAAATTTGAAAACCCAAAATATTCCATTGTTAGAGGTTCGAGGACACTCTGAGAATTCCAAAACTCGAAATGAAGCCTAATATATAATTGATAATATTTATTATAAACATTATCAGTTATATATTTGTAAACTTAGTGAACTAGCAAAGCAAATCAACAGAATAACCTATAAAGTTTTCGATTCACAATTACAATTCAAAATGACCTATAGCAATCTTATACAATTATTTTTTACTTACAACTAAATTGCGTCACTTGATATATTTGTACCACTTAATTCCTTCCAAAAAGTTTACACCGACACACGATTACAAAAAGCGAAACATATTGAACAATATGTAAATCATCAACAATAATTCAAAACAATCATTGAAAATGATTTTGAGGTTAGTATGTGACATCATAACCTAATCTCATTCTCCGGGACAACTGAAGATGGCTCTGTTAGCGCCTCGAATCTGTGGCCAAAAAAATACATGGGAGTCGGGGTACTGTGGTGGTGATGGTCACTGGCGAGTTTCAGAGACAGTGATCCCAACTTTGGCATATAGACGTATTGCGCGTGCGCTAGCACGCTTAAGAGGAACACGACGCGACAACCCGTTCTACATGCCAAAGTATGGGTCACTGTTCCGAGAGTCGAGCGTCGCAGCCATTTTGTCAATTTAATAATTAAAGATTTTCGAGCAATGATGCATTATTATCAATATTAACTATAATGTATATGTATAATCCTTATATTTACTTATATTGGATCATCCATATTATTCGATATAAAAAATTCAATGATGATTCCATTATTCAACTTCACAAATTAAAAAAAGGATTCATACGTAAGATTCTATAAAAATATACGTCTAAGATACGTAAGTTTCTTATAGCGCGCCCTGCCTAATATAAAATATTTAAGTATTCTTCGACAACCTTTAAATTGCTCATTATTCAAATAAGGTAGGCAAAAGAATCTTTAAGTTTTAAAGGCCGAATTAAAATTATTCCGCCTGACTCTCACTTCATGTATAAATCAGAAAAATTGAATTACCTTCCGAACTTGATCAAAATCCAGAGTATAAAATAAGATTTAATTAAAAGTTTCGAATCACCCTTCAAACTTGAACTTGGAACAGAGTTTAAAAAGCAAAAGGAAGAATTTTAGAACTTGAGTGAAAACTCTATTGGATTGGAAGATGAAATTCTGTAAGTTTTTAGAGCTAGAAAGAGAGGGCAGAATAAAAGAGAAATGAAAGCGCTAGGAATTTACTCAAACTAGCAATGACACTTGAAAATGTAGGGCAGGTACCGAGAAAGGTAGTGGCCGACGGCTGATGTTCACTGGATTCATGAAAAAAGTGTTTATGAGAGAGATGAGTCATGATGAGGGGTTAGAAAACTAATATTGAACACTGGCAAATCTTGAAATGAGCCTTTCAACACCCGTCGGAAGATTTTTTGACAGTGCTGGATTTGTAGAGTTCAAGATTTTCTCATTGTTTCTTATTTCTGAGCTATGGCTTATAAAACTCAGTTACTTTTTTCGTGGTGCAGCCGTAGCGATAAGTAGGTCTTTTCAAAAAGTAACTTACTTTCAATTTATTTTTCATGCATTTTTAATTTATTTCTTACACATGAAAGTGTAAAAAAATTGCAACATAATAATGTTTATTGCTTAAAAATAATTTATTTCGTGCTGCAAACATCAACCTATTGATAAAAAAATGGTTGTGTCAAAAATAACAACTTGTCTATCCTTCAAACATATTTTAGAAATATAGACATAGTAAAACAACTCGTAAAATCCAGATAGCAGTCCTGATAAAACAAAACGTATGACCAGTGACCTTTTTTATATGTGATTTCATATTTTCTTTCGTCAGACAATTACTTACCGACCAAGCGTTGCCCTACAAGAAGTTTACATGCCTTACAGCTTCTGCAAAAGAAGCTAGTGGCATAGAAGGCGTACTACCCAGCGTAAACCTTTGAAACTAATTTTCATTTCCGCAACTAAAAATTATTTATAAAATAAACTTTTTTAATTTCCTACGAATAAAGTTAGTTCCGGAACATTAGTTTCTATGTTTCTTTCCTTGTCCTAAGCTTGCGGCGGAAAATATTGTGTACTTCGGGAGTGAAGCTGAGGAGAAATGTAAGACACATAACCTCAAAATACACATCCTTTAACAAAATGTAGGAAAATATACTTTTTTTGAATTATTCAACAAGAAAAGAGTTCGGAGACGTCCGTTAGCATGATCTCTTTCGTTCCCCAAACTGTTGGGAACAAATCTTTATTATTGTAGGAAAAAAATTCGGGGGAACCAAACACTGGTAAAATCGATAATTTTGTAAGTATTGCATGCCCTTAATAAAATTTTAGAATCAGTCAAATGATGTATGAATAATTAAAAATGCGTATTGAAAATGTTTCTTGTCGCGAATTCGTTGACTTTTTGAGGATGTTAGACCCAAGCTCTAACCTTGAAATTCAAGCACCTCATTTGACTGAATCAATACTAGAATTGAATATAATGCAGATATCAAGTGTTACTCCCTTCTTAAATAGAAGTATGTACGCAGAGAAAAAAAACTTTAATTTTATCATTTTTGCGTACAATCAAATTTAATTTTAAAATCTTATTTTACGCAAAGCTTATTCAAGTGAACCATATTTCTTTATATGAAAACCCTTGTGTTTAAAGAAGAAGTACTGCTCGCTATTCAAAAAATATTCAGTGCTGGTATTTATCGAGTAAAATCGGGTGATTGAATTTTGAGCTTAGAGCTTGATTCCAACAGCCTGAACTTCATTTTTCTAACTAAGAAACTAAGGAAACAGCATTAATCAGTTTTTTTGAAAATTATTCTAGATGTTAGATTTAGAGAAACACAGTGAAACGAGCCTCCATAAGAGAAATATGAATCGAATCATGTACGTTCAGAAGCGATCCACATCAAATGGAATCACCGTGCTATCGGATACAGTTAAAAATATTGACACCAAGCTGGCATAGCGGTGCATACTGCAGTTACAAACGTGGGCCACTTGGGAGAATTACTTGTCTCTATTGGAAAAGGAAGCAAATTAGAGACTCTACCACACTAAAACTTGGGATATCAAATTGTTGCAACTATTTTGATCTAGAATTTCAAATCAATATGATTCTCTTTAGAGGATCATTGAAAATTAAGAAGAACAACTTCAAGGCGTATTAGCATCAGTCACGAAGGAATAGTAAGGAGTGTTATCATCCTATGTGTTGGGTGAGCAGAGTTGGGTCGCGCGACGTCGAAGGATTCATTAATGCTTGCCACGAATGAAAACTTGTATGCAAGATCGTGCACATGCGCAGAGCTGTTTTCGCAATCACATGTTATACCCACTCCCCTATGTTATATTTTAACATCTCAATGCATATGTATGTTATATTCGTTTGTTTATGTTCGTTCAATCCACAAGTTCGAAACTTCCAACGCGTGTTGACATCGTTGGCATGGCAAACGCCAGTGCGCATGTGTAAGATCATGCATACAAGGTTTCACTCGTGGCAAGCATTAACGAATTCTTGGACGTTGCTCGTCCCGCTTCCCATTTACAGGGATACTACTCCTTATTATTCCTTTGTGGCATCAGTATACAAAACAGAATGGCAGTTGACGATTTTCAAAAAACATTCCTTTCTGCCAAATTCATGTTCTGCAAATCGATAATACAGGTACATGGAAAAATATTTTTTTCAAACTGCCTCGAATGTTTTGACTGATTTTTACGTTTTTTGGTGCGCTCAATCCAAATCTAGTGAACAATTTGCTCCATCACTTAAAGATTTTTTGCTACATTGGGTTATCCATATTCACCGGGTTAAAAATAAGGTTCATTTCACTGTGGTCATAACCAGCAAATTTTTATTTCAAAATTTAGTAAACGAAAAAAATGGAATTGTCCAGCACAGTTCAGATGTAAAGTCACTTTTGGGTCAATGAATCTTCTGATGGGCCCGTTTCTTTTTTCCCTGAATCCTTCTCTTGATGCATTTCTTGGCGTATTTTTCATCAGGGTTTCCCGCAGCAGCAACCAGCAGAAATCAACCATCATATTGGTGTTCCATCTTCCTTGGTACCTTCTGCGTCCTTGATGTCCTGGTGAAACCTTTCACCCTGTTCTTCACTGTACGCCCCCAAGTTGTCGAGAAAGTAGTTCACATGGGAGTGCAAGAAATCCACTTTTAGGCTCATGTTACAGCCCTGTTCTTTGAAGGCATTGAGCATCCTGGCAACAATATCCTTGTAGTTCTCATCCCGCCTGTTTGCCAAGAATTTGAGAACAACATCCTTGAATGTGTCCCAGACTTATTTTTCCTTCTCAGACATCGTTTCAGCGACTGCTGCATCTGAAATGAGTTTCGTTATATCAGGGCCAACAAACGCTCCTTCCTTTAGCTTTGCTTTCGAAAGTCGGAGGAACTTTGAGCAAAGGTACCAAAAGCACTCACCATCTTTTGGAAGGGGCTTGATGAATTGCTTAATGAGACCCAACTTAATGTGGAGAGGTGGTAATAAAACTTTATCACGAGGTACCAAGCTCTCATGAAGAACATTTTTCTCACTGGGCCACAAATACTCTCGAATTGGTCAGTCTCCCCCCCCCCCCCCCCAGTGGAGATCTCGGGCCCGGCTATCCCATAAGCAAAGGAAGCGGGGATTTTTGGTGAAACCGGATTGCTGCCCTAATAGCATGGTTAGAATTTTGAAGTCTGCACAAATCATCCACTTATGCTCATCATAACGAATCTTCTGAAGAATCATGGCCAAATTCTCGTATTTTTCTTGTCTTTTGACGAATCAATAAACAGCCGCCATTGAGCAGGATCATACTTGAGTTTGAAACTTTCCATCACTCCGTATATATCGCTACAAAACACCAATTCTTCCTTTTTGCTGAAATACTTCAAAAATTGTGTCTTGTGGTTCCGGTGCCAATAAAGAATTGTTCCTTGTGACAATAGATTTTTCTGTTGCAGCCGAGAACCTAACAGTTAGGCAGCATCTTTTGGGAGTCCTAAATCCCGGACTAAATCATTCAATTCAGCTTGAGAGAAAAGTTCAGGTTTCGGATCTGGTTCAGGTTCAAACTCGGAAGTACTGGACTCATCGGGAGAAGCCATCTGATGAGTCTTATCACGATCAGAACCATCCACAGACATATGATTCAAAGATTTTGGTGGCCCAGGCACAGGTGCTTCGTTGCTGAGGGAAGGTTAGGGTAACTTATTACCTTCTTATTTTTTCAGTTATATCCCTTCACATTGTAAGAGCAAAAATAGCAGTCGCTGCTGTGGTCTCTTTGTTCACGCTACATCATAGGTATTCCGAAACGAAATGCTTGTTTTTTACCTTTCATCCATGAGTGTAGATCTTCCTCACATATCTTGCACGCCTTGTGAGGAGCCCACAGTTTGTCTTGATCGCCTAACTTCAATCCGAAATAGGCGAAGTATACTTTTTTAATAAATGCAGGAATTTTCCTCTGCTGCTTTTTCGAGGTATATTCCCCACAAATAAAACAAAAACTGTCCGGAGAGTTGAAGCAACCTCTGTCTCTGTGAGCCATCACGAATGTACAGCACTGCAAACTGCAACTACAATGAACCACTTCGGAATAAAGCTGGATTAGGATTGAGCAAACAAAAGGTCATAATGAACTTGCAAGAAACTGAAATTTGACAGGAACGGGCATGTCGCGACCACCATGTTTGAGCGAAACTAACTTGGTTGAATACCATTTTGGCACATCCAAGCAGGAAAGAACACGCAAACAGGAAAGAACATGCATTGTTTAGGTATCAAAACGTTGCATCCTTTTAATCCATTCGCCGCATCATCTTGATACCTGGTAGTTTTGTGTGACGTCTTCATCGAACAAAATGTTCGAAAATCACTGCGCATGTTATTTCTGCGTCATTATTAGATCATCTACTAAAGAATCTCGGAGACGAAGATTTGCTGTAGTATTGTAGACAAAGCGTCAACATTTTTGCAAAAGCATATGGGCATGTGCATTAAATATTACAGAAAAAGGAAAATGATATTCTCGTAGACTTTTCGGGACTTGTGCTGGACGTTGTAGAAACAACGGCTGAAGCTGCACACTCAGACTTTGTCAACTTTATGGAACAAATTGAGATTCCTGTTACAAATTTGTAAGACGTGGGTACCGTGAATTTTATGATTTGATCGATATTTGCGAAAAGGAATTGAAAAAGTTTCGACGACTGGCTCAACTGTCGGATTCACGATGCCTAGTGTGACGAAAAGGCTGTTGTCAGGACAACTGTGATTACATGTATCTACTCTTTTTGAAATTAATTTTTTATATGCTGTGAATCATCCTAACATTTTTTCAAAGTAGTTACCATGATGTCACAAAGGTTTATGAATAGATGCGAATCCTTGTGCTGTCAATCGCAAGTAGAATTTTCGCTGCTACTTTCTTCGAGCATGCGAAAAAGAATTTTCGCCATCAATACATAAAGGACACTGCAAAATTCATTAGCGCTTCGATCTTATGAAACTATGGACTATATAAAAGAGTTTTTCTCTGCACTCGCAGTACTTAAAGTGGAGAAAAAAAGCTAGAGGATTTGTATAAGAGGTCTTCACGTTCCTTTTTTTATTTTGATGACCGAAATTGTTGAGCGTATTTCAAACAATGTGGAAATATTAGAGGAAATTGTTTGGGTAACGCCAGGGAAAATTCTGAGCTAGTTGCGATGACTTTGAAATATAAAGTGGTGGGAGCCCTAGAACCATATATCCTGAAAAATACTTCAATTTTTTGGGTTTCAGTTCAATGCAAACGCGTGTTCTACATAATGCATGTGATTAAAATTAAAGGGCTGAAAAAACTTAATTTCTTGATATTGGCTGTTCTGTTAAATATTCACATCACGTACAGAAATAAAAAAATGCTGTAAAAAATCTCAGCCTACCGGCAAAATGATATTAAAGTTCAATGCAGCGACGATGGATGGCGAAAAAAGGACCTAGCAATCCAATGAAAAGCAAGACTGATGATGGAGAAAATGTCGTAAATAATCAGGAAATCGATTCACCTTAAAATCATGAGAATTATGAGGATAGTCTCTTAGAAACTCTTAATTTATTCTTAGAAGATAGCGTCGTTTGCGCAGTTTTTTGTGTATTGAATGTGTAAAGTTTAGAGTTGAAAAACTGCAAAGAAACTCCAAGGAGTAAACAATTTTATAACTAGGTTCTTGTGGCGACATAAAATGTATGAATAATTTCTAATGTTTATAAATAAGTGAATACGTTTTATGTTTATTCAAGAAAGGTGAAATACAGAGGTGTGCTTCTTTTTTTCGAATTTTCTATGAAAAAATTTGAAAATTTTGTACGTGCAGATTTTCTTTCACTTAAAAAAATTCAATGTTTCAAGCATGTCCAAACTTTTTATTGAAAATTTGAACAAATGAGTGCACACCTCTAGTGAAAGACTGATGATCAACATATTTTACCAAATATTGAACAAAGAATTTTTTTTATAATTTCTAATTCTTTATTACTGTTGCTGACCCAACATTTTTATCCATAAATCAAAGTGATTTGATTAATTTTACATAGAAAAAATTAGGGTGTCTTTCAGAATCGATGTTTGGTTCCAAAGTACCTGCAACAAAAAGGAACATCTTTCGCTGAAAAGGAATCCAAAGTGTGAGTTTGAATAGAGAGTTTTTGAACAGAAATTATTTTCTGTCTGGACACCCTTTGAAGATTTTACAAATTAATGATGCAACATTCACTCTCAGATACAGATTTAATGGCATTGCACTGGAAAGAATCCAATAAAGAAAGTAAAATTATAGAGATTAGTCATTCTTGAAAGGAAGATGATGGACATGAGATATGACAGTTTTCAAAGCTGTGTTTAAAATCTTTATCAAATCGTAGAAGATTGTATAAAATGTAATATTCCTAAATCATATAATGTTTGATTTGGAACTTCTTTCCTTCAAAAACACTCGACCTTGTAAATTAAAGCCTCGACGCAGATAAAGTTATTTTAGTAAGAATAATTTTATTTTTTGTTAATCCACTTTTATCTCTAATCACGCTAAAATTTAGGTCATGTTTGTTAGAAGAATCCTTTTATGTATATTCGAGTATATATTTGAAATTATCTTCTTGAATATTCATTAGTGCCGCTGTTAACAAATTTATCGGTATACCAGTATCATCTATAATAGAAAATGAGGATAATAGTCGGTACTCTATTCATCGCTGTAGGCGTTTTCCTTAATTCTATTGGTAAATATATAATAATTTGAAGTAACTAAAATTTACAATAAATTGGTTTTGGAAGCTCAATTGTAGCCCAGCTGAAAATGGTCAATTGAAAATATATGTCGCAATTCATGTAGAATTCGGTATTGGGTCAACTGTACACGTATCATCTGTGCACGTTTACCTATTAACGATCACAGATGCTAATACGTTTTATAAACTTCACAAAACGAAAATACATTTTAAAGTCTTTGTTAACCATCCTAAATCATTTTTGACCTTCTAGAATGTTTTTCGCACTCAAACTTTTAATTGAAAAAATTGATAAGACTTTAGAGATGATTTCAGGTTTTACATACTGGAAAAGGATTGAGCATAGTTCTCAAAGCGTAGTAGGGTAGAGTGGGATAGGCCCGACTGGTTAACATTCATTGTTCTAAAAAAACATGCTTTATTTCGTCAGTCTTGCCCCGTGTTTTGCGGCAAGACCGACTTCGGTTTTTTTTATCAATTAGAATTTTCTTAGGATGTGAAGTTGTTATGGCATGATCTTTTGGTATACAATAGATTATTTAATAGAAACATGAATTACGATGATTGAAAAATAGCAATGTTATTCAAAAAGTCGTTCTTGCCCCGACGGTCGAGTCGGCTCCACTCTGCCCAACTTAAAAAATATACCAGCGGTAAACGACGAATTACTCGATCCCTTCAAAAACGACCCACATAGTGAAGTCAATCCGAAATTGCCTTGAGGGTTATCAAGAATTTTTTCTCATCTTCTGCTCATTGAAAATAATATAGTATACGTTTTTAAATTCAACTATTTCTATTTTCTCTCACAGAATTAAGTTCAGAGACGACTTTAAGGGAACTATTTCCTGAATACAATGGTGACGCCTTGCCTCCTATCAAGGAACTTTCATATGATGTGCACAATCCGCTCTTGAGTAATTTACGAAGACTCGTTGGATTCAAGATAACCAAATTCGATGAGACATCAATTTTAGTCGTAAGGGATCATGTCATCATTGGATGGAAGTCGGGAAATATAGTTGCACCTCTATCTAATTTGGCTGGCATAACTAGAATTGTATTTGACACAAGGACCAACAATTTTGTAATGCTGGACTTTGATGAACTTAGGCGATTGGGTGTTAGCCGTCATTTGGAACTTGTTATTGCAGAAGATAACGCTGTTGCTGTACGTGGAGACCAACATCCAGCAAACTCTCAAATAGTCCATCAACCACACGATCAATTAAGCCATCAAGCATACCATACGGCAACTCATGAAGAAACCCATGAAGCAAACCAACAAGCAATCCAGCTAGAAAATCCGGAAGTACCCCATCCAGAAATCCATCAAGAAAACCGTCAACTGAATGTTGAAACAAACATTCGAGTATTTCATATATACCAGGAATATTTCAGAAGACAGAGAAACAAATAAATTAATTAAAAGAACATGTAAAAATAAAGTAAGAGAGCGTGTGTGATCCGAAGTCGGTTCAAAACATTATGAAAAATTAAAATTACATTAAAGATTAATTCTGTCATCGTCAGTTGTAATTTGGCAATTACATTCTTTCAACATTGTTATCCTACTTCAGTTGTAAAATAAATTATAGGGAAAAAACTGCTATTGGAAATAAAAAAATGTTGCCAATAAATGGCAGATTTAGACTGAAGTTTCGACATATTTTTTCACGCTCATTCCCTAATTATAAACATTTTTTTAAACATTGAAACTTCAAAAGTGAAGGTTAAAAACAAAATACACTTTTCGAAAAAAGATACATTTTTTCTTTTCTTTAAAGAGCATTAAGGTCAATAGACGGATTTTTATTTTTACATTCTCATCATAATAAGAAGGTATTAGTTTTGTGTGCAAACTGACTATTGCGAATTTCACTAAATCTCCACGTTTCGAGGCCCACTAAACTCAAAAAAGAACGGGGTTTACGATCGTATATGTCTGTCAGTCGTCATCGTTGTCTGTTTGCCGGATAACTTTTGGAAGATTAATCGAATTGGAGTGAAAAAAGTGCTAAATAGCAGCCTGGAAACATCACGCAGGTTTTTACACTTTGTGGCAGTTTCGGACGTCACTCCCAAAAATGAAAAAAGGCTAATTACTGTCTGGCGGCATCAGACAGGTCTTCCCACACGAGGAAAATTTTGATAATCACTCTCCAATATCATAAAGCGCTACGTAGCTGCCTGGCAACATTGAACTCACATAAGTTTTAAGGACCAAAAATTATTTTCTATTTTTAACGAGAAAACACCCTTTTAATCCTTTCAGAAAAAAAAGAGTGTGCTTACTTAAGATTTAAGTATACTACAGAAAAAAATCTGCTCTTTCCGACCATTTGAATTAGTTCTTCGCTACAGATAACGTTAGATTAACAAGAATACTTTTACTTCTCATTAACCCTGGTCCCCTACCCTTAACCTTCATGACACATCCACTACTCCTGGGTTATGTACAACCCAGTGCCCTGAAAATGGCGTTGCCGTTCAAAAAACCTCTATTTTGGTCTTGAAATAAACGATATTGAATCTTTCAAGTATAAAATCATAAATTTTGATTTTGGAAATGGTTACAAAAGAAATCTGTAGGTAGGAGTATCAAACAAAAGAAAAAAATTGCTAAAAAATTGTCACCTAAACCACGGATATCTCAAAATAGTCAAGATCTCAATATATAGTCAAGAATCACTCTAAAAAAATCCAGCGCCACTTCATTCTTCATCGCACTCCATTCTTAATTCGTTTGATGATGTTTTCGACAAACAAAAGGAATATATGGCTCTTTTTTGCTATCCAAAAATGCCCTTTTTGCAAATATAGCAGTTGCTACGGCTTTTTTGGCCCTTCTTCCAGGAGCAGAAAGTGCACAGGCGTTTTGAAGATGACTAGCTGGTAGGGTAATTGGCCCTCTCCCCACTTTGCAATAAGTGCAGGAGTGCGCAGGCGTAAAAATCTACGATCTGGGATGTCCACAACCCGGTGGGTAGGAGACATGGGTTAATCGAACGTTATCTCTGCTGAGGCTGCAATTTATAAGGTCGAATTATTCAGACAGATACTAGTATATACGAGTGCTTGTTTGGAATTATTTGATTGATTATTCAAGAGTGGGGTTGTTAGCAAATTTATCGGTAGATCAGTATCATCTACAATAGAAAATGAGTGATATGATAATATAATATTGGTATAAATAGATAATAATATAATTCAGGGATATAGTTGCATCCCTGTCTAATTTGACTGTCAAAACTAATTAAGTTATTGAAACAAATACCATCAATTTTGTAATACTGGACTTTATTGAACTTTGGCGATTGGGTGTTGGCCGTCATTTTTTAAATCTTATTGCGAAAGATAGCGCTCAAGTTGTCCGCAGAGCCGATTACCTAGCAAACTATCAAGCATTCCTTCAACCATACGATCAATTAAACCATAAAGCATACTATCAAGCAGGTCATGAAGCAACTCATGAACTGAATCAACAAGTATACCATCATGCAGAACATGCACTAAACCATGAAGCAAACCACCAAGTATACCAGCGAGACACCCAGTTAGCAAATCATGGAGTAAACCGTCAACATTTTTCAAATTTTCGTTGCCATATTGAATCCGCCATTCTAAGTGTCAAAATAGTCTCCAATGAATTTTGTCTTTGTTAGATTAACTATTTGTAGCTTAAGGGCGCATGTGAGACAGTCAAATACCTACATTACCGATCTCACTTTTTCAATTTTCCGAATTTTTTTTTAAATCAAGAACTTTTTTTGTTAATAAAATATCGGGCTGAAACTTTGAAAAGTGTATGAGAAGACAATAAACTACGTTTATGTACTTTATTCGATGAGGAATTTCGCAAAAAATTATTTTCGAAGAAATTAAAACTGGGTGAATTTTTTGAACCTAAGAACTTTTTTTGTAAGTTAAATATCGGCTTCAAACTTTGAGAAATGCAAGAGCCGACAGTGAAGTAGGTTTATGTTTGAGTATAAAAGATTCAAAAAGAAAAATTCTAACTAAATGTCAACAGCGATTGCCAGTTCGGTCGGTATTCGCGATGAGCACGAAAATGCGAAGTCGGGCGGCCACTAAACGAGGCCAATAGCGATTTTAATAGTTACATAATTCAACATTGAAACAACATATTTCACTCAACATTTATGCTGGACACAAATTTAAAAAAATGTCATTATAAGAACACCGCATCATCAGTCTTTTACAGCATGGACCCCATATTTCAGATGTAGACGAGCCAGCTGATAGAGCCTCGATTAGTGGCCGCCAGACTTCGCATTGTCGTGCCCATCGCAAATACCGACCGAACTGGCAACCGGAACCGAAGTTGACATTTAGTTTGAATTTTTCTTTTTGCATCTTTTATGCTCAAATAATATACATAAACGTACTTTACAGTCGGCTCTTGCATTTCTCACATGCCCTTAAGCCTTCTTCTCAGTTTTCTTAGACAAAAGAACAGCCTGGATTTTAGGCAGGACACCACCCTGGGCGATGGTGACTCCACACAGAAGCTTTTTCAACTCCTCATCGTTTCTGATGGCAAGTTGGAGATGACGTGGAATAATCATAGTCTTTTTGTTGTCACGAGCGGCGTTACCTGCCAACTCAAGAACTTCAGCCGCCATTCTAAGTTTTTGAATTTTGGCTCCGGATTCGTAATTAGCGATCCCAAAAACCATAGTAAATCACCATCACATTAGCTTTTCCCTGAATAATTATGCCTGTTAACCCCTCTTGATTTTTTTCGTGCCAGAAAAACTTCTCTTGTATTCATTTGTCAGTATACGTTCAACATTGAAACTCATCCGTTAGTCCAGAGCCTTCTGTTCTGCAGATAGAACCAGCAATTTCTAGCCATCATCCTTCTTCCTATTTATTCTATCCTTAGGACATAACAAGTTGGACGACAAAATAGATCAAATTAACGAGAAAAAATTAGCGTTATATGCATTGTATACTCATTACATATTTATTATACCTCAAATAATATTTAACAAAGTGAGGCCTACAATTTTGTCAATCCAATTTAAGATTGAATGAATTTTCAATTAGTTCTCATCATCAGTATTTGAAACTTCATTTCGATTCAAGAATAGGATTTAAGAATGTAAAGCGTTATTCGAAGCTTTCCAAAATTTCGAATCAAAATCTAGCTCACTAGAGAAAAACATGCTTTTGCGCATTTTCAAAATATCATGAATCAAACAAAGATTAATTTTATTTTCTAATTATTTATTACTATTTCCTAATAAAAACTTGTCATACAAAATATTTTCCAAAATTTTGGAACCAATAGGAAAACTTTTTAAAATTTCTAAAGAATAGAATTTTCAAATGCAAAAAACAAACAGAAGATATTGACCCTTTTCAATTTTTTTTTCTGTTCGGATTGCCACCCACGAATTTTTATCTCTTAGTCCAAATTATTTGATGAATTTGAGCATTTTACTTGACCATGTTGGAAACTGCTTTAAAGCTTCAAATATTTACAAATGTAATTCTTTTTAAATCAGAAGTCTAAAACTTGAATGATTGTATAAAATTTAATATTCCTAAATTGTGAATTGCTCACTTGGAAACTCAATTACTTTTAAAACTCTCGACCTTCTAAATTAAAGCTTCGCTACAGATAAGGTTACATCAACAAGAATAATTTTATTTTCCGTTGATCCCACCTTATCTCTACTCGGACTAAAATGTATGGCATGAAGGTGAAATAAATGCAGTACATAAGAGTATATATTTGTAGAATTATTTTGTTGAATATTAATTTGTGGCGCTATTATTCGGTACACTAGTATCATCTATAATAGAAAATGAATATAATCGTCGGCACTCTGTTCTTCACTTCAGCCGTTTTCCTTAATTCTATTGGTAAATAAATAATAACATAAAGTACCTATAATTTACAGTACATATATTATAAAAGCTCAACTGAAAATCGTTACGTGTAAATGTACGTAGGAATTCACCACATCTGTACACGTCTAAAATTTTAACGTGCGCATATCTGGGCTTTCGCATGAAAAGTAACCTTATGACCGGTTCTAGTTTAGGGGATATTCAAGTTTTTCTAAAGTGAATTCAAATTATTATGATCGGGTTAGAGTGGGGGAGGATACTGGAATCTATAGTTTACCTATTGGTACTATACTTATATCCAGAATGTGACCGGATGTAGGTATAGTTCATGTTTGAAGAAAAAGTATGAAATGTGCGCTCATGTCACTCGTCGACTTTAGATGAGATGTGAAGAATAAAATTCAAAAATATACTGATGTCTTGTTTTTCAACTTCTACGGTTCGTTTTGGGCGTGAAGTGCCAGGAACTTATCCGGATATATGCCCCAATACGTAACTCCATACCTGTCATGAGGGCCCTTTTCATGTACACACCCACATATTCTGTATAGTAAGAAAAAATAATTATCCGTGATTTTGTGTACAATTTGAACCCCGTTAATCCGAGGTTGCCTTGAGGCTTGTTAAGAATTTTCGCTCACCTTCTTCTTATTCAAAATAATAGAATAATATATTATACGTTTTAGAATTCACCTATTTCAATATCCTCTTACAGAATTAAGTTCACAGGCGACTTTAAAGGATCTTTTTCCTGAACACCAGTACAACCTTGACGTCTTGCCTCATATCAAGGAACTTCCATATGATGTAAATAATCCACAGTTGAGTAATTTACGAAGAGTTGTTGATGGCGAGATAACCAAATTTCATGAAAGATCACGTTTACTCTCAAGGGATCATGTCATTGTTGGATGGGTTTCGGGAAATATAGTTGCACCTCTATCTGATTTGGCTGGCAAAACTAGACTTGTATTTGACACGAAGATCAACAATTTTGTAATGCTGGACTTTGACGAATTTAGGCTATTGGGTGTTGGCCGTCTTTTGTCACATGTGAGAGAAGAAGATGGCGCTATTCATGTACGCAGACTCCAACCTCGAGCAAACTCTCAAGCAGTCCATCAACCAAACGCTCAATTAAACCATCCAGCAATCCATCAAGAAAATCGCCAAGTAAATGTTGAAGCCAACATTCGAGCATTTCACGTGTACGAGCAATTTTTAAGAAGACAGACATACAAAAATTAAATCAAAATTAAATGAAAAAATACTAAAAATAAAATACACTAGCGTGTGTGATCTAAAGTGAGTTCAAAATGTTACAATTATCAAAAATAATATTGAATATTATTTCTATTATCGTTACTTGTTAGTTGGCAATTACATTCTGCTAACTTTTTCATCCCACTTCAGATGTGAAATATATTCAGAAAAAGAGATTACTTCGAATAAATACATGATTGATGGACGTATATATGAACCTATTTCTTAAGTGTACTCACTCAAAAAATCAAAGTCGCCCGATTTGAATATATCTTATGTATGCAATATTTGATGCTATTGAATAGTAACTGCGCATTCACACATGACACCAAACTGCACTGCGCATCCATAAGTGTCGTGAAAGTGTACTGCGCAGCTACGTATACCATAGAACTCAACTGCGCAGCCCAATTTACAACCGAACGATAGTACGCATCCACATGTGTCATAGAAGCGTACTCCGGTGGAGCACACCGCTAAATGTTGAATAATTCAAGTGCGCGGCCCTACATATCTTTACCTAAATTCGAGAAAGAACGGTCGAACTTTCCAGGCGGGGTTATTGCTTTTAAGAATCCGTGCATCGAAATATCGTTCGTTCTCGAATTTAGCTGAAGATTACACATCCAATATCGGTGGTTCTAGCAACTTGATGCAGGTAGAGCCCCGCGTGCAACGAACCTTGAGGAAACTTTGATCGATCTTTTCAGAATGTATGCATGTATTTTCCAGCGGCGTTGGCAGATAGTGTATCGAACGGTCTAGAAGCCACCCATGGATCTTTCCTAGCATAATCACGAGAACTCATACCATATCCATACTGTATCCATACTTCTTTCTTTTATGTCTCGAACCTTCTCGAAAATTCTTTGTATAGAAAATCGTTGAGAGATCACCACGTCTACAAAGAATCTTCTGGTAGGCTCGAGACGTTGAATTTTGAATATGCACCATTATAGGTGGAAGTTGATAATATATCGATTCATCTTTTCTGCAAAGCAGTTTGAGATTATGTCCAATATCGATGCTTCTGGGAAGTTAACGGATATTGAAAACCTCGAAAGCAAAAGCTTATATTCAAGCCTTCCAGGAACTTCGATGTATAGCAAATCGACAGAGATGACGTCAAAATTTCCAGAAGGTTCGATCACTTCTCGGGAATCCCCAGAATTTGATTCTTGGGTGTTATTGCAGGGACCCACCTCGTTAAGCGAACTACGAATTAGTTCCAGCCTTCTAGAAATGTCGATCACTGTTTAACGACTGAGGTGATCCAGAAATTTTCCCGAGTAAGAATTTAAAAGGCAATCGATCCACTTTGATCGAAAATCCTAGTAAAGCAAAACTCTAGAAAGTGCCAGAATTTTGATATATCCCTGATCCCACATGCGCCACCTACATAAAAGTTGCATGTGGGTTCGGTCGGTAAAACAGGGTCCATCATTATTGGTCGAGTCAAGAATCTGCGCCAAGGATCTACCTTAACGACCAAGTTACCGATTGTCGGTAACTGATCAGTGGCGCCATCTGTCGGTGACAGCTAGAACTACGTAGTAGTGTCCTCGAACCTATCTATATTAACTACTGTTGTTCTGCCCAAGCGAGAGAGCATACTAGCTGAAATTACAAATGAACAAATTTTAGGTAATTCAATGTAACTAATGAACTGACTTTTTTAACCTGTCATTAAGGAAACTGGGAAGTCTTTGGGGTCCAAATGCAGATTTTTCTCTCCTAAATTAATAAAGGTCTTTCCCAACAATAATAATCTTTAGATTTCATGTAGATTTTCTAATTTTTGTAATAAAAAAACTATAAATTTTAATGAATTTCAGTACTCTACTCTAAGTCGTCCCTCACGACTCGCTTGGAAAATCTGAGTTAGGGTATAGAAGAATCTGGTGCAAAGTTTAAAGATCAAGGCTTCGTCTCTGCTAAAAAGAAAGATGGAAAGAGAAGATGGAAAGACTGCGAAATTATCACTGTCTCAACCTCGCGGCGGCCAGTCCCTTCAAGTCGCTATCGGCAAAAAAGTTGCTAAAAATTCACTGCAACAATTACTTCTTTCTGCAGAAGACTTTTTAAAAATTCAGACTAGCTTCCATCTTAGTCAGAAGAAAGTAATCAGAATCGCTGCAGCTATTCATGTGGTTTCTAAAAATTCTAAGGTTGTTGAAACTCATTTACAGAAAAAGATATCGGCTAAAAGCCATTGCGTGGATGAATTTTATGGATTTAAGGAGTTTGATTTTGTCAATGTCAAGGCTGATGAGATTTCCAAAGCTACCCACACAGTAGCTTATTGCATTAACCTAGAAGGCTTGATCAAACACGTCAAGGCGAAAAAAAAATTATCCAAATGTCATTTGAAGTTTGGAATTGATGGTGGAGGAGAGTTTTTGAAAGTGTGTCTGTCAATACAATCGAGTGAAAAGAGGAAGAATTGTATGGGTGCCGTCAAAGGTATGAGCAAGGAATTTCTGCAAAGCGTTTTAAAGATTCTGGCGTCAAGATATTGCTCGTACTCGCACTGGCGCAGGTTGCCCAGGAAAACTACGAGAACGTATCGCAGCTGCGGTCGACAATAAATATTAATAATTTCGAAGGGCCTATTGCCACTGACTTGAAACTCGCAAACATTATGGTGGGTATCATGTCTCACATCAGCTCTTATCTGTGTACGCGGTGTTATGCGAAGAAAGGAAATTGCAAGATCGTGGAATGTATAGAACTTTAGGCAATACAATGCAAAATTAAGTTAGTTGGTGCATACATTTCTTCAGCTGATCCCTCCACCTGAACTACATCTGATGCTGGGTGTTTTAAATACCATATTTATGAATTTGCTAGCTGAATTCGAAGATGATGCTACTCGGTGGGCAGAATCATGCAACGCATGGAAGTCTCGGTTTCAATTGAGATTCATGTAAAAAGTTACTTGACAATGTATATCACTACGTGATACGGGTCGAATAGGGTGCTTAAAATACGTAAAAGCCTTCGCGGACTTCGGAGCCGTCGTACAATCATGTTTTGGTAATCACCGTGATCCTTGTTTTGTGGATAAAATCGAGAATTTCAAGAAGAGTTATTTGGATTTGGATATTTCTGTTACTCCTAAAGTACTCGCTGTATTTTCCACGTTACCTGACTTCTACGAAGAAATGCAAACAGGTCTAGGATTCTTTAGCGAGCAGCCGCCGGAGTCTGGTCAATCAGGTTTTTAAGCCGCCTGGACAAAGTATAAAGTATCTAAGAATCATCCAGACTACGCAATCAGGCTACAACGTGCATTATGTGAATATAATAGTCTTTGCTCATTTTGAGCTTACAATCATATTTTAATAATATCGTTAATAAAAGTTTTCAGTTCATAATTAAATTATTAGAGTCGTCATTTAATTTAATCACAAGATACACAATATGATAAAAACATTTTTCCATGTCTCATCCTCCAGAAACGAAAAATTGAGAAAAAATTCAACAAAATTCCATAAAAAGCGTAATGTTCAGGAGGCCATAATTTCGATGCGATTAGAGCTGGAGCATTATTTTTGTTAGATTTGCTAAAAATTAGGTCCTCCTTAACCTATCTGGTAGCAACATTCTTCTCAAATGCTCGGAAAATGAGTTCTTTTGGAAAACAATAAATTCCATTTGGAAAATTGATGTTGAACAAAATTTCATAAAAATGGGCCGTATTCTAAAGGCCATAATTTTGGTTCTATTAGATCTAGAGGAATGTTTTTGTAGGTCGACTCAAAATTAAGTCTTCTTTAATTAATTATTCGTTAATTTTTACCAGATGTGCATAGGAAATAAGTTATTTCCCCCAAAAAATATTTTTTTTCTAAATTTAAATTATTCGCTTAAAATCGACTTCTTAAGACCATAATTCCGAAACTTTCAGAGATGGAACATTCGTTTTTTTCATTTTGCAAAAAATTGCGAGCACTTTAATTCCTGTTTAGGTGTTTGGGACATAGGATAAACTGGATAAGGCAATCTTCAAAAAACTAATTTTTTCCATTTTTTCACCATTTTTCAAAAATATTGAAGGGTTACACTTCTCGCAAGATGTTGAGCACCTGCAGCCCTTTTTTGGATGCCAAACTGAATGGTTTTAGCCAATGAAATTCCACGTTCAACTAATTTCCAATAAAATATGTTGATTAACCTTTTCAAAAAATCAAAAAAAGAGTTTTCTCAAAAATTATCGTGGGGCATCTCAGAAGTATTATCCAGAAAAAAAACCCTATATGCAAGCCCTTTTGAGTTGAAGTCTGTCGAAGCAGATTTTTTCTGGTTTCACCAGAAAATTATTTAACCAGTAGATCGACAAAATTTAACACCAGAAAATTAATTAATCAATTACCCTGGTCGACAAAATAACATCTACCATTAAATTATTCAGATTCAGTGAGACGCAGATTCGCGTCGCCTGTGGATATAGGAGAAAAGAGAAATGATCTGCACCAGTCACGGTGGCGTAATTGGTTAACGCTCCACTCGTGAATAGTGGCGTTTCCGGTTCAAATCCGGGCTGAGGCAGATTTTTTCTCGTTTCGCCAGAAAATTATTTGACCAGTAGATCGACAAAATTTAACATCAGAAAATAAATAAATTAATTACCCTGGTCAACAGAATAACATCTTCCAGATAAATTGTTAGATTAGGAACTTATTTACTTCCAAAACTTTCCTCGTTCTAAATTAAAGCTTCGATATTGAGTAATGATAGTGAGATAGTAGATACTAGTATGCACGTTTATATATTTAGAATTATCTTGTTGACTATTCATTAGTAGCGCTGTTATCAAATTTGTCTGTCGAACAGTATCATCTTTAATAGAAAATGGATATATTCGTCAGTAGTCTATTCTACACTTTAGCCGTTTTCCTCAATTCTATTGGTAAATACATTATAATATAATATATAAAAATTTGCAGAACGTTCGTTATAAAGGATAGATTGTAGCCCATCTGAAAATGGTCACGCAAGATTATTTGCGAAGTCAATCTTTCCCCGCTGTTTGGTCCTGCCTTGCTCTGTCCTACTGAAAAAATACACTAGCCGTGAAAGGTCCACCCTCCTTCGGTGCATACCATATTTTTTACAACAAATGCACGAATTCAGAGTATCCAGAAATGTCTCAGATTTCCGGAATCTTTCTATAATTTATGGTAATCTATTGACAATTTATGTTAAATTATCGCTAATTGTTAGTCAAATCTGTCATACAATCTGTCAACACGATCAACTGCTTGCTGGAGGATCACATTTTGTGAGCCCAAAGTGTGAGGGCATAGATGTATAATTTTCATAAGACACCTATGATGTAACACTATTACTACCTAGCGAGCAAAGAGATAAATTGGAGTTAAAGTAGTCGTATTCAATCATGGTGACATCAGAGGGAGCAAAAGTGTGACGTCAGACATGAATATTGAAAATTGTACATCTATGATCTAACATTTGGGCTCACAAGAAGAACTCGTCAAGAGATCAGTTGATAGCGTTGACAGAATGTTTGTCAGATTAGACCGATTCAAAGCTATACAACACCATAAATTATGTTACATTACCATAATTTAACGATAAATTATCACAATTTCCCACAAGTCAACATAAAATTCCGGAAATAACTAGAAGTAACCCCAAAAAAGCCTAAAAAGTCCTACTTCTACACATTGGTGCATAATATAATCATTAGTTGCCTGATTTTCTGGAAAATGAGATTTTGTCCCAGAAAAACTGAAAATATTATCATCTGAAGAGATTTTTGAAGATTGGGTACATTATGTATATTATGAAAAAAATTCTGTTTCATAATTTTGACAAAACTCTGATTCTTATTAGGTAACGAAGGGTCTTGAAATGAAACTTTTAAGAGCATGGCCGTTTATGATTTACACAATGTTCTTTTTACCTTTGTTTATCCAAATTTGATAGTTTTTGCATTCATATTCAAAACAGTAGCAATCAATTGCTAAAAAAGAGATATCGACCTCAAACTCAATCAAGTTTAAGAAAGCATCAACTCGAGGATTTTCAGGAATTATTGCTCATTTTCTGCTTAGTCAAAATAATAAATTATAGGTCCTGCAATTCACTTCTATTTCTTCTTACAGAATTGAGTTCACAGACAACTTTAAGGGAATTATTTCCTGAATACAATGGTTATATCTTGCCTCCTATCAAGGAACTTCCATATGATGTACACAATCCGCTTTTGAGGAATTTACGAAGAATCGTTGAGGGCGAGATAATCAAATTCGATGTGAGATCAACTTTATTCGCAAGGGATCATGTCATCGTTGGATGGAAGCCTAGAGATTGGATTGCACCTCTATCCGATTTGGCTGGCAAAACTAATGTTGTATTCAACACAAATACCAACAATTTTGCAACCCTGGACTTTGGCGAACTTAGGCAATTGGGTGCTGGTCGTCGTTTGGCACGTGTTATTGCGGAAGATGAGGCTATGGCTGCACGCAAAGTGCAAAATCTAGCAAACTCTCATGCAGCCCATCAACCAAACGGACAATTAAATCGACAAGCACACTACCAAGCAGCCCATGTAGCAAACCATGAAATATTCCATCCATCAATCCATCAAGAAAACCGTCAAGTAAATGTTGAAGCAAATATTAAAGCATTTCATGTATACCAACAATTTTTATGGAGAAAGGGACACAACCAATCAAATTAAAAGAACATGCAAGAATAAAATGAGATAGCGTATGTGATCCGAAGTTGGTTCAAAACGTTACAATCAATTGAAATTTACGTGAATTAAAAAAAAAAATCCAGAAAATTCTGCAGAATGAAAAATAATTTATACGAATTGAGGGTGAATTCGAAATGAAATCTCTTGAAATTCTATTAAATTTATACTTTTAAAATCCTTGACATTTATTCAAAAACCTTGAGAGCTTTTATAATCTTTCAAAAACAGAGAAATCCTCGGAAATTTTATGAAATCCCTTGTAATCTTTTGAAGTATCATAAAATAATAAATTAATGAAAAAAATGTCATATTAATTCAGAATTTTAGTTACAAATCACTTTTTAATATTTTCAAATTCCCTAAAATATTTTCAAATTACATAAAATCTGGTGATGTCACCTGAAATCCTGGAAAATTTATCAACAATACCTTGTGAGCTTTCAAGATCCCTTGAAATCATTGAAATCCTCGGAAATCTTATAGAATCACTTGGGATTTTTCCAGATAATGCAATAGGCCCTACAAAATCGTGCCATATTTTCCAAAATTCCAGGAAACTTTTTAATACCCCTTGAAAATTTTCTAAATACCTGAAAATCTGTCAAATCCTTGGAAATTCCTAGAAATTTTTTAAATCTTTTCAAAGTGCCCGTTTGAAAATGTGTGTTTTTTTAAAATTTAGATCAGAATGAAATCTACTTTCTTATGAATAATCTCATGTAAAAAGAGTATGAAATACATTCACAAATCAAAATTAGATTTCCAAACTGCCTCCTTTTCGGCTCATTGAAGACAAGTAAATAACAACGGAAAAAAAGAACTGAATTACTTTAAATTACTGGGATCTTTAAAAAATACCTTAAGATAATTCAACAACTTTCAATTCTTTTGGAATGCCTTAAAATTTGTCAATCTCTTGAAAGAGCTTCGGAATCTTCTGAAGTATACTGAAATATTTTTAATCATTTCACATCTTCTCAGGCTGCCGAAATAATCGGAAATTCTTTGGAATCTTTTAATATACGCTGAAACCTGGCATAGGTTCTATAAAATCGATCTATATCTTCGAAATTTTTGGAAATTCTTTGATACAATACCCCATGCAAATGTTTTCAAATCTCTTGAAAACTCTTTAAAATTGTTTTGAATACTCTAAAATATTTTTAATCCTCTCAAACCAATTAAATATCACTAATACTCATTTTAAGTACTCTTGAAGCTTCCAAATCCTTGGAAGTCTGTTGAAATCAATTGAAACATTTGACAGCTCTTGAAAATGCCTCAGAATCTTTAAAATAATTCAAATCCTGTCTTAATGAAATATGGCAGTGTAAACTCATAGGAATCGGCCTCATTCAAAAAGAGAAAACCCAATTCAATTTAACTTTGCTTGATATGTATATTGCAGTACATTAAAAATTCGAAGCCGTTCGAGGAACTGACAGATTCGCAAAATCACAAACCAATTCGTTTGAGGATACCCTACTAAAAAAAAGTCAGGAATCGTCAGAAAAAAATTCAGGACTTCTGACCATTTCTGACCACTTCTGTTACGTTTCTCGACAGAAATCGCCAGGAAAAGTCAGAATTCATGAGAAATCTTCAGAAATCGTCAGATCTTGGGTGCGAAGGATAATCCTTTTATTAGGGGTCCAAGAATAGAATGTCATGAACCCTACCGTCTTATATTCCCCAGTATACCGAAGCGTTGGTCGTTTGGCGTCTTATATCGAAATATATTATCTCGTTTCGACTTTGTCCAGACAGTTTCAATAAGACTTCGGCATGATGTTCCGGAATCGGAATGATTCCCTTATCAGATAGCCTTTATCATAACAAAGAATCGTAGAAGGATCTAAAAGTTTGGTGCCAAATTGCCATAGAACATGAAGTTGAAAGTTCACGTAGATAGTCCTTATAATAGATAAAATGATGAAAAACTTGGTCTTGTGTGCACTCTTATCAAGAGAAAATGCGTATAAATCTTCAAGTTACGGAAAACGGTTGGAATGCATAAAAAGTAGTCATAAGTAGCAATTAGTTGAGAGTTGGTAAAGGTAATAAAAATTAAAATAACGTATGGAGACGGAGTGTAGAACCTCCGTCTCTGCGCACGGTTTTATCTTAGTTGAGTGGAAAATTCAAAATTAGCATGAAGATTTAGAAGTTGGGCCAGGGGCAAAGAAATGGATGTGGAAATAAAAAAGCGGTACATTATTCTAGAAACGCCTCTACTTGGAACTCTTCCCGAACCTGAACTTGATAAATTAAAATTTAAAATTTTTAAATTTAAAGATTTTTCGGGTTTCAATCGTGAGCGAAACTATGAATGTTGCCGACGTTTCGTGAACATTGCAGTTAACTTCTTCAGAGCTGACCTTGAATTGAAGTTTCAGGTTATGTTGTTCTTATATATGTATTCTCTACGATGCCTGTGATTGGCCAGAGCGCCCCATGATGGAGACTGGTTAAACTTGATTGGCCAATCAAGTCTTTTTTTAAAAACCCGGAAGGACGGAAAGCCAAATCGGATTGGTATTATATCCATTTTTCCTATTGATGTTATTAGGGTGTTATGAGATTTCGATTGCTTCTCTATGTTTTCTTGGAAAAATATTGTACATCTTTGCGATGACGGTTGTTTTGTCAAATAAAATGCTATGTTCTGTTTCGATATGATGCTCAGCTACTGCTGATTGCGTGAAATGTTTTGCCGTAGATAATACATATATAAGAACAATATAACCTGAAACTTCAGTTTCAAGTCAGCCCTGAAGAAGTGAACTGCAATGTTCACGAAACGTCGGCAACATTCATAGTTTCGCACATGATCCAGTCCATGCCTGTTTGGCATGAACCGATTCCTCTTCGTGTCAGAGAAATCCTGCATCCTTTCTAATGCGTCTGTCAATTTTTCGACGAGTTCTCCAGCGTCTGTGAAATCTGTTTTCGCTAACATGATATCTTGTTTCGCCTCAGTCTTTTGACTAACGTCAGGCTCCTCCGTCACATCCATCGGACCCTCCAACTCCTGGCACACATTCCGGTTAAATTTTTGTTGATTCATCTCCATGCTGTTCCCAAGAGTAGCTATGGCAATGTGAGCCCACCCCCGTAGAGCCCCGCATGCGGGGGTAAGGTCTGCATACTCTAAGAGGCGACATGGTATCCTAGGTTGCCAGGCTTCAGCGCGTCAAAATACACTGAAATCATGTGTGAAACACTCGTAAGAATACTTTATAACATTTAACAACGTCTATAAATGCGATTTTCAGCGATTTTTCACGGTTTTTCGCGATTTACTCAAAATTTTGGGGGTGTACGGGGAAAACGAACACCAAGTTCAGATTCAGCGCGTCAAAACACATAGGAATATACAGGTGTCGTCAAAAGTACCGCCCACTTTTTATTTTTTGTGTGCCGGTGTAATGAATAAAGAAGGCTATAACAACCAAATCATGGACCTTCTTACTGAGGATACATATAAAAAACTTAAAAAAGACCCTACAAAAACAATAGCCAGAAAAACAAAAAGCCTTCTAAAAAACTCAGCGCAATAAACTAACCAACATACAACCTAGCACGTGATGTAAGCTGGTTTTTGAGGTACCGACTTAATCACAGGAGTGGATATGGTGAGGTTTGGATTGTCCAGATAATTGAGTCGTTCCAATTGGGAGACTGGTCAGGCGCAAATGGGTCGCTGAGCAGGAGTTGCTGTGGCGCTGGTCGGGCGCTACTGTGGCACTGGTCGGGCGTCGGCTGGATGGAGTTGAAATGTGGGTGCCCCGTGAGTAGTTAAATGTCGATTGTTTCGAGCCAGGAATTCGTCCAAGTTTTTCATCGAATTTTTCTCTGTCTGTCGACTGCTGTGTGGAGGTAGACTAAACTTCTGGGCACCTCGAGAAGAGAGGAGGTATCTATAGCCTTTTAGACCGTCCATACGAAGCGGTGAGAAGTTACTCGATGTGGAGGCTGTCAGGGCGCTATCCGGGCGCTGACTCGGCAGGTTGAGGCAGCGAGAATTATTTTGGTCCGGGGCAACACAGAGGGGCCGCGAGCGACGGATGTGCTGGTGGGCCGCCGTTCGCAACCGAGGGTGGAGGAGCACCACGTGCTGTGGTTTGATAGAACACTGTCTCACTAATATCTATTCCTCTTTCAATAACCAGTTCTACGAACAAACCTCAGGAGCAGCAATGGGATCGCCAATCTCACTTGTAATAGCCAACATTTTTATGGAAAATCTAGAAACTAAAATCTTTAACAAATTCAAGATCAAACCGAAATTTTGGTGCCGTAACGTTGAGGACACTTTTGTCATCTGGAGACATGGACTAGACGAACTAAACAAATTTTTCAATTTCATCCATCAAATACATCCTAATATCTAGTTCACTATGGAAATTGAACAAAACGGAAAGTTACTTTTCTTGGACGTACTAGTTTATAAAAGATCCGATAACACATTAGGACATCAAGTTTACAGAAAACCCAAGCATACAAACAGATAACTGCATGCCTCCTCCCGCCACCACCTGCACTCCGCCCTGGATGCAGATGTGCTGGTTTTTTTTTTATCTTGGATTCGGAATCAGCTACCCCAAAAACATATAGTAAACATGGTCTGACCTCCAGACCCGAAAAAATATGTTTTATGAGGTTGTGTCAGAACCCTGACGTGCTGGTGTTCTTTGGACCTCGTATTCGGATTCAGCGATCCCAAAAACATATAGTAAACATGGCCTGACCTCCAAACCCGAAAAAAGATTTTTCATGAGGTTTTTTGAGGTTATGTCAGAACCCTGACGTGCTGTGGTTTTTTGGACCTCGAATTCAGATTCAGCGACACCAAAAACATAGAGTAAACATGGTCTGGCCTCCAGACCCGCAAAAAGATTTTTTTTGTGTGACTGTTATTAGAGAAATTCACATTTGAGATGCTATTGTATGGAAGATAGCCTAGTATTCGTCGGAACGTTTCTAACAAATTCAAAACTCCAGCATTTTGTATTACAGTTTGTAATGTAATTAAGGCTCCTATAACTTTCAAAACAAGAAATTTTGAAAGATTTTTATTTCTTTCAACACTTCTACTTGTTCACTAAATTTCTTAAAAAATAAAGTTAGACTAATTCTTATCCGTAGGAAAACGATAGACTAATGCTTATTCGTAATGGGACGATAGTCGCTTTCTTAACGGTAACGGAACAATAGCCTGATATTCGTAGAACCCATCGATATAAGAACAACTTAACCTGAAGCTTCAGTTTCAGGTCAGCCCTGAAGAAGTGAACTGCAATGTTCACGAAACGTCGGCAACATTCATAGTTTCGCAAACGATTGAAACCCGGAAAATCTTTAAATTTAAATCTATCATAATGAATCATCGTGAAAGTATTAAATCTATTATTAAAGAACGTGGAAACGTGGAATAATGATTTCATGGTATTCAAATCTTCCCAAGATTTCGAAAACAATCCGAAATTTAGCTCAATTGAAAAAAATGCTTTTGAACATTTTCAGAATATCAGAATGTATTTTCTTATTCTTTATTACTGTTTCATAATAAAAACTTCACATACAAAATATCTTCCAAAATATTGGAACCAATAGGAAAACTTTCTAAAGTTTCTAAAAAATAGATTTTTCAGATAAAAAAAAAAACAAACGGAAGATATGGACCCTTTTCAAAAGTTCAAAACTTGGAAGATTGTATAAAATTTAATATTCCTAAATTGTGAATTGCTCGCTTGGGAACATAATAACTTCTAAAGCTTCTGACCTTCTAAATTAAAGCTTCGCTATCGATAACGTTAAATTATCCAGAACAATTTTTATTTTTCGCTAATCCCACCTTATCAGACTGCAATTTATAGCATGCAGGTGGAATAAATGCAGTACATACTGGCATATGTATGTAGAATTATTTTGTGGAATATTCATTTGTGGCGCTATTCATTGGTATACCAGTATCATCTATAATAGAAAATGAAGATAATCGTCGGTACTCTTTTCTTCACTTCAGCAGTTTTCCTTAATTCTATTGGTAAATATATAATAACATGAAGTACCAATGACTTACAGTACGTCTTATATACATACAACCTCAACTGAAAATACCCATGTGTAAATATACGTGGCAATTCACGACATCTGTGCACGTCTAAAATTTTAACGTGCACATATCTGGACTTTTGCATGGTATGTTCATGTTTAGAGAAAAAGCATGACAAGTGCGCTCATGTCAGTCGACTTTAGATGGATTTTTCTCGAAGAGCAGTTGTTTGAAGAATTGAAAAATACACTGGTGTCTTGTTTTTTAAATTCGAGAGTTTGTTTCGGCCGTGATGTGCCGAGAACTTATCGGATTATATGCCCCAATACGCAACTCCATACCTGCCATAAGGGCCTTTTCATGCAGATCCCCACATATTCTGTATATTAAAAAATAAATAACTATACATAATTTTGACAAAACGGTGATTATTAATCATTGCTTCAGCTTGTTTTTGCCCCATGCATCTTCAGTATGTTGATCGATCTTTTTACAATTTCACACATTTTATGAATTACTAACAAAGAGACGTCAACCTTAAACGCAATCGCATTTGAAGAGTCATCGAAGGTCTTCAGTAGGTGTGTTCACGAGACGTTAGTTGATCCGAATGAAGGAATTGCGTTAATCCGAAGTTGTCTTGAGGTTTTTTAGGAATTTTCGCTTACCTTCTCCGTATTCAAAATAATAGAATAATATATTATACGTTTTAGAATTCACCTATTTCAATATCCTCTTACAGAATTAAGTTCACAGGCGACTTTAAAGGATCTTTTTCCTGAATACCAGTACAACCTTGACGTCTTGCTTCATATCAAGGAACTTCCATATGATGTGAATAATCCGCAGTTGAGTAATGTACGAAGTATTGTTGATGGAGAGATAACAACATTCCATGAGAGATCACTTTTACATTCAAGGGATCATGTCATTGTTGGATGGAAACCGTCAGCAGATCTAGTTTTACCCCTATCTAACTTGGCTGGCCAAACTAATAGTGTATTTAACATGAAGGACAACGATTTCGTGACACTGGAATATGTTGAACTTCGGCGATTGGGTGTTGGCCGTCGTTTGTCACTTGTTCGTGAAGAAGAACACGCTATTGCTGCACGCAGACTCCAAAAACAAGCAATCTCTCAAGAAGTCCATCAACCAAACGCTCAATTAAACCATCCAGGAATCCATCAAGAAAAGCGCCAAGTAAATGTTGAAGCTAACATTCAAGCATTTCACGTGTACGAGCAATTTTTAAGAAGACGTACATACAAAAATTAAATCAAAATAAAATGGAAAAATACTAAAAATAGAATACAGTAGCGTGTGTGATCTAAAGTCAGTTCAAAATGTTACAATTATTGAAAATAATATTGAATATTATTTCTATTATCGTGACTTGTAAGTTGGCAATTACATTCCACTAACTTTTTTCTCCCACTTCAGATGTAAAATATATTTAGTAAAAGAGATTAATTCGAATAAATACATGGTTGATGGATGTAGATAGATAAACGTTAATTTTTCAGCCTGCTGGCCTTAAAAAATTGACTTGCTTACACATCCATTTTTACAGAATTTTCTTGAAACTAACCCTTAAAAACTAACATCCATCCATTCCTTATCTCTAAGCCGCACGCTCGTAACGCCTTGCCTTCCTCGCTCCATCTCGCTCGCATGTCCCTACTTTTTCGCATTGCCTCCCTTTCCAACCTCTGTTTTTGCTCTAAAACCTACTACTTATCTACTACTTACAATATTTACATGTTACTTATATCTACTTTCTCTCCTCTTTACAATCTTTCCGTCTCCATTCCTCTTCCTCCTTCCTTCTCTTCATCTCCATCTTACCCAACACTCCCTTCACCCATGCTACTACCTTTTTTTCCCCCTTTTCATGCAATAATGCCTCCATGCTTATCTCACTTCTTTCCACCTCCACGCACTCCTCTAACCAGTGCTCCACTCTTGCATCCCCTTTCCCACAAAGTTCACATATCCTCTTCTCCCGAGAGAGCCAGAACCTATTGAAACCCTCCATACACCCACACCTCATCCTCGCTATAAGTTCCTGACTTCCTTTCTCTCCTTTCACACACAAATATTGCGCTCTTGCCCTTGGCATAATCTACACATAGTTCCCGTTAAATCTTGACTCTCTTATTCTCTCTTCACCTTCTGTCTTCTCTCTCTCCATGCTGTTTTGCTTAACCAAGTCATAAACCTTCCTTCCTTCCTCGTGCATCCTTCTCACTTCATCCATCTGCAGTCCATTCATTCTAAAATACCGCTCCCTCTCCGCTTCCATCTTCCCACCCCCTCCCCTGTTCTCCTTCTCCCACCAACACTCTCTAACCAGCCTACTTCCCCTTTCTTCCAAAAATTTCTCCTCACATTTACACGCCCGGCTCCCTGCTAGAATTCCTACACTCGTTCTCCCCGTCTCCCTCCTGACAATATAATTAGGCGTGTTCCTTGCCAACCCCAGGGTTCACTTTACATACCTCTCCTGCGTTCCATTTACCTCTTCACCTTCCTTCCACCCCCACACCTCTACCCCATACAATAGCACACTCATCACTAGTGATTCAAACAATTTCATTCTCCTTCCAAAATCATCTGCGAATAACTTCTTTCCCAACACCCATACCTACCTCATCACCACATTTGCCCTCCTCACTCTCTCTTTCATGTGACCATCCACTCCCCCATTCCTTCGAAACACGAAGCTCCGGTACACAAACTCTTTCACCTCCTGTACGTCCGTTCCCTCCCACTTCCACTCCCTTCCCTTATCCCTTCCCCCTCCTTTTCTGAACACCATAACCTTGGACTTTTCCGCATTCAGCTCTAACCCTTTTTCATCCAGGTATCTTCTCAACCTCTTCATCATCTCCTTTAAGGCCTCCTCGCTGGTTGCCAGCAACGCTATGTCATCTGCATACGCTAGTGACCAAATTCTAACACCTCCTTTCCTGAATCCTCCTACCACACCGGCCTCCAGCTTACTTTCCATATCCGCAATTAAAATCGCAAAAAGCGTTGGGCTAAGTGGAAACCTTTGCCTTAGCCCCCTATCCATCCAGAATCCCTCCGAAATCCCCTCCCCTCCTCTTACCTTGTCTTTGGTTTCTTCATATATCTCCCTTACCCTTTCAATTAGGCCTTTCTCTGCTCCCCTATCCTACATCGCCTCCCACAACCTCCCCCTATCCACCGACGGAAACGCGCCTTTGAGATCCACAAAAAACGCGTACACTCTCGTCCCCTTCTTCGCTAATTGTCTATCCACCACGTGCTGCAGCACGTAGATATTGTCGATAGTACTCCTACCCGCCCTAAATCCCGCCTGCGTTTTCGACAATATTCCTTTCCCCTCGACATCCTTCCGCAGTCTCTCTGCCACCACCATTGCGTATACCTTATACGCCGTATTCAT
The DNA here is from genome assembly GCA_932178445.1 of Andricus quercusramuli. NCBI lineage: Eukaryota > Metazoa > Arthropoda > Insecta > Hymenoptera > Cynipidae > Andricus > Andricus quercusramuli. The sequence goes on along the minus strand of CAKNXH010060566.1, from coordinate 86,258 downwards.
TAGCGTAATCCCTCTATAATTTTCCTGCCTATCTCTATCCCCTTTCTTATACAGTGGCACTATTAACCCTTCTCTCCACCCTTCTGGGAATCCCTCGCCCCTCCATACTTTCTTCACTACCTCCTTCAGCCTCTCCCTAATCTCTTGTGTACTAAACAGCCATGCTTCGTTCTCTACCCCATCCAGCCCTGCTGCTTTTTACCTTTTCAACTTCCTTATCTGCTTCTCTATCTCCTCGTCATTCAACTCCTCCATCTCTGCCTCCCCCGTTCTTCTACTTCCCCCATCCGTCTTCCTTGAATCCGAGCCCTGGAATGATTCTTTGAAAAACTCTCTCCACTTCTCACTCCCTATCTTCTCGCTAACCCCCACCCTACGCTTCCTAAACCTATTTATTATCTTCCAGACGTCCCCCTGTGTCCTAACATTTGCTAACTCCTCTTCCAGATCTTTCTTCTTTTCCTGTTCATTCTTCTCACACACCAATCTAAACCCCTTCCTCATTTCTACGTACTCCTCTCTTCTCTCATTACCCTCTTTCCACTTCTTGTACTTCATCTTTACCTTCCTCTTCATCTTTTTACATTCCCTGTCCCACCACGACTTCACCATTCCTTTGTTCTTCTTTCTAAATACCTTCTTTTGCACACAACCTTTCACCTTCTCATTTAGATCCTCCCAAATCTCTTCCACCGACTCCCCTTCAAAGCGTACCTTTCCTAGCTGCTCCTGATACTTCTCTATCGCCTCTCTCGTCCAGGTCACCCTCTCCCCTATCGAGACTTCTTCCCTGCCTTGCCTTCCGCCACCCTCACCTCTTATCCACAGACTCAATGGCTGATAGTCTGATTCCACCCTGCCATCTACTGCGAATTTTCCCGTCTCCTCCCGTCGTTGCATATTCATGACCACATAATCTATCACCGACACCCCCACCTTACTTACATATGTGTATTCTCCTTCTTCGTCCCCATTTGCCATACCATTCGCCATTGCCCACCCTCTATCCTCCATCCAGTTCCTTAGAATCTCCCCCTCCTTATTTATTACATTATCCTTCGATTTCCTTTCGAAGCTCTCCCCTTCCCTGTAAAGTCCCCCTTCGCTCCCTATTCTCGCATTAAAGTCCCCACCCAGTACCACCATACCCTCTTCTCTTTCGCCCAGCAGGTCTTCCACTCTTTCTTTAATTCTTTCCATCCCATCCTTATTGTACACTGTCACAAACTTACACTTTATCCCTCCTATTTTTATTTCCCTCATTTGCACTCGCTCCCCCTCTTCCTCTCCATGAACTTTTTTTCTCTAATCCATCTCTAACCCCGGTTATAATTCCCCCACTGGCCCTTCCTTTCTTCTTCACTCTGACCGCCTCCTGAAGTCTCCACCTATATCCCCTTGGTAGCTTTGGCTCTATTCTATCCCATTCCTTTCTTTCTACCCACGTCCCTACCAGTCCAACAACATCAAATTCCTGGATATACCGCCAGAACTCGTCGTCCTTCTTCTTTACCCCTGCTACGTTCCAGTACATCACCTTCAGTACTCCTCTACCGTGCGTTACCCCCACCCCCCTACTTCCTACGAAACAATTCCCCCTGCACTTCGTTCAATACCTCTCTTTCCTCATCCCACCCCCACATCTTCCCGTCTACTCTTATTTTCCGATATCCTACCTTCGCCGATCTCCCTTCTCTCCTCTCCCTCCTCGCCCTGTCATAAAGCATTCTCTGTACTTCCCTTTCCTTTCTCGTTAAATCGTGATTTATGAAAACTCCCTCATCCTGTATCCTACTCTTATTCCGCATTACCTCTCTATCTATTTCTCAAGTGTACTCACTCAAAAAACCAAAGTCGTCTGAGGGTTGAGAATTCGGGGTTTTTGGGAATAACGTCTATTTTGGCAGTTTTTAACTCTTCCATTATTTTCATTTCTGTACCTCGAAAAATTCTAAACTTTTTCCCTTTAAAAACTTTAAGGTTAATAGTTGGATTTTTATTTTTATATTCTCGTCATAATGAGAAGGTATTCGTTTTGTGTGGAAATCATCGCTTCTTCCACTGAATCTCCACATTTCAAGACCTCCTGAATCCGAAAAAAAAGATTTTATGAGTCTGTTTGTTTGTTGTCGTTTTTATCATCTTCGTCGTCTGCACACCAGATAACTTAAAAAAAGTGGTTTCCGCCTTGACAGGCGTTTTTCATAACCAAAAAGAAAGCTCAGGTTTGTCAAGCAGCCTTTTTTGCGATAAGTACTCTTTTGTCAATATACTATTTGTTCGGGTGATTTGTAACTCTTTCAATAACAATAAAAAAAATAGTTCAGGAAAATAATCTTGAACTGCTCTGCTGTGCTCTGTGACCCTTGCTCATGCGCGCTGATGTTCCGTATGATTATTTTCATAGAAAAAAATTGATTTTTTTCCATAAGACACTATTGGAATTTGTTTTTGGCAAGCGAGAGCGAGTGGATTTTTGATCCTTTAGAACGCTCAGATTAAAAAGCAAACAATCGACAACAAAAGTTCAATAATTGAGAAGTAACTTCAAATGCTGAAGAATTAGCCATTATTTTTACAAATTGAGCCGAAAAAAAAACTTGTAATTTCTTTTACTATCCTATTGGTGCAATGCTGAAGTATGACTATTTTATTGATCTGACGTATTTGTTTTGTCTTGTGGTTGATAATATGAAAATAAAATGAAATGAGACTGTGTGTTTTGTAAATAAGGTTATAGCAACTGTTACGTCGTAACGTTAGAATTTATTTTTATCTTACTTGTTTTTCTGCCGATTTCTGAAATAAGTAATTTCTGAACCCTCGTAGAGATTCATATTTGCCAAACTGATTCATTGTACTTTGCACGTTGTAACAATATAACCATTTAAATCCTAAACCTTTCTGCCTGCTAAAACTCCTCGCTACGTCCATATTGTCTCCAGATTGCAGTTATAACTTAAGCCTATTTACGGAGCCGCCTGAACGTCCTAAACTCTGTAAATGCCGACCCTATCATAAACTGATGTGCCGCATCGCATTTACGATATTTTAAAAATTCTGGTCTGCAGATGTTTGAAACTTTCAAATTTTTACGTCACAAATTTGGGTGTGTCCGAATTCTCCTACCTACACTTTCTTCAGCCAATAGAGTATAAGCACTCCACTGACCTATCATCGCTTCTTCAAATTTTGTACATCGGCAAAGCACTCTCTTCAAATTGTTTTCAGATAATAACAGGATACCGCCGTGAACAGATCTTGTATAGTCTTGTCTGCTTACTTCAATTTCATACCCATTTTCTGTTTGAATGAACTATCTATAAGTTTCTTTAAGTGTGGGTGTTTTCACTGAACTGAATCAATTGAACTATTTCCTATTTTTTCTGCACGTTTGGCCCCGTTTATTTTTATTGTACAAGTAACACTTTGAGAATGGACTGGAGGATTTACATGAAAACTTGACTACGAGAAATAAAATTCTGTTAGGCTGTCTATGCGGCGAACTGCATAGGCCAGTTGCTCATTAGAGACTAAATTGGCAGCTTCGATTTCAGCGATGACATTATCTCGATGTCTTAGAGTGACCGGTTCATTTCCGATCGTTGGCGGAAAACGACGACATGGAAACCCCTGAGGAAAAAATTTCCGAAGTTGAGACCCATGGGTCAAGAGACCCTTGGTCACATGGTTCACAGGCGAGTACAATTAACAACAGGCAATAGATTTAGGAACCTTAAGAGTAACAACCAAAGACAGAGAAAGTCTTACAGAGATCGGCGATCGTGCCTTCAGATGGTTTAAGGAGCTTATTGCAATAAAGGCATAACTTGGAAAACTTAGGAATTTTCGTTTCTAGTAAGCATTTAAACACATGATTCAACTGTTATGATTCTGGGAATAGATGTTCCTAAATATCATTCCCAGAATAAAGTAAAGTGAATTTCACCTTTCGACGAGTCTCATGAAAATTAACATCATACAATTGTTCCGACGGAACAATATTATTGGGTGCTGTGAAATGATAGCCTTTTTCCTATTGTGTCATTTTTTTTGTATTACTCTGATGTTTAGCTAACGTATGGGGGAGACCACCCTACAGTAGTTAATATTTAATCGTAAGCACAAACATAAGTAAAATAATTAATACTTATTTAAATATATTAACAAGTATATTATCCTCACTGTCAATTAAATGGAATTAATTTTTTTATTACCAATAATATTTTAAATCAACGATTACACAGCCACACAAAAAAATCTTTTTTCGGGCCCAGAGGTCAGAGACCCAGAGGTCATGTTTACTATATGTTTTTTGGGTCGCTGAATCCGAATCCGAAGTCTAAAATACCCCAGCACGTCAGGGTTCTGACGTAACCTCATAAAACCTCATAACATTTTATTTTTTCAGGTACGGGGGACAGGCCATGTTTATTATATGTTTTTGGGGTCGGTGAATCCGAATCCGAGGTCCAAAAACCCCCAGAACGTCAGGGTTCTGACATAAAAAAAAAATTGTTCAGCATTTCGAACTCGAAAGTTCATTGCCTCACTACCCGATTCGGGTAGTGTTTCTAGGTGGATAAATACTACCAGTGTGGGTCCACCACACCCACGACGGGTCAACAACACGCAGTATTCCCCGAACGGTCACCCATCCAAGTACTAACCGCGCCCAACACTGCTTAACTTCAGTGATCTAACGGGAACTGGTGTTTTCAGCGTGGTATCGCCGTTGACATAACCTCATGAATTTTTTTTTTCAAGTCCGGTTGCCAGACCATGTTTCTTATATGTTTGTGGTGTCGCTAAATCCGAATCCGAGGTCCAAAAAACTCCAGCACGCCAGGCTTCTTACATAACCTCAAAAGACCTCATAAAATTTCATTTTCTCAAGTACGGGGGTCAGCCCATGTTCATTATATGTTTTTGGGGTCGCTGAATCTGACTAGAGGTCCGAAAAACCCCCGCACGTCAGATTCGGATTCAGTGAGCCCAAAAACATATAATAAACATGGTCTGATCCCCAGACTTGAAACAAAATTATGAGGTCTTATAAGGTTATGTAAGAACCCTGGCATGCTGGAGTTTTTTGGACCTCGGATTCGGATTAAGCGACACCAAAAACATATAATAAACATGGTCTGACACCCAGACTGGGGAAATTTTTGTTTGTTGAGGTTTTTCGATGTTATGTCAGAACCCTGACATGATGGGGGTTCCTGGACCTCGAATTCAGATTCAGCGACACCAAAAACATAGAGTAAACATGGTCTCACCTCAACAAATTCCAATAAAACCACCTTTCCATGCAGAAAATTGTAATTTAATACTGATTTTATATAATTATTATAATTAATCTATATAATTTTTCATGAAAATTCATGGTCAATTTGAAATTGAATTATGTTTTAGTTTGGAAAAACTAATAATAGAAGTACTATTAAAAAAAATGCAATTTGTAGGCTTTTTGTTTGAAAAGCTTCCAATTTGATAATAATTTCACACATTTCAATTTTACAATGTTATGAAAGCGTGATTCTAAAACACTGTAGAAAATACCCTAGTGCTGTTAATCGCTAGATGCGGATGGGATTTTCTCTCGTAAAAGACCAAAACTCCTTAGAGATTGTAGTTTAAATTCTTCTTTATTCTATCTCCCTGTCGTGGGGTCGAGAACCATTGAAACCAAGAAGGTGGTTTTTCACACATAAATAGCAAAATTAAAGAGCACTTGTTACACTTGGATCACAATGAGCGAGTAGAACGATAGAAAACTGTAGAATAGATGAACACGGAAGATGTCCGTCTCACACGGCGGCGAAGTCGTGACTGACTGAAAACCCAAAATCTAGCCGAGTCAAGCAGGAGGGCAGCACCAGCGGTGGCGAGGCGCACTACTCCTCGGCGCATGCCCCCATGGTGCATATTCTTCTGAGCGAGGATTGCGGGAGATTCCAACAAGCTGCCCGCCTCGTTCCTTGAACGAAACGTCACTGAACACCGCCCGCCAAAGATGATCTCTCCTACGAGGAATCACGATGAGTCTTCTTCTGCCGTTGCCTGGATGACTGGCCAAAGAGCAAGCTTCACGATGGGCTGAACATACTCTCCAGTGCAAGTCTTGATCGTGGCAGCGCGCACAAGTCCATCAAATCCCTCATGAGTATGAGTAACGCGGCCGAGAGGCCATCTTCCGTCAGATCTGATCAGAGACGAATCCAATACGACAACGAGATCTCCGACCTTTAAATTGGGGCGCTGACGGGTCCACTTGAGTCGTTGCTGGAGAGTATTCAGATACTCGCTGCTCCAGCGCTTCCAGAACTGATCTCGCATTCCCTTGACAAGTTTCCAGTGGGTCAGTCGATCAAGATTCGTCGCCTCGATGTGAATGTCCGGAATGGTTCCTAGAGGTCCTCCAATCAACAGATGCCCAGGAGTAAGGGCGTCTAGATCCTCGATATCACTGGAGAGAGGCGAGAGGGGTCGACAGTTTAACACTGTTTCGATGTTCACAAGCAAGGTGGAGAATTCTTCGTAGGTCAGGTTCTTGGGCTCGGCTATGCGTTTAAGATGAGTTTCAAAGGATTTAACCCCAGCTTCCCAAAGTCCTCCAAAGTGGGGAGCAGCTGGCAAGTGAACCGCCAGGGGATGCCTTCCATTGCCATTGAATTAGCGACGCGATCTCAGTCAATCCCACCAAGTGCTTGTTTCATCTATAAATCAGCGCGATGAAAGTGACTTGCATTATCACTCCATAACTCAGCCGGTTTTCCACGTCGGCCACAAAATCAGAGTAATGCACCCCGCAGACTCTCGGTGGTGAGATCACCGACAGCCTCAAGATGCATTCCCTTGGAAGCGAAGCACACGAAAACCGTCACGTAGCCCTTGGTAGTACGTGATCCACGTCCCTTGGTGGCATGCAGATCGAAGGGCCCAGCATAATCAAAGCCGGTGCGCGTAAAGGCTCGAACTGAGTTCACTCTTTTTGGTGGCAAAGGTGTCATTGCCTGTTCCATGGGTCTGGGTTGAGTTCGCGTGCATACAACGCACCGATGAATGTGCGCTCGAATTTGACGTTTTCCACCAACAATCCATGCGCGGCGAACGACGTGAACGTATGTCGAGCGAAATCCACCATGAAGTGCTCGGTGGTGGGCCCAAGTGATCACCAACTTAGCCAGAGAGTCGGCACTGGATAAGATCGGCGGATGAAGTGCGTTGTATGAGAGCGACGAATGCTGGAGACGACCTCCCACTCGCACGATACCCATCGGATCGACGAACACGTGGAGGCCTTTGAGGGCGCTTTGGCGCGAGAGGATACCTTCTTTCTTTTGAAGTTTCGCAACTCCGGTGCAAAGTGATGAAGTTGACTTAGAATCACGCATGCGTAAAATGTGTTGTTGAATTCCTCAACAGTGATAGGCGACAGAACAAGTACGGTGGAAGGACGCTTGATTCGCAGTCTCACCCAACGGCAAAGTCGTACTAAGAACCGCAGCAGTACATTTAAATCTGAAAACTTGGCCAGAACCTCATCAGCAGAGGTAGGTGGAGCATTCACATTGGCTGCGATTTGCCTGACGTTGACCGAGGCAAGATTAATGGAACTACATGGCCAATTGGAAGATGACTCGCGCAGCCAACCAGGTCCTTCTAACTATGACTTGTCATGAATGAGTGTGGTCTACCCAGCTCCTTGAGATGCCACGTTCGCTGGGTTCAGCTGAGACGGCACGTGTTTCCAACTGATCGATGGCAGGATTTCCTGAATATGGCTGATGTGATTATCGATCAATGAATTGACCACTGGTATACTGGAGTGGAGCCAATGAAGCACGATCTGAGCGTCACATCAAGCATAACATTCCTCTGGCGGAACGCATGGATAATCGGCAATAGTGCGAAGCAGTTTACTAGCAAGTGAGGCGGCTCGCAACTCGAGCCGTGGAATCGTCATCCTGGGCTCCGCTCTGGTGGAAGGCTGAAGGCTCTTGATGAAGTTCAATTTCGTTTTGGCGGCCAGCAGCACCGTTCATACGTTTGGATGGAATGGTATCAGGAAGTCGCGCGCCCTCACGTTTGCGTGCATCCTCATGTAAAAGCGAGTGGTGTAGAGATCCGTAAATTGAACAGCTTGAGCGAGAAGGACAAGTCCGGGCAGCGTGGCCAGAACGTATACAATTAAAGCACAGTCGCGACTGGCGGACGATGTCTCGACGTTTTTGAGAATCCAAGGCAATAAATCTTTCGCAGTGACCGGTGTAGTGAGTTCCTCCACAGCAGACACAGTTCTCGTTGCCTTGAGTAGCAAGTGTGCGATACCCTCGAGGTGTCGGTTGGGATGGACCAGGTGGCAGAAATGATCGATTGACAGCTGCGCGGTTGCTTCTGTTGCTCTCCAATATGCTAATTGTACGGCATCGGCGACTCAAGAACTCGAACAGTGTGGCGAAGGTGGGCATTTTCGGAGGTCTTATTACCGGATCAATTTCGAGTTTCTCCAATTCTTCCTCCAATGCTCGTCGAGTTAATGGATCCATACAACTAGTAGCCACGGAGATGAACCAATCGTCACAGTACTCTACGGGACGATCCAAAGCTTTGAGTTGCTTTCGGTGCCGTTCCAGAGTGTCGCAGAGGTGCTGCAGTTCCTTGGCGTTCTCGTCTCTCAAAGGTCGAAGATTGCGCAGCGCATTGATGTGGTCTTGGGCAAGCAGTCTTGGATGTTCATAGCGTGCAATGAGCATATCCCATACAGCAGTGTAGTTGGCTCCCGTGACAGGAAATGAGTCGACTGCCAGCTTCGCTTCCCCTTGTACATATGACTTTAAATAAAAGAGCTTCTGAACATCGCCAAGTTGCTCGTCTTTGTGAATGTGCGCCTGGAAAGCGTCTCGAAAAACCTCCCAGTCTTCTCTTTGGCCGGAGAATGTTGGAACTTCCATTCGAGGCAGGCGTACACTCGTCGATCCTGTTCGTTGCAGAGGCAAACTCTTGTTCCCAGTAGGAGTTTGCGTCCCAGAAGTGGTGGGAGTCAGCCTCTAACGGATGTCATACAACTTGGACTGAGACTCAATGTATGCTTGCTCAATCTCCGTGTAGACTGCGACGCCATGGTATCCATTGTCGTCACCAATATCGCTTTGAAGAAGCGTCAGATGATTGCCCTGAAAGTCCGCCCAATAAGAGCGTAACAACTCCAGCCTTGCCTGTACCAGACCAATCGTCCATCGATCTTCGGGAGAAGTGATCAAAGTTGACGTGAAATTCCGAATCACCTTCACAAGGGCCTGTTGAATGACGAACAACTCGTCCATAGTCTCTGACCTGAAATGAATGTGTCACATAAGCATCTCGATACTCCCATTGAGCGGAGTTTTGTTCATGAGTATTGTCCCATTTGAAAAGAAAGAAACATAGCTAACAAATTTCTCGTTGACAAGGCACAATTAACCATGTCTAAATGAGAAGATGTGTGACAGTAACATTCCTTCCCCTTTTCCATAAAAATTGCGCATTGATTTCGACCAAAAGGAAAAGACAATCAGATCACTCTTGCTTGATTTTATATTTTGAGGCAAGTCACATCGAAATCACGACTACGAACCTTTTTGGAGTGCGCATTGAAGGAACTTTAGAGCTGCGTTTGTGCAATTATTCTCGAAAGGCGATTCACTGTGTCAAAGCAACCTCTCTCTCTCTCTCTTGGTGCCGGCTCGAGCTCCGTTGGTCGCATGGCCGCTTGAGCGAGCAACATTAAAAATGCCGGCGATTTCTCTCTTTGTTTGTTCTCGAACTCGAGGAAATTGTTCAAAATTCCGAGTGAGATATGCAGTCACCTTGTCCCTTTTCACGTTGTTTCCCTCAAATTTTCGTTTCAATTTTGACTCATGTGTCTCAATATATTTTTTTTTGTACTTACATGATAGTGTTGAATGTATTGATTATTCACCACTCAGCTATATCCGGCTCGAAGGACCAAAATGTTAATCGCTTGATGGGGATGGGATTTTCTCTCGTAAAAGACCAAAACTCCTTAGAGATTGTAGTTTAAATTCTTCTTTATTCTATCTCACTGTCGTGGTGTCGAGAACCATTGAAACCAAGAAGGTGGTTTTTCACACATAAATAGCAAAATTAAAGAGCACTTGTTACACTTGAATCACAATGAGCGAGTAGAACGATAGAAAACTGTAGAATAGATGAACACGGAAGATGTCCGTCTCACACGCTGGCGAAGTCGTGACGGACTGAAAACCCAAAATCCAGCCGAGTCAAGCAGGAGGGCAGCACCAGCAGTGGCGAGGCGCACTACTCCTCGGCGCATGCCCCCATGGTGCATCTTCTTCAGAGCGAGGATTGCGGGAGATTCCAACAAGTGCATAGAATAAAAGTGGAACAAAACATATGATATTTCTTTTCTTATAACATGTTATACTAATATATATGTTCAAATATGGATAGGAATTCACTTTTTTCTAAATTCAAGATGCAAGGAGAGAAATCGAGTTTGTAAACCTGATGATCATTGTTAGAAATCGGTCATTTCACGCACTGTCACTTACAAACATAATCGCATGCTCTGAAACGCTATGAAAAATTGCATCCGCTGGGGATTCAAACACTACCTACTAAAAAATTTTAAAAATTAAATAAAAATAAATCTAAGCCTATACCGCACGCTCACGCTCACGCTAAAGAATCAATTTGTAAAGCTCCAAAATTTTCAGGATTCATTAATTCCAGATGTATTATAAGTGAAAAATCTTTTAAATTTCAATAAAATTTACCAGCATAAAAAAGAATCTAATGATTATATTATATATATAATATATATACTATAATGAACACTGTCCATTATTTATTTTGGATGCTTTTACTTTTGAATTATGTATCAGCCTTGCTCAGAAATCGCCCCCACTCTTTACCTCTCCTTGGTTGTTGAGATTGAACTAATTTCCTTCTTTGATTGAACAAACTTTTCTTTCACATGATTATTGGAATCAACTCAATAATTAAATTTTAATCCTTGATTAACTTTATTTAATCAGTACATTGCGTTTGACCATCTTTTAAAGCATGATTAGAGTAGACTGATCGCCGTTTAACTTAATCGGCTATTTATGGGCGGTCAGCGTTCGGTGAGGTTTGACATAACCTGAAAGTTTAGTTGAAGTGCAGTGCGACAGTATATGGTGTGAAATATGGATCCGATTTTTGATGATATTTTAACTTCATCTGATGATGAAAATAATATCGACATTGAGAGAACACCACGAGTAATTAAGGAACGCATCAATTATTGAATTTAGGGACGAAAGTTATTTACTTGTTCATGCTTATTATAAAAAATACACTTCCAAAAAAAGGAGAAAATAGAAAAAATGTCCGTCTCATCATTCTCTACAAGCCCATATTTAAAAAAGATTTAGACCTTCAGTTGTCAAGTACAATTGGAAAAATTTCTTACCAATAAAGAGGAGAAAATGTTGTAGAAAAAGTTAAAAAAGATGAATAAGATTCAAGAATTACGAAGATAAATTCTTAACAGTAATTGAATTTCGGAACGCACTTTTTTCAAATTTTCATGTTTATCATTAAAAATACTGATTTTATTTTAAAAAACAGAGAATAGAACAAAGTTTTGAACGTAACGTCCCACAGCGATTATTTTAACAGGATGAGCACCCCTTTAATAAATGACAATTATAATAATAATCAATAAAATAATAATACCTGACGAGTGTCATCGTCTAAATTAACTATCTATAAGTTATATTTTATATATTATTATTATTATTATTTTTTATATTATATTTTAAATTCCATTGGATCCGATGTGTTGCCAATGATTCCTTTGATTTGGTTAGCCAACGGATCGTCCTTTACAGGAGTGCTTCCACCACGTGTTGAAAACAATAGAATTGAATTTATAATTCAGGTTAATGCAAGTGATCAATAACTTGTGAAAATTTTATTTACCTCTTTTGAAAGTTTCTTGCCGTAAGAAACTGAGATGATTTCTCGCATTTCTTTTTAAGTTATCCCACAATCCTTGAAGTTCCTCAGCAGGACGATGCTCTGTGAACAAGCCTTCCGCGTTAAATTCGTTACAGATTTTGTCCCAAGCCTGCAATTTTTGCTTCGACTATGGGTATAAGAACCACTCTTTTGGCTTTCAAGAAAACTGCTACTCGTTTTCTGGCATTTTCCCCCTAAAGAACAAATGACAATATTGAGGTTGGGGCACAAGAAGTTTCTAAAAACGAAAAAATCCTACAGATATATGCGATATTATTATTTACTCACATCAGCTAAGTTTTCCGCCATGTTCAAATTTATTTTTCTCCTTTTATTTGTTTTTGAGTACACCACTTCACTTTAATCATATTTTTACTATTATTGTGGAGATGCTTCGGCAAAACAAGTAAAGAACACGTAATTTGTGACGCAAGGAGACAAATTTGGCGCGCGAACGCTAGTTTCGTGACTCAACCAATCAGAATCGCCGTTTCAACAGAAATAGACAGAAACTAGACATTATTGCTGACAATGTATACGGCTAGTTAACCTCGGCGTTAATATTCATGGTGAAACGCTTCGCAAGATAATCATGATTAACCCGTTCATTAAAAAATAACCATGATTAGCTGACCATGAATTTAATCACAGATGGTGGAATCAGCCCCAAAAGTTTCAGGTCGTGGAGTAAAAGGAAATAACCACGTTGAGCTGCCAAGTATGTAACCGGGTAAGATTTTTTCCTACATTAGAAGTTTTTTCTATCGTCACCGTTGATGGTATAGGAGGTAAAAATCTTTTACTGGTTGATAGTCTGAAAAGCATCCCTGGGTGTCAACGAAGTGTTGATACACTTGCAGGGCAAATGCAGAAGATGGTCATCCTTGGTTCGCTCCGTATCCTTAGGTTTAACAAGACTTTTGCCGGATAGCCGTATTCAGTCCATCGTAGACTGTAAAACCACCTATCCATAGTCGTGAGATGTGGTAACAGCTGAAATTCTGCGTTTGTACAACAAAATTTTAACTTTATGTATATCAGGGAAAATATTAGGTGTATGACCTAAGTTTTACATTTTTCCAAAGAAATATTTCATATCCTAAAATATATAAATACCAGGTCGATCTTCGAATTAGTGTCCATTGTTTTCGATGACCTTGCGCCACCACAGATAACATCGCGAAGGAAACTTGGAGTCTTCGAGCCGATAAAACTATCGTCGAATTTTGGAAAATCATCCTGGGTTTGGGGTAACCTATCTATCGAAGCGTGTTGCATTGCCTGTAACAGGTGATAGTTGGACGGGACCAATTCTGGTGAATATTCCGCGTGCTGGAGAACTTCTCAGCCCAAGTTTGAAACGGTTTGCTAAGTCGGGCGAGCAACATGAGGTCGAGCGTTGTCATCGAGCAGCATAACTTTTCGGCTTCCTTGCCCAGTAAATGGCCTTTTGTCATCAAGTACCTCGTTCAGTTTGATTGATTGTCGGCTATACCGTTCTGCAGTAACTGATTGACCTGTTCACAAAAGTTCATAATGAAGTACACCCTTCATATCCCAAGGCCATTTACTGGGTAAGGAAGACGAAAACTTATGCTACTCCATAACAATGCTCGACCTCATATTGCTCGCGTGACTTGGCAAATCATTTCAAAACTTGGGTTGGGAAGTTCTCCAGCACGCGGCATATTCACCAGACCTGGTCTCATCCGATTATCACCTGTTCCATTCAATGCAACATGCTTTGGTAGATAGGCGATCCCAAACTCTGGACGATGTTCGAAAATTCATCGATGACTTTATCGGCTCGAAGATCCCAAGTTTCTTTCGCGATGGCATCCGTATGTTACCTGATAGGTGGCGCAAGGTCATCAAAAACAATGTACAATATTTCGAGGATTGATCTGATATTCATATATTTCATAATATGAAGTATTTTTTGGGGGGAAAAAGGTAAAAATAAGTTATACACCTAATAGAATTTGGGGGATAATAATGCGCCTCTATTATGTCTAATGAGAATATGTGTAAATGTACTTTCTAATGTGTATAATAAAGATAAATAAGATAAATAATAATGCCAGTGCGACCCCTAGTCCAATAGCGTTAGTGTGCGTATGCGAAAGCCTGACCTTCAACGCGTGCATCGCAAGTTGGGTTAACTTTTGTTTGCTATTCCGACTGTATCAAATATTATCAAAGCTAATAAAGTCTTCTTATAAATATTGAATATTGAAAAATAAAAATAGTCAAATATAAGGTGATTTTCATCACATTATGCAGCAAAAGGCTTCTCCGTATATTTGGAATCATCTTGTTGATTATTCAATAGTGAAGCTCACATCTGATTCATCGGTGGATCAGTATCATCTATAATAGAAAATGAGGATAATCGTCGGTACGCTCTTCTTCACTTCAGCGGTTTTCCTTAATTTCATTGGTAAATATACAATAATATAATATAATAATAATGTACAGTACATTTGTAATAGAAGCTCGATTGCAGCCCAGATGAATATGGCCACGTGACAAGGTACATGGAAGTTGACGTAGAAATCGGTATCGGGTTAACTTACACGTAGCGTTTTTGCAAGTCTACATTTTAACATGCACATACGTTACTCATTTTTTGGAAACTCAAAAAATGAAAATAATTTTCAAACTCTTTTCCAACTTAAAACTTAACTTGCTTTAGGTTCGACAGAGTCCAAAAAATATTTAGGATAGTTTGCAAACCATTCAAAAATTTTTCTGGGTATCTCAAGTACACAAAAATGAGATTTTGTCCTAGAAAAACTAAAAATATTGAAAACTTATGAAATTTGTTAAATATAAGCAGATTATGAAAATTACAAAAAAATATATCAGCGATTTTTGTAAAACTGACTTCAGGGAAATTTTGTTTTTTACATTTTTCTCCAAGAAGGTATTCAATTTGTGCAAAATTCGACCCCCCCTCCCCCCCCCCCCTCGTTTTTGGGAAATGTTCACGTTTTGATAACCTCTGAATTTGAAAAACGGGGTTTTACAAATGTGTCTTGTCTTTGTGTGTTAGTGTGTCTGTAGATTCTCAGTTTGTTAGTACGAGAACTTTTGAAATAATTGACATCTACCACCCTAAAATGAAGGTAAAATTCGTTAGCCAGCCAATTTGGACAACAATTCAAAAAGTGCGAGAATTTTCAAAATTTTTGAGACCACTCTTTCAGAATTTGAAAATTCTGTTCACGGCTGTTTGTAGTATTCAAGAAGACGAACAATTTAACCTCATTACTTTTTTCGAAAACAAACAAACAAATGGCCAGCTTTATGGCGTTTACAAAATTCAAAAAACAAACGAAAATGAAAATCTTAAGCTAAACACCGCAAGATATGAAAAAAAGTCAGGAGAAGAAAAACATTCCTTTTTGAACACCTTTTTGAATTGACAAAAATTGTGCAATCAAAAAAGATCTACAAATCTGTTGATAATCACTTTTTGATAGGTCGCGCAGTTTTGGTTCAAATTCGTAAAAACCCATATCAAAACTAAAATAATTACATTTTTGCAGAAACGACACAAGCTACGAAAAAAAATAAGAATAATAATGTCAACCTGAAGAAGAGCTACACATTTTTTATAACTATTCTTTATAGGATGCGTGGTTTTTGTTTTATTCGTAAAAAAAACATCAAAAATAAAAAAATTCAATTTTTGGACAAACGAAACAAATTATGAGAAAAATGACCCAAGAAAAGTTGCTCATCCAGAAAAGAGCTACAAATTTGTTATTGATAATTTTTTGATAGGACGCGTAGTTTTTGTTTTAATCATAAAAACAACATTATAAATAAAAAATTGAATTTTTTGGAAAACGGCACAAGGTACGAGAAAAAAAATAATCAACCAAAGTTGTTCACCCAAAAGGGATGTACAAATTTGTTTTTGATTATTTTCAAATAGAGCGAGTGGATTTTCTTTTTTCTTTGGAAAAACGACACAAGAGACGAAAAAAATGGAAAGACAAAAGTTTTTCAATCAAAAAAAGGTCTCCAAATTTGTCATAAACTCTTGTTATGAGCATATATATTTTTTTTAAATTACCTTTTTGGAAAAAGGACACATTTCAATTTATTGAATTAATACATTTTTTAGGTTAGCTGAGAATAAAATTCGATGCAAAATGAGGAACAAATATTAAATGAATGAAAGGATGACAAAAATGGTACTTTATTTTGCAATATCTGAATGAGCAATTCCAGGCCAACGTACATAAATTTTAATATACATTTGATATAAAAGTGTTGAATATAATGTATAAAAGTTCAGATTTTGGACAAATCGAGTGCAAAACACGAGATAAGCGATGAGAAAGTGTTTGTTAAAGCCGAAGGAGCTTTAACTAAAGAGAATTCACAATCACCGAATTCCAGTTGTGTGTCTTTTACCTTCGCGATGATGAGAATGTGCCCGCGCAGCGGACAGACCATTTTCATAAAATTGAGGTTTTGTCCCAAAAAACTGAAAATATTAAGATCATACAAAATTGTTCTAAATTGGGCATATTATTTGCATTAGCAAAAAAATTAGTATCAGTGATTGTTATAAAAATCTAATTGTTACATATTTTTTAAACTTATTTTTGCCCCGCGGAACCTCGGGATATTGATGAAATCATCAAGTATCTTGAGTAGGAGTTTTCAGGAAGCGTTAGTTGGTCCAAACTTGATGATTTTTATTTGCTTACTTAGGAAAACAAATGTTTCTAGGGGTGTTGAAAATTTCTTTTAACCTTGTATTTAAGAAAATTAGGACATTGCGAAAATCATTATTGTAGTGGCACCATTGATTTTTTTAATCAAATCAAGGAGGCGAAGTTCTAAATTCACCTAGTAACCACCCACGCAGTGAAACTAATCCATAATTTCCTCGAGGCATGCTGGAATTTTTCTCTGATCTGCTCCTGATTCACAATCATATATTATAAATTTTAAAATCACCTATTTTTATTCCTTCTTACAGAATTAAGTTCACAGGCGACTTTGCGGGATTTATTTCCTGAATACAACGGTTACATCTTGCCTCCTGTCACGGAACTTCCATTTAATGTACATAATCCAAAGTTGAGTAATTTACGAAGAATCGTGAGAGGTGCGGTTACAGAATTCGATCCAGTATCAATTTTATACACGAGAAATCATGTCATAATTGGATGGAGAAATAAAGATTTCATTTCGCCTCTATCTAATTTGGCTAGTAAAACTAATTCTGTATATGACACTCATGCCAACAATTTTGTAAGCCTGGTTTATGCTGAACTGCGTCAATTGGGTGTTGGCCGTTGTTTCGAAAAAGTTGTTAAGAATGATAACGATATTGCTGCAAGCAGACTACACAATCTATCAACCCATGAATCATACGATCAAATCATCAATTGAACCATCAATTAAACCATCAATTATGTTATCAAGCAGTCCATCAAGAAAACCGTCAAGTAAACATTGGGGCAAACATTCAAGCATATAATGTGTACCAGAATTATTTAAGAAAGCACAGACTCAATGATTTTAATGAAAAGAAAATGTAAAAATAAATGACAGTAGCTTATGTGATCCGAAGTTCGGTTTGAAGCGTTACAATCAATTAAAATTACATTAAATATTCATTCTTCTGCCATTTCTCATCATACATTGGATGAAAAATAATATTTTGTAGTGAGAAAGATATCATATTTATTCAAATAAATATATGGTTGATATATACATTTTTGTAGATGTTTCTCAAGTGTCCTCACTCAAAAAATCAAAGGTCTTCGATCTAAGTCGATCAGGGACAAAGTGTAACAACAATAAGGAAAATAAGTCGCTCCAACTAAAATATTTATCTAGTTTGACAAGAGCGAATACTCTTAATTATTAGGAATAGCATTTTTGACCCATCGAGCAAACTGAGTTCCAAATTTTAATAATCCTAAATTGCATCATGTACATTTCATATTATCCCGTATAAATATATTTGTTCCGAATCCCGAAAATTATCATCACAGTTTCGTGAAATATTTATTTTCCTTGGACCTGAGTTGCACTCGAAAAAAAGATCTTACATTAAACAGATTCCTTTCACGCTTAAAATAACTTGAACAACAAAAGAGGTTAGGTGTTAGAAAATACGAAAATTCCTTCTCACGTCAAACTTTGAACACTAAATTCAAATGAAATGGTTCATGAAAGAGCCTGTTGTACTTATGATCATGAATCCATATCACTATTATTAAAAATATTTACAAATTATATAAACAATCGAGATTCGGACACAAACACTCTCCAAAGATTCTCTTGGCGATATACCTTAGAAACAGAGATCGTCATGGCCCAATCATAGCACCTCATTACGAAGGCAAACTCACTAGATATTCGATATCCACTTTAATGAAACTAGTATTTGTTCACTAGATGTTACTAGATTGTTATAGTTGGGTTTTGATCCATTTTCATATTATACGCGCGTAAAGACCAAATCCGATCTGACCCAATCAGACCGCACTAGCAAAGCTAGTCAGCTGGTGCGCGCTTCATATGCGCGTGAACTACGAGAAAGGAAAATAAAGTAGACGATAGAGTAGGCAGGTGTTTGTGCAGGCTATTGTGAAAGAAAAGTTTAGGTAGTGGTTTCTTTTTTCAGACATTAAAACAATTCATTATTGGTGAAACAATAGGCGTGACAAAAATCATCAAATTTTACAAGGGGGATGAAACGTAAGGAATTAAGACCAGAATCTTTAAAAGATGTTGTGCAATTTATGAAAGAAAATGTTTGGCGTCAAAGAACTCGTTGGGGGCAAAATTCTTAAATTTCGACATTTTAATACATAAATAATAAGTTATACTATTTTTATAAGAAGATTTCCTATTTGGTAATAGCAAGCCTTACTATTTTCTGTAGTAAAATCCGATGTAGGAAAAATTAGTAGAGAAATTAATAAATTGTACAAAAAGAATAAAAGTAATACGTATTTTAAATAACATAATATACTAAATATGTAGAAGAAATTACTATTGTCTGTAGGAACACGATGTGTATTATGGACATTTTCTACTTTTTGTAACAAAGGTTAATACCAGTTATTAAAATTGGTCCCAAATATTACTAACTGATTTGATTTACATTTAAAATAATTTAATTTTGAAGATTTACAATTTAGAATTATTTTTAGGTAGCGAAAATGACATTTAAGTTATGTTTCAATTCAAAATCCGCAAAAAAACGTAATTAAAAAAAAAAATTTACTTATTTTAATTACATTAAAAATTTTGTAGTACAAAATTATAAAAATATCATCAATATTAATCAATTAAGGATTAAATGAATTAGAACCAATAAACTTTCTATCATTTAGGTCATATGGAAGTTTTCATTCTGAGTCTCAGAATGTCTTATAGGTAAATGGATCATCGCCCGACTGCTGTCCCGGAGACGCGTGTTCGATTCCCGCCAGCTTCGTTTTCTTCTAACCCGATTTTTCTGTTTCAGCTTTATAATATAATACTATCTTTTAAGAATATATATATATATATATATATGTAATTTCTAATGTTGTCAATTCTTAATTTATATAAATGTGAATTATGCGTTAAATGTAGAATATGTGTATAGGTAGGCTTGTGTGAAAGTTAGCATCAGGTTTTTTTTTTACTATTCCCACTGTAGCATATTTTGCTAACCAGTTAGTAATTCGGTGCGCACGGTCCCTGCGCATCATTTTACTACAGTACTTTGTAAATACTGTTATCTTCTACAGATATTAATCCAACAAATTTACTATTTTCTCCTGTCAAAATTATTAAATGGCGCAGTAGTGCAGACTTGCAGTTTTACTACAGAGATTAATAAATACTTCAAATGTCTTTTACAATAAATGCAATAGTTTTAACTTTTATTCCAATATATTTTATAATTCTTTAAGTAGCTACGAGTTACTATTAAGGTTAGTAAATATTATTAAAATTTGCTTTTTGCCCCTCATCGCAAAGTTCAGATAGTAAAATCTAGTGTGATTTATAACAAGAAATACAAACAAGGGTTTCTCAGTGTAGAGTAAAAAATTACTTGCAATCGACTATGGCACAAACCCGATTGAACCATGTCGCGATTTTACATACATACCCTTAAAATGTTGATTAGCTCGATTTAGAAACTGTGATGGATGAATTTATCTGCAATAATTCGAAGCGGACTTCTGTTTTTGCACTTCGAACATACTATACAATTTTGGTATCGCGATAAAATGATTGTTTTCTGAAATAATTATACAATCCATTTAAAAAACTACCCACCTGGGCTCAGCATGTTTCGCCGGGCCTGTGTATGCCCCTAAGTTTGTTAATAAGGAATCCTTGTCAATCCAACTAGATTGAGTGTGGCCAGAGCCAAAAGTTTGTTTTGAAGCCAATTTTGTCAGTGTATTACTAGACAAATCAGAAGTATCTATCTCTAATAACGTTAATGAACTATAACGACCATTTCACTATCGTTAAAACCTTTGGTTCTAGGTCTAAAATTCGAAGTTATATTTATCTTTATTTACCGCTGGCACCAAATCCGTATGGATCATTCACAATGTGACCAAAAATAATTTTGAAGATAATTCAAAAGAAAAATAGATCAAAATTTCAAATAAGTTTTAAAGTTAAAATGAATTAATCGGGAATTAAATAGTTGACTAGCTCAGCCCCGTCTCTGGAGAATGGTAGAGGGGCTAGTTCTTATGAATCGGAACAAGAATTAAATTGATTTGATATAAAATTATGAATAAATTAAAGATTCTAGGATTATACGATATTTGTTTATTCTATTCGAACAAAATAATTTCCAGTTATCATTTTCTTATTACGAAAATAATTGGAAGGAAGAAACAATTAATTCAAGGGGAACATCAAATTTATACAAAATGGAGGAACTAACTAGTTTTATAAAATTTACTTCGATCTTTTGTCTAGTTTTCCAAAACCATGTACAAGTCCAAACAAAATAGGCTTATTAAGCAAAAGCGTTTAAGGAGGGTCATCAACAATCAGAGGAACGACAAATGAATATTGGGCTCAATACAATTCAAGAATATTCAATAAAATCAATCAGGGAAAGGGTCAAAACCAATAGGCGAACAACACAGCAAATAAATTATCTGATTAGAATGTAACACAACATACAAACGCATCATTATATTCAGTCAAGGAAGTTTCTTAATTTTGCGTGACCAAATTAAACAAACTAAATTTAAGGTAAAACTCACAAAACAAAAGAAAAGGGATCCACACAAAATCTAGATGGAAATCTTCCTTTCTGAATTGAATAAAACGAACGTATACCTTTACAAATAATCCGTGACAGCACTCAAAATATCTCACACAGGGTAGCAATTAACAGAATAGGAAATTCAGGATTATCGCGTTATACACTATGGTTAAATTAAACTGTTTAGATAATTTGACGACCGATTTTACACCGCAAGCTGTTCGACGGAAGATGATGGGTTTTTCAGCGTTGTTTACTTCTTTGGCAACCAGCTTCATCCTGATTGGTTGAAATGGGGCGTTCTGATTGTTGTTGCTAGGGAATGTTGAAACAGAAGAAAAAGGCTCTTAGGGATGTGACTAGAAGTACATATATTGGGGATGCTGTGTCCAAACAGAATATTCTCTTCTAAATTTGATGATCATAATCAATCAATTTCGTCCATAAGATATTGAATTATTGTCCAAGACATCCTCCCCGAATTATCTGAACAACCAAAACGGCTACTAGGACTTGATAAAGCTATCCAACTTAAACTCCGTAGTACCCAGAACGTTGACATGGATAATCTGCGCCTGAGCTAAAAAGGTCCCATTCGCATTGCCGGAAATCGACAATAAAACTTCCCAAAATAAGAACTTTGGAATTTCACCCCAAGGTTGAATTTGAAGGGGGCGTTTCACTCCAAGTTGAAGGGGGCGTTAAAAATAAGTCGCAGTAATAGTCCCAACAGTATTCCAAAAATATTCAAGAGGTTTTGAGGTATGACTAAAAGGGTAGGAACAGGGTGGCACACAGCAGTAGGTTGGGCGGGAAACTTCAAAGGATTTGAGTAACTACAATCGACTAAAGGCGTCTCAAATGCTTCATGAAGTTTCCCGTTAGGTCATGATGAATAAGGCTACTTCAGGATAGTCGGATTTCCCGGGAAATACATGAATAAAAAGGCAAAATCCATTCTTAATAATAAAGGAACTAATTTAATAAACGCAAGTCTTATAAAACCATGCAGCTTGCAGATTCAGGAACTATAATCAAGTCCCAAAATTTTTAAATTAATAAAATCAAATTTTAAAGAATTATTGAATCCCTGAAAATTAATTGCTTGTGACTTGCAATAAAATTGCAACGTCACAGGACATATAACGTGAACCCTAATAATGCTTTGTCTTTGACCTTTACGACATTGATAAATATTTTCTACTTCAATTTCATCAATATTTTACAGACTTAAAAAGCGACATGGAATGGGAGAATTAGCTATGCAATCTAGTGTTCTATGGAAAACGCTGCAAACAAAAACTCAGGCTATATACAATGACAGTCTTTTGTTACAGGACGTAATGTTTTAAAAGAACGAATAACTATTTTTAAGTGCTCAAATGATACACTGGCAGATAGGCTACCTCCGGTTATCATTGGGAAATAAAAAAAACCACGTTGTTTCACAAACGTGTCTAATTCACTAATTCTCTACGATAATAAAAAAAGTGGTTGTATCTGCTCTTTTTTAGGACGGATTCATTGATACTTTCATTCCTCATGCTGAAAATGCAAATAGAAAGAGGGGAATAAGATGACGACCAGTAGTATTATTGGTTGACAATGGCCCTAGCCATAAACATTTCTGAAGAAGCGAAGGCTCACAATGTGAACATCATTTTTAAATTTTTGCTTCCGAATACTACTGCGATTTCCCAACCAAGATAGATCAGGGGGTAATCGGGAAGCTTAAAAGAAGTTTTCATCGGTTCAGGAACTACAGTAACGCTTCTTTTAGGCGGAAAATTAACAACTTGGCTGCAAATACTAAACGGATTACTGCTGCTTAGATAGCGAAGAGACTCGTCTCAAACGTCCTTTCTCATACCGTAGGGATTTGGGGTTTCCGATATTGTGAGCAGGTAGAGGTTATCCACAATACTTTCTTCAATAGAGTTTTAGGTTTGCCTTCACACACTTCAGGTAACGCGTTGAGGCTCGAATCAAGTTTGATTGAGTTCTGCAGCTAACCAATCTTCACACGTTTTGTGGAATGGAGACCCTGTGGCCTGGATTGGACCTGGTAGATTTATAGAACAACAAGGATTTAATCCTAGCGAAATTTGAGGCATATTTTAAGAATGCCGACCTGCACAGTCTGTCAGACATCCTGTCGTAAAGTGCTGCTTCACATATGAAGGTAGATTCTTATTGGGAGATTTTTTTTCGATCACATTAAGGGTCAACTCTGCACAATCTGCAACCTGGAAGTGAAAGAGAATCTGTTTCATTTGTTGACACAATTCCCTACGTGCAGGGATATCAGAAGGTATTGCCTCGTGTCTTACGGTCTCTGGCCCATTCTGGATTGCGCTCCTGAATCCCCTGGATAAAAAAAACTATTCCGCGTTTCAACTTTCAGTATTTCAGCACAAACGCCGCTAGGTGCCGCAGAATGAATTACCTCCCTGTTCGATCGAAATAAAATGTGTAATAAAAATTAAAGTATAATATGTTAAGGGGACTTTTGTCCTCCTGTTCGAGCGGTATGGGTTTTATTGTGCCATCGACGGGCCTATTGTTCGGGCAGGTATGTTTATAAACTTTAGGTTTATAAACATACGCGGTCGACTAGGAAAATTGCTGCAGGGTCAGAATTTTGTTCTTAACAAACCTCTCGTCAGATGAGCGTGAGAGCTTAACGTGAACGGTGGTGTTTGTGGTGTCAGTGTTGAGTGTGTTCGAGTGTTATTTTGTGCGACGACAAGGGTGGCTGTTCCACCCCCCTTTTTTGTGATGCTTCGTCGGAGCTGATCTCCTTCATTTTTGTCCCATTCTATCGGATCGCCTTCAATTTGGGATTCGTCTTGCGGAATTATAATATGGATTACGTGAGTGTCTGTTGGTGAGTTTCCTCTAGATTTAGAGTTAGAATTGTAGAAGGCTTTTCCCACCACCCACCGAGTGGTGGGTTTTTATGCCAGGTGAATAAACCTTCTTTGTGTTTTCAAAATCATGGTTGTTTTTTGCTCAGCCCACCTCTCTCCTCTGATATATATATTTTCTCTATCTTTAATCATTTCTGAATTTGCCTTTGTTTTTGCATAAATTGCGCACATTGTTGGTCCTTCGAACCCGGATTAGCGAGAGAGTGTGGAGTCTTTGGAGAATCCAACCTTGGCTTTATTGTGCTTGTTCATCATTTATATTTCGAGGATGTAGTTGCCTTTATTTTGAATATAATTTCATCTGTTATTTTGCTTTTCATTCGTAAAATTCATAAGCATCACGTGCGTTGGGATCACCATCCCCTCTTATTTCTATTTGGACATTCCCCATTTCCGTTTTGATTGAGGAGGCGATACACGGTGAAAAACCATGGCACCGGTATCCTTAAAAGGGTTAACGGCTCTTCAAGATTCCCGGGAAGCAGAAATTAGGCGGATAGACGCGAGATTTGAGGAAGGCTCTCCGGAAAGTCTCACGCGCAATATTGTCGAAAGGCGACTCGCATCTGTTGAAAAAATTTGGGAAGAGGTTCGCGCGACTCATGCCGAGATTATTGTGAAGGAAAATGCCGCTACCGATCCTTACACAGTTGATTACGTGTTTGCTCGAATCGGAAATGCTTACGAATCCCTTCAAAACAAAATGTTGCGAGTTATAAATCGATTCAATACTTCATCGATAAATGCTTCTACTCTTACGCGTCGACCGGTGGACGAAGACAGTTTGGACTTGAATTCTCGAAGCGCGAAACTACCCAAATTAGATCTCCCAACATTTTCAGGTCGTTACGAAGATTGGGAGGATTTTTGTGACCTATTCTCCTCTCTTTTTCATGATAACTCGCAGTTAAGCAACGTGACGAAGTTGCAGTATTTGAAATCCTGTCTCACGGGTTCCGCGGCTGATTTAGTTAAAGACGTAGCTACGACCAACGCGAATTATTTATCAACCTGGCAAGCTTTAAAAGTACGATTTCCCAATCCTCGCCTGACTGTAAATAATCTCTTAACTGCCTTAATGGATTTGCCATATTTAAAAAAGGAATC
Organism: Andricus quercusramuli; assembly: GCA_932178445.1. Lineage (NCBI taxonomy): Eukaryota > Metazoa > Arthropoda > Insecta > Hymenoptera > Cynipidae > Andricus > Andricus quercusramuli. The sequence goes on along the minus strand of CAKNXH010060566.1, from coordinate 60,917 downwards.
GGCAGAAGATTTGCGTACGTTTAGCGATGAAGCTCAGCGTGTTGTGCGCGCGCTAACAAATCTTGAAATGCCTGTAAAGCATTGGGGAATATGGTTGGTGTATGTGTTAGCCAGCCGCTTAGATCCTGAATCTCGTAAGCTGTGGGAGGCTGATCTTAGTGTCAAAGATCGTCAGGCTGTCTCTAGATCTGCTGCAGCCTCAATAGATATTGATAAATTGGAACGGTTTCCCAGTTTTCACGACTTCGTAGAATTTCTTGAACAGCGTTCTCATGCACTTTGTATGATTGTTGCTGATACTCAAACTATTAAAAGATCTGTCCCTACTCAATCAAAATCTGGAGTGAATTCCAAACAAGTTTTACATGCAAGTTTCGGCTCTAATACACGCGGTAAATCAGCCTTTCGTAAATGCCCGCTCTGTAATGGAGGACATTATATCGGTACCTGTCCGAACTATCTCGAGAAGTCTCCGTATGAACGTCGCAACGAAGCGCGTCGCTTACGATTGTGCTTTAATTGCTTAGGTGCACATAGATTTCAAAATTGTCAATCCAACCGTAGGTGTATAATGTGCCGAGATGAGTCTGACCTCTCTCAAAATAATAGGGAACTTGCGCTTCCAACTAGTACATCGTCTAACACAGCAAGTCTTTCGACCCCATGACAATCCGCACATCTCGCTACGGCTCAGGTTATGCTTCTCAGTCCTAGAGGAACTCAAGTGCGTGCTTGCGCTATGCTTGATCAGGGTTCTGAAGTCTCATTTGTTACAGAGTCCATAGCGCAATTACTCGAACTTCCCAAACGTCGCGTAAAAATTGCCCTCACTGGCATTGGTACATCAAAGGCTGGTACTGCACGTGCCATCGTCCATGTATCATTACAGTCACTTTATGACACTTCATTTCTGATAGAGACTCAAGCTTTAATTCTGCCTCGTCTTACATCACAGCTTCCTTCGAAGAAGCCCCTAGATCTTGACCCATGTCTGTTTAAAGATATTGATTTAGCAGACCCTTATTTCTTTGAACCTGACTCGATTGATATCATTCTGGGGGTCGATGTCTATGGTCAAGTTTTGCGTCCAGGGTTACGCCGATTCCCACCATCTAACTTGATTGCCCAAGATACCGCTTTAGGTTGGATCGTTTCGGGATCATTATATTCGGACATGCCACGGCGGGCGGTACCCACGTCTTCAATACCAAGTACAATCATGCATTGCACCTCTGACGATAACTTGCAAGAAACGCTTCAACGTTTTTGGGCTGTGGAGGAAGTGGCACCATCTTTAAAGAAAATGAAACCAGAGGATGAAGCTTGTGAACAGCTTTTTTCAGATAAGCATTCTCGAACCTCTGATGGACGGTATACAGTTCGCCTCCCTTTGAGATCGCAACCCCTACTTTCTTCCATAGAAACGCGACGTATAGCCTTAAGTTCTCTTTCGAATACCCACCGTCGCTTTTCTGAAGATCCAAAGCTTGCGGAAGCTTATCGCGATTTTATGAGAGTTTATGAGGAATTGGGACACATGGAGAAAATTCCCGAATCTCAGATGGACAATCCACGAGCTTGGTACATTCCCCATCACCCTATAGTCCTATCCACCCCCACTCAGTGGAAATTTCGTGTGGTTTTTGACGCATCTCGGCAAACTTGTGAAAAGCACTGCCTAAATGAATTTCTCATGGCAGGTCCTCCTCTTCAAAGTGACATCTCCCTAATACTTTTAAATTGGCGAAAGTATCGATACGTCTTCACCGCCGATATAGTAAAAATTTTTCGCCAAATTCGGATACATCCTGATGATCAAGATCTGCAGAGAATTCTCTGGACTCCTTTTCCTGAGGAGCGCCCAGTAGATTATCGCTTGACAACGGTTACTTATGGTACTGCCTGTGCCCCTTACTCAGCCACTCGTACCCTCGCTCAATTAGTATCAGATGAATCTCACAGATTCCCTCTTGGTGCAAGTTGCATCCAGCATAATACTTATGTAGACGACATTTTTTCGGGAGCAGATAATCTTGAGCTTGCCATAAAAAAGCGAAATGAATTATGCGAACTTTTACATTCGGCCGGAATCAAGCTAGATAAATGGGCAGCAAACCAACCGGAGCTCTTGCCACGTCGCGTTCAGTTAAATGAAACTGATAAACTTATTGTTTCGAACGAAGCATTTAAGACTCTGGGTTTGCGTTGGAATCCAGCGACAGACACGTTCGGGGTTAGCGTTACCGATCTGAAACCTACCTTCGAAAATCCTACTAATCGATCTATCCTGTCAAGTATTTCTCAATTATTTGATCCTCTCGGCTGGCTTGCTCCCATTACAGTTACTGCGAAAATCTTGATGCAAGATCTCTGGATCTTAAAATGTGACTGGGATTCGCCTTTACCCGAAGAAATTATTCAACGATGGACTAGTTATCGCAATTGAATTGCATCTGTTTCAACTCTTTCTATCAGTCGCTGGTTAGGAGGCTCTCCAGATTCAGAAGGTCAAATTCACGGGTTCGCCGACACCTCGTCTCGTGCGTATGCCGCTTCTGTATACCTCAGACTTCCAAGCGTCGAAGGTCCTTATAAGGTCTCACTCCTAATAGCAAAAACTAAAGTCAGCCCTGTAAAAACCATTAGCATCCCGAATCTCGAATTAAGTGCTGTAGCTCTTCTTGTCAAATTGATCTGTCACCTAAGGGGCTTAACTTACTTCCAGGCTGTACCTGTTTATGCCTGGTCCGATAGTCAAATGGTCCTTTCTTGGCTACGAAAGCATCTTTGCCAATGGAAAACTTTTGCTGCGAACCGCGTATCGTTAATTCAAACCGAGCTGCCCTCGGCTGAGTGGAACTATCTGCCGACTAAGGAAACCCAGCTGACCTGGCGACTCGCGGAGTCAAACCTGCAGATCTTGAGCAAACTGAGCTCTGGTGGCATGGTCGCAAATGGCTCACTCTTTCTGCAGGAGAGTGGCCAAAATTGCCAGACATTCGGCAAGTGCTGCACACGTAAGGCCAATCAAGTGAGCCGGAAATAATAACACGATTTTCAAGTTTAACTCGGCTGACCCGAGTTGTGGCGTATTGTCGTCGACCTCTCGTAAGACTACGCAAACATAAGAACGGAGAGTTTGTCTCTGCTTCCTTTCTCACAACATCAGAGCTTGTGGACGCTCGTATCATGGTTATTCGTTTGGTTCAAGCACAACATTTCCAGTCAGAAATCGCGCCGTTAAGCACAAGGGGATTTCTACTCAAGAGAACTCCATTCAGAAAATTAAATCCCTCTGTGGGAAAGAAAGACGGGGTGTTGCGAGTTGGAGGTCGCTTGTCACACGCTAACCTTTCTCGCGAAACCAAGCACCCTCCAATTCTACCTTATTCTTCAGCTCTCAGTCGTCTCTTCGTTCACCATGCGCATCTTTCCTCTCTTCATGGCGGAATCACTCTCACTCTAAGTTTGTTACTCCGACATGCATGGATTTTAAGTAGATCACGCTTAGTTAAGGCTGAAATAAGAAACTGTGTAACTTGTCAACGCGTGAAACCCCGCCTAGCGGCGCAGTTAATGGGCGATCTCCCTAAGGATCGAGTCACACCTTCTAGACCGTTCAACATTTCTGGCTTAGATTATGCTGGACCGATACAAGTACGTACAACGAAGGGCCGGGGACACCGCTCATACAAGGGATATATCGCTCTCTTTGTATGCTTTGCCACTCGTGCAATTCATCTCGAGGTCGTGAGTGATTTAACCACGGCTTCATTTCTGGCTGCTTATCGTAGATTCGTCGGTTGACGAGGTATTTGTCAGCGTCTCTACAGTGACAACGGTACCACCTTCCATGGAGTTGCACGAGAGCTTCGAGAAATGTTTGATGCCGCATCCAAATTTTATGGTGAAATTGCAGCGTTACTTGCCAATGAAGGGACTGATTGGACGTTCATTCCACCAAATACACCTCATTGCGGTGGATTGTGGGAGGCCGGAGTAAAATCTGCAAAGCATCATTTAAAACGAATGATAGGAGACCACAATCTCACATTTGAGGAACTTTCCACAGTGCTAGTGGAAATTGAGGCCTGTCTGAACTCTCGACCCTTGTCTCCCCTCACCAACGAGTTAGGCGACTTGTCTGTACTGACTCCAGCTCACTTCCTGGTTGGAGGCTCGCTGGGTCTTCTTCCCGATGCAGGGGTCCCTGAAGTGCCCGAAAACCGTCTATCACGTTTTCAATTGCTTCAGCGTATTCGGGACAACTTCTGGAAACGTTGGTCATCCGAATATCTTCACCATCTCCAAGAGCGAAGCAAGTGGCGTGATCCATCTGAGAACTTTTCAGTGAGCCAGCTCGTCTTAGTAAAAGACGACAGATATCCACCTTCTAAATGGCCATTGGGACGAGTAATTCAGGTGCACCCCGGTCCAGAAGGGTTAATACGAGTCGTAACGATTAAAACGGCCACTATCACCTTACGTCGTCACGTGGTGCGCCTCTGCCCACTATCACTACCATCATCATGATCTGTTGCGGTTTCGCTAGGTGGGTGAATCGCTAGTTTTTTTTTGTACTGCAATGATGCGAGAATGCCTGTTCGTGCTTCGTGTTGGATTGTTAATTCATGTCTCAGTTTCGCGAGGAGTATTTGTATAGATATGGTATTTGTTCGTCCTACGGACGATGGCGGGCGGTATGTTCGATCGAAATAAGATATGTAATAAAAATTAAAGTATAATATGTTAAGGGGACTTTTGTCCTCCTGTTCGAGCGGTATGGGTTTTATTGTGCCATCGACGGGCCTATTGTTCGGGCAGGTATGTTTATAAACTTTAGGTTCATAAACATACGCGGCCGACTAGGAAAATTGCTGCAGGGTCAGAATTTTGTTCTTAACAAACCTCTCGTCAGATGAGCGTGAGAGCTTAACGTGAACGGTGGTGTTTGTGGTGTCAGTGTTGAGTGTGTTCGAGTGTTATTTTGTGCGACGACAAGGGTGGCTGTTCCACCCCCCTTTTTTGTGATGCTTCGTCGGAGCTGATCTTCTTCATTTGTGTCCCATTTTATCGGATCGCCTTCAATTTGGGATTCGTCTTGCGGAATTATAATATGGATCACGTGAGTGTCTGTTGGTGAGTTTCCTCTAGATTTAAAGTTAGAATTGTAGAAGGCTTTTCCCACCACCCACCGAGTGGTGGGTTTTTATGCCAGGTGAATAAACCTTCTTTGTGTTTTCAAAATCATGGTTGTTTCTTGCTCAGCCCACCTCTCTCCTCTGATATATATATATATATATTTTCTCTATCTTTAATCATTTCTGAATTTGCCTTTGTTTTTGCATAAATTGCGCACACTCCCAATAGAAATCAGTTGTCTGGGTTATGAGTTAGCCACAAAATCTCACATTAGTTATAATAAAAAACGGGTCTCACCTGATACTTCTATGCTTTTTCTGATCATGGGATCAACACATGATGTGCTTGGAATATTTTGAGAATTTTTTATTTACCCCGTGAAAAAAAATAACTATTGGAACAATATTTTCTTTTAATTATTCTTATTGTATTAAACTTCTGAATAAATGCTAAAATTATATTTTTGTATTTCATCTATTCACATTTTTGAAACAATGGTGGTATTTTTGTCAGTTGCTTTTAGAATAATTATCTCTTTTCTTTGAAACAAGAAGCCTCGGTCATGCATCGTAGTAGTTTTCAAACGTGAATGTTTCGTATGTGAAAAGTGAAAAGTGATCAAATAATTGAAATTAGCATTTTTGGACCTGCATGGTACTCTGTACCGTGCCTATTTTTTCAATTAAATTTGTTTTTTTTTTTTAAATTATTAATCTTAAATCCAAATACTAAGTCTTTATCATCATGAAAAAATAAATTTTTAACAGTCTACTACGATCTGATCAGATCGAGTACCGAGAATTGATTTTTGTCAAAAAATGCTAATTTCAATTATTTGATCACTTTTCACTTCTCACTTACGAAACTTTCACGTTTTAAAACTACTACGATGTATGGCCGAGGCTTCGTTTTTGGAGTAAATCCTCCTTTTTCTTTCTTTGGAAAACAATCTTCAACTTTTATCTAAATCTGACTGCTCTTCTTAATGATCTAACTATGGATTTCTGATGAGGTTACCATGAATGGTGACGAAACGTCAAACTTATTAAATAATATTTAGTCTGGAAGTGTTGTTTAATTTCTTCTATATCGTTTATCCCATACGTTAAATCATTGAGGAGTTAACATGTTTCCTCTATCTACATTAATATTTTTAGTTTTGTTACATGCTCATTCTGAACAATATATCGCATCTTAGGATCACAGAAATATTTACTCGTAATAAAAATACATTTCCTTGTTTTCACGAAATATTTGGTAAAACTTAGGATACGCTTCTTTGAACCAAGGAACCACATCTTCCAATAAGACCAAATTTCCACTTTAGCCGATGAGCTTCAACCTATTTAAAAGAAATATTGTCTTGGTTTGAAATCATATTTAACTCTATCAAGAACTTAATTTTTAAACACAAATCTCTCATTTATTTCAAACTATAACAACGCTTCATCGCCTATTTGATATTTCACTGACTGAAATGAATATCAACGTGAAATAATAATTTTATACTTTTGGGCTGTATAAAAGCCTGTTTTCAGTTACATTGTGATACAAATTAATAAACTTGCATTATCGAGACAAACGAGAATCTCAAATGGGCCAGACAGACGTACCCTTATATATTTGGAACCATTTCCCAAAATTTCAACACAATGTTTACATTTTTCAAATTTAAAAGCCACCAAATATAAACCATGTAATTTGCCACGTGAAACGCTTGTACATGCCTTTAAGGCCCTTGATATTAAAAAGCAAAATTAGCTTTTTGTTGGTCAAAATATCGTACAGAATATTAGCGCATATGTGCAAGCGTCATTGAGCATACAGGAGTATTTAAAACTTATTTTCGTTAATTAAAAATACATATTTTCCGTTTTAACCTAAAGGCTCTGAAAGGCAAAAATCTAAGCTTTTCTTTTAGCCCAGAATAAATTTCCTTTCATTTGTAAAGGTCGAATATTTGCTCTTTCAAAAAATTGTTATGACAATGAAAAAGGAGTGAAAAAATGTATCAGAAATTTACTAGAAAATATTTTCTTTATTGATATGAACTAGTTTAAAAACACTAAAGCAGATCTGATTTTTTTTATCAAAAACCATTTTTTGGTAGTTTCTAATGCAAGCTTTCTTATTTCTATGGCTACTTATGTGTCTCCAAAGAAGAGTCTCATTTACACATTCTAACGATTGTGTCCGCGGCCTGCCTCTGGGTACACTGCCATTTACTTTACCTTGATACACTTGTTTCGTTAGTCGTTCATCTTTCATTCTCTCAACATGCCCAAACCATCTCAAAGAATTTCTTTCCAATATGTCAACTACAGTCTCCTCTATACCAAATTCTTTGAGGATGATCTTATTGCTCAATTTATTCATTAGTGTTTTGCCGCATATCATGCTCAGGAATCTCATATTAATCGCGTTGATTTTACTCTTCTCCTTTCCTTGATAGGTCCACGTCTTACTACCTCACATCATAGTCGTTATGAATATAGAATTATCTATTGCCCTTTTAGCTGTACTCAATATGGCTACCAAGATATACGCACTCATCAACTTGTTCTATTCTCTCATCATTCAAGGCAGTTTTGTACATTGTTTTCTCAACCTTTTCTTCCAACACCATAATTTTTGTTTTATTTATGTTAATTTTCAGGCCCATGTTTCTCTGCTTGTATTCAGTTTGTTCAACATTCTTTACAAATCTTTGATTGCATCTGCCACAAAAACCTTATTATTTGCGAAGGCTAACCCACTTACCCTCACTATCTCGAGATCCACACCTTCTTCGTCGAAGAGGGTCATTCTTAGACATTTGTCCATGAATATAATAAATAGCGATGAAGACATAACGAATCCTTGTCTAAAACCTTGAATGATATCGAACCACTCAGTTTTCCATTAACCTTTACACTGACTTTGCTATCAGTTTATTCTATATATTGTTTTTATTGCTTGTAGAAGCCATCCACTGACTCCGTACTATTTCAGGACTTTACGAAGTTTACTTCTATTCACCTTGGCAAATGTTTTTTCTAGGTCAACAAATGCATAGAAAAGTTTCTTTCATACTCTGAAACTTTTTCCTGTGATCTGTCTGAAGCTAAATAATTGATCCGTACATGATCTTCCTGGCATGAATCCACTTCAGACTTCCCATATCTTTTCTTCTGTTATTTTCATTACTGTGCGGATAAGTATTTCTTAGTATATTTCACTCACGGTACTTAATAAGCTAATACCTCTGTAAGTATTGCAGTTGCTTTTATCTTTTTATCTTAAGTATTTTATCTTTTATAATCGCTTTTCTCCATTCGTCTGAGACTTCTCTCATCTCGATACATAAAATCGATTTGCACAACTTGCGAGGTATGTACTCGCTACCGTACTCAAGCATTTCAGCAGTTCTGGTGCCCTAGAGCTTCATCTCGTAATAATTCATTTAAAAAGTCGTACAAATCATCTGGTATCCCATCTGTATCATATTGCATTTCGCCCTTATTATTTCTCATGCTGTCAAACTTTTTACGTCGACTTCCCTTCATGTTTTATAAATAATAGTTTCTTGCTTACTTCAAAGTCGTTTCACGTTTAAGTCGTTTAACTTTCCTCTTTTTGTGTCGGTAATCAGGTTCAAGTACATTTCTTTACTCATTTCTAAGACCTGAATTTCATCATTCCACCATGCATCACCAAACATCTTCCTACAACCGCAGTACCACATGGTTTAATCGCAATCCTGACAATGATATCCCTAAACAAGGTTAATACCCCCTCCTAATTTTTATTATCTTTCAGTGCCACCCAAGTCGCCTGATCTGTGCGTTCGTTTATCTTATTCTGAAAATCTATTCGCACTTACGTTTTCTGTAAATTTTCAATCTTGATTCGCGTTTGTTTCGTTTTTTTGGTTCTTTTTCCTCTCCATCCCTGGCCTAAGTTTATTTTGAATAATTTCATGTCTACACCAAGAATTTGTAATAAATAGGGCCTTTCCAAAGCATAAGCTAGATCATCTTTCCCCGTTATACATTTTTTCGAATCCTTAAAATTACCTAGCACCCTTTCTGTATCTGTACCCTGACATTAGATGCCGACCCATCCGTTTATATTTCTTAGCAAAATGATTCTTTCTCCATGAGCACAAGTACTTATTGTATCATTTGAAGTGTAGCAGGCGGCGTATTTGACTTTTCTCGGACCACTATCAACTAGGGCATAGCACGCTATGATAGATTATCTTCTGATTCCTACTTTCATTCTAGCCCACGGCAATCTGGGCGATACATCCTTGATCTTTGAGATGTCTTGTTTTCTCATTCATAATCAAACCGACCTATGGGCTACCGTTTGATTCACTATCTACTCCTGAAAATATTTCAAAACCGCTTTTCAATAGCCCATTTTTTATGCTTCTACTTCCGCATCTCTTTTTCTTTGTTTCAGATGGACATAAAATATCTAACTTGACTTTTACATTTACCGTGTGCATGCATTTCGTCAATCAAAGTTTCAGTCCATTCCTAGGCTACTTTATTGTTTGTATTATTCATGTTTAGATTGTTTAACGAGATTTGTTTTGCGAGTCGAGATCATGTCCAAGTAAAGTGTTGATTTGTTGTATGGTGGAAGGTCTAGTTATAACGTCAGGCGCACCAAACTTCGGATAATGGGGGGAGAGGGGGGCGGGGGGTTGAGGACAGAAATGGAACCGAGAGTGACAGTTTGTTGGTGTTTTATGCCGAGAAGGGCACCAGTCTTCAGCAGCGTTATATTAGATAGGAGTTCATATGTTCCGATCTGCTAATTATATATTAATGTGCGAACACCTCCCTCCTCCCGGACAAGCATAAATAGTTCAATCATAAGAGATATCATGAATCCTTCGCAATCTTTTGAAGTATTTTGAAGATATTGAAAATGCCTTGGAATTCAAAATCTTTGAAATCTCATTAAGTTAATGAAATCAATTGAAAATGCTTTGAAATCTTCCAAAATTCCCTAAAATATTAAGAATTATTCAAAATACCTTGAAAACTCAAAATTAATAGTAATTAAATACTCATCTTGGAAATTTGACTTAATTATTTCGCTTTGATCCCGACTTTGTCTTCGGAGGATTCAAGTAACTAAAATCCTGCTTAGACGAGTGCCGACTACCGTCTTAGTATACAAAAATTTTCCTTAGTATTTTTTCACATTAAAAATCTAATTCATTCATGCATTTAATACCAGAACTACAACACACTGTAGTTCTGGTTTTATATAATTATTGAGATGCTGGATTTGATTAACGTCTACACATTTTTCTTTCTAACTAGCGTTGGCCCATAGACATGTGTAAATCTTTCATGCTATGAACAGAAAGTTGCAGTTATTGCATTTTTCGAAGGAAACTCGACAAACCCGCTTTTAGAAAATAGTTTTCTTCCTTTTTATCCTGAAGAGAAGATATTAGTTTCATTTAAAATCAGAGTTCGTCGGTTTTTATGAAGTCTTTTTGTGTTGAGACCCCCTAAGTCAGAAAAAATGATTTTTACGATGGTGAATGTCTGTCTGTAGTAGTACTACTAATAGCTTTTTTTTTTTTTTTTTTTTTTTTTTTTTTTTTTTCTTGGAGAGGAGGTGAGAATGCATTTACGCACTGAGTGTGGGACTCGACCTAAAAAAACGGTAATACCCACTAAACTCACCTCCTCTTTCCGCCAACCCATGTCCTCGGAACCGCTTTCGCATTACTTCAAGGCCATGAGGGTAAGACCACTAAGTCGTGCTTCGACTTTCACTTTAGGGTGCCAGCTTGGCATTCTTCCGATCATTATCTCAACCAAGATGCACGCATCGTCCTCAGTAGTGTGGTGGTACCACACGACGGGCTCGTCGGCCTTCGGTATCCTGGTTGGGTATTGCTCATCTAGGTAGCGCGTCCTTGAGGCATCCTCGATAAGGCTGCCTCTCGGAACGCCCTACACCCCATTGTCCCGGGACGATGATCCGTCCGGGGCTTACCTTCGTTTGTGGCGCAGAGGTAGCACTGCGGCGAACTTTCGCACGCCGCAGCCCTATGGCCCTCTTTGCCACATCTCCAACATGACCTCGTGCGGTCTGGGCCATCGCAACCGGCTGCCAAATGGTCGAAGCCCAGGCAGCGGTAGCACCGAACCCTTTCCACCTTTTTTTGTACACGACAGGACACCCACCCCACCTTCAGGTGTCCTGTGCGTACCAACCTCGCGGCCAGATCCTCGGCCAGCTCCGCAAAAGCCTTCAGGTTGCCCCTGAAGGCTCTTTTCGTCAGGGTGACCTTCACCTCTCCCACATCCTCGTTACCGAAGTGGCTTCTCACAGTCGCTTCTACTTCACCGGCATCAGTCGTAGGATCGAGGTCCAAGACCTCGATCTCGGTACGGGGGACGAGCTCGCGCACGATACCCCCCACCCCAACCGCCTCCTTGACAGCAGCCAAAAATTCGGCCCTGCCCTCTGCTCTAGGTCCGAACTCCACAAGGACCTCCCCATTCCTGGTTTGCCTGACCCCCCTGATTTTTACACCAAGGGTGTCCGGCTTCACCTTCAACTTGAGGTCCTTGAGGACCTCGGCGTAACTTAGACCCTTGGCCGGTTTGATAAGAACCGCCTCGGGTCGAGCTCTTCTCTTCGTCGTCTTCTTCGTCGCTTTTGGCATCTGTGCTGATGCTGCAGCACTCTCTCCTCCCTTTTTGGGCGTAGACGTCGCTTTCGCAGCAGCGTTGCGGGTCTTTGCCTTCTTCATCGCCGGCCTAGGTTCGCTCGGATCGACAGGACTCAGTGTGAGCTCCCGCTCACGCTTCCCAAGTTTGGGGGCGGGAGTTTCCTCGGCATCTTCGGTCTGAGTTCCCGTCTGGTTTACGTTCCTTCTCTCCTGCATCTCAAGGTGACTCTCCTCCAGGTCAACCTTGAACTGCTCCGTGATGATATTTTCTCTCACCTTCCTCCGATTGTTCATCGATTGAGGAACGTAATGGAAAACGCCTTCATTTATCATCGTCATATAAGCCACCTTCTCGGTCAGCACTTGTGCCGCCTCGATACCTTCCCTTATTCTCAAAAACATATTCGTTTTTGAGTCAGAGAATTTCTTCATCGCTTTCAACACTCCTGTTAGTTCACGAACATACCCACGTATCTCCTTGAAGTTTTTCAGAACTTGCTTAACGTCGGCCCTCATCTCGGCCTTCGCATCACTCTCTTCATAGTCATCCACGATGTCCAACGGACCACCCAACTCCTCACATACGCTACGGTTCAAATTTTTTACAGTCTCCATTCAATTCCCACGAGTAGCTAGGGAAATAAAGGTCCACCCCCGCAGAGCAGTAGTAGTAGCCCACAGTGGGAGTCTGTAACCCATACGAGGCGCGTCCCCGGGTAGCGGATAGGGGAATGCTCGCTGGAAACAGAGGGTAGGGCTGAAATAAAATAGGCCTCGCGGATCAAACAGACTGGGTGAAGGACACACCGAGAAACCACCATGACCGGTTCCTGTTGCGGCCCTGTACTGAGGGTTTCTGCTGAATACGGTTACACTACTCAATAAGCAGTCGCAGGCAAGGGTCCAGGGATGGTCCCGATGGAAAAACCTCCAAGCCAAGCCGTTCATCCACCGTGCCGAATGCTGCGTGGCACCAGGGGATTGGTGTTGCTAACGGTATCTCTAGGATACCAGGTCGCCTTCTAGAGTACACAGACCTTACCCTCGCATGCGGTGCTCTGCGAGGGTGGACCTTTATTTCCCTAGCTACTCGTGGGAATAACATGGCGCAAGAACAACACAATATTATCAGAAACCTGAGCGAGGAAGTGGGTGGTCCTTTGGAGGTGACGGAGGAATTAGATGTAAGGGAGGCATCGGCGTCAGAGGTATACGCTAAGTTCGATGAACTAAAAGGCGTCATCCAAACGATGAAGGATTTTTGCAGCACAAGGAGGAACATGGACCTCCCAATCAAGCAAGGTCTAAATAGAAGCTGAACGACTGATCCATATACTTAGTGACAAATCAGACAAGACCGAAGGCGTGTATAGAGATCTTATTGCAACTTTAGGTAAATCAGTTCTGCTTACCAACATCACTTTAAAGGAGAGGGAAGAAAATGCGAAGGGCACGAGAGAGAGGTGAAGGTGAGCCTCACAAAGAAACCCTACAGAGGCAATCTGAGGGCCTTTGTGGAACTAAAGGAAGAACTGGTATCAAAACTCCTTCGAACAGGATACCTGAAGGTAGGATGGGTGTCCTACAGAGTAAAGAAGAAGAAGAAGGTTCTACGGTGTTATCGCTGCCAGGGCTTCCGCCATATGGCAGCGAGGTGCGAGGGACCCGATAGAACGAGGGCCTGCTGGAGGTGCGGTAAAGAGGGCCATAGGGCTGCGGAATGCGAAAGCAATCCGCAGTGCTACCTCTGCTCCGCAAAGGGAGAGAAATCCCGGACAGACCACCTGCCCGGGACTATGAGGTGTTGGTCGTTCCGAGAGGCAGCCTCATCGAGGAAGACTCAAGGACGGCCAAGTTAAAGTATGGCACCCAACCAAGATTCCGAAGGCCGACGAGCCCGGGTTGTGGTACCACCACACCACTGAGGACGATGCGTGCATCTTGGTTGGGTGCAGAGAGTTGAAATGCCAAGCTGGCTCAAAACGATGGAAGTCGAAGCACGACACACTCAAATTCGTTCCTTGTGGACTACGGGTCCATGTGTGCATCTCACGTGTATATATTTTAAATATATATGCGTGAGATGTATATATTGGGCTCGCGGTCCCCAAGGTTCGAATGTGGTTGGTGCATGAGCATTTTCCGTTTTGACTCCTTTGAAAAAAAAGTAGTAGTAGTAGTAGTAGTAGTGGTGGTTTGTAGGCACAATTACATTTAAAAAAATTACCTGATTAATTTGAGCTTTGGCACTCTTTTTCACGACCTAAAAGAAAAGGACGAGTTCGTTAACCAGTCATTTTTGGCCAACAGTTCTGGTATTATTCATCGACAATGCTTTTTCAAAGAACATTAAAAATTAAAAAATTAAATTTTTGAAAAACACACATAAGATACGAAAAAAATGAATCAGTAAAATCGGTTCACCCAAAAAAACTTAACAAATTTGTTATTAATAATTTGTTGGAAGCAATCGTAGTTTTTGCTTTAATCGTAAAAAATAACATTTAAAAAATGACATTTTTTGGAAAAGCAGCACATGATACAAAGAAAAACTAGCTGAGAATAGGATCTCGAGTGTTTCCACATTGTTCGTATTTATAATTATATGGTGCTCATTTCACGAGTACTTTGCTTCCTATTAGAAAATGTTGTTTGCTTCCTCATAGAGGAAGTATTAGTTTTTTTTCAAATAATAGATAAACCAAAGTCTTCATTTTGATCAATTTAATAATAGAGATATACAAAAAATATAAAAATACAAAATTATACAAAAAAAATTTTTGAATACAAAGACAAATCAGACAAATCTACTTTTGTATTCAAAATGATAATTTTTCGAGCTGGCAAAGGGAAGGGAAAAGTTCTGTCGCACCCTATCCCTTTTCCATCTTTATGATTTCTTTACGAAAATTGTCAGAATTATTTTATTTGACAATTCATGAGCAAAAAGTCTGTTCTATTCATGCGTCGCCTTCGAATTATGTCAATGAAACAAGTTCTTCGGTTTGAAACAGATGATTCAAATATTATAAATGAGCATAACTTCCTTAATCTTCAAGAAAGTGTATTAATATTATAGATAAATCGATTTGCCTCGAATCAAGGAATCTTTTCCGTTCTTGCATCAATTTTGAATTATGTTAGTGTTAAAGTTTCACTATAAAAAACCTTATTTGAAAAAATTATGCATTACCATAGCTTCCTTACTCTTCAATAAAATGTATTAATATTATAGGTCAATCGATTCGTTTCGAATCAAAACAACTTTTCTATTCTCGCATCAACTTTAAACTATGAGAATGAGAACATTTTTACTATAAGAATCGATTTTTAAAATTTATAAAATACCGTAACTTCCCTATTCTTTGATAAAATGTAGTGATATTGTAGGTCAATCGATTCGTCTTGAACCGAGGAATCTTTTATATTCTTGCATCAACTTTGAATTAAGTTAATGAAAAAAGTTTTACTATAACAGTCCGAAGACCAATTACAGGATTACATACATATAGGTAACACAGTGGCGAACATATAGAAAACTTAATTGATTATGAGATATTAGACTTATCGTGTGTTACCCTAATTGTTATAAATTGTTATAAAGTGCATTGTACTTAAGATTAAGAAATAGTGCGAACTAACTAGCTAGGGTCATCAAGTTATTGACCTCAGATATGGGGCATAATTTCTGAAGTGTACCCACCTCAAAAATGAAAGTTGTCCGATCGGGCTAAAAATTGGCCTAATTGTAGTCCTATTAGATAGTACTTCTCACACCAAAAATTAATTTATTGTGATGATTATTTATCAAAGTGGAGGGGGTACAATTTATGGGGTTTTCAAGCAAAGCCTTACTTTCAAACGTTTGTAACTTTTGTCCTGTTGAATGAAACAAAATTTTACCTCGAATATTTTCGATAGATTTTTCCACGAACTTTCTGGTGGTGATAACAATTTTCAAAAAAAGTCAAAATTTGACCCGAATTTTTGAAAATCAAAAATAAATTGGACTTTTTTTCAAATTTCGGCACTTTTTTTTTCTTCAAAATAGTTTTGAAAGAAAGCTGAGATTTTTTCCTATGAGACCTCCAATCTTCAGAGTGGCAAATTAATTCGTCTTTGAGTAATAGAACGATACGTAAACAAGATGCCGTGATAGGGTGAGTGGCGGGCGATTTCCCCTAGTGCGCTCACGCCGAGGATCTTTGTGCAACGCTTTAGTGCCAGTTTTTCAACTTAAGTAATATTATATGCTACTAGAATAACTGCTCTCTGCATTGCCAGGATGAATTAACAAGGCCTGCATTACGATCAGTGTAAAATTGATTGGGAATATGCTTTATAAATTATAAGTGAGAATGCAGGTACAATAAGTGTTCTAGAAGGAAGTAGTGGCACACATAATGTGTGCGTTTGCGTGCATCATGAGAATGTCAAGTTGATGTTGAATGAAATAAATATTCCACATTTAACAGAGGATACTGACATGGTGCTCACAAATTATCATGACTGCCTGGATGCTATTTTATGTCCTGACTCTTCAAGTTCCTGTCATTTAGGAGAGTGTGAAAACTGTCCAGGTACTGCAAACTTGAAAGATAACATCACAAAAGCTTTTGATGAACATTGTATTAATGAAGTGAGGTTTGAAATTTGGCTACATACCAACAGATATACTCTAAAGACTCTGGTAATGGATACTGATGAATTCGTAGATGATTTCTGTGAAAGGCTGTTGAAATTAAAAACTCATCACTTCATTTCAAAGGAGCAATCATCTTTTTTCAAAAACCTGAAGGAAAATTTATTGCCTGGGGAGTTCTTGATTTGCTTCGATTTCGCTGAGAATTACGCCTTCATAATTCAGAATGCAGCGCAATCATTCCACTGGAATAACGACCAAGCTACAATATTCACTGTCGTGATTTATTATAAAAAAGATGGAGAGCTCAAGGACTTAAGTATTGCAATCATATCTGATAACTTAGCTCATGACACGGTAGCTGTTCACGAGTATCAAAAGATAATAGTAGATTATTTGAAAACTCATTTCAGGCTAAAGAAAATCTACTATTTCACTGATGGTGCAGGGCAACATTTTAAAAATAAGAGTAGCTTTGTTAATCTCCATGCCCATGAAGAAGATTTTGGTATCCAAGCTGAATGGCACTTCCATGGTACATCTCATGGTAAGGGTGTATGTGATGGTATTGGAGCAAATATAAAGAGACAAGCAGCACGATCAAGCTTACAATGTTCTCCGAAACATCACATACTTACTCCCCATGCTTTGTTTCAGTGGGCAAACAGTAACTGTAAGGAAACCGAAATTTTTTTCAGCAGCAAAGAAAATCATGCCTTAGCCACCAAGTTACTGAAAACCAGATTTGACAAAGCTGTCACGATACCAGGTACATTACAGTACCACGCTTTCACTCCCACTCAAGATGGAAAACTTCAACTCAAGAAGTTTTCTTCCTCTGAGAAATACGACATCCTCTCGAATGGCAAAAAACAGAAACCGCAAAAGAGGCCTGCAAAGAAAACAACTGTTGAAACTATCGCCAAAAAATCGAACAGGAAGACACATAATATTACCATATAATATTACTTAACTTTAAAAAGTGGCTCCGAAGCGTTGCACAAAGATTCTCGGCTTGAGCGCACTAGGGGAAATAGCGCGCTACTCACCCTATCACGGCATCTTGTTTACGTATCGTTCTATTACTCAAAGAAGAATTAATTTGCCACTCTGAAAATTGGAGGTCTCATAGGAAAAAATCTCAGCTTTCTTTTAAAACTATTTTGAAGAAAAAAAAAAGTGCCGAAATTTGAAAAAAAGTCCAATTTATTTTTGATTTTCAAAAATTCGGGTCAAATTTTGACTTTTTTTGAAAATAATTATCACCACCAGAAAGTTTGTCAAAAAATCTATCGAAAATATTCAAGGTGAAATTTTGTTTCAGGCAACAGGACAAAAGTTACAAACGTTTGAAAGTAAGGCTTTGCTTGAAAACCCCGTAAATTGTACCCCCTCCACTTTGGTAAATAATCATCAAAATAAATTAATTTTTGGTGTGAGGAGTACTATCTAATAGGACTACAATTAGGCCAATTTTTAGCCCGATCGGACAACTTTCATTTTTGAGGTGGGTAAACTTCAGAAATTATGCCCCATATGAATGATTGAAAGGATTGGTTGAACAAATCAAGGGTATCGTCATTGTCTTTGAACAGTTCATTAAAGAAGCCAAATAATTTAAAGATTTGAGAGTTTACAGCCGAAATTTAAGGAGGTAAATAAAATTGCATTTTCTCCCTAGCGTTGCACTGATATACTACAATTGGAATCTCGGATAAAAGATAGCTACTGTCAACTTGTCCATGTAAAATCTTGAATAAAGATTAAAGCATTGAGAATTTCAGTATATTTTATAAAGACCATTAATTAAATCTGTGGCAAAGCAGCTGATATTCATACCCTGGAGGGATAAAATCGCCCCTTGTTTTGAAGTTGAGGAACTTAAGAAATCTTTTTCGACATTTATCTATCATTTCCGAGAGATACTTAGCTTTAGGGTTCCAAATAATCGATCAGTATTCCAACTTCAATCTAACAAGAGTGTAGTCAAGATTTCTAGTGGTAGCTTCCTTCGTAAACTGACGGCATAATCTGAATAAAAACCCTAGAGATCTGTTAGCTTCACGAATCATATTATCAATTTAAATATTTACTTGTCATGAAGTGCTCGTGTAAATACCCAGATCACACATTGTTATTACTTTTTCAACATCAATGTTATTTATCGTTCAACCAAATTCAATAATTTTTTTTTCTTCGGAATGGACATAACTTTACATTTTTTTGGATTGATATTCAAGTTATTACTAGCACATGAGATTACAACCTTATTAACATCATGCTGTAGCTCATAGCAGTCTTGTATACTATCTACGGATATATATATATATATATATATATATATTACAGGCAAAGTACACAATCCAGTCATTATATATAATGCCTGTCTATTTCAGGCAAAGTATGTAATCGAATATATATCATACAAATTGCCTAGGCATTCTATATAATCCCGAGGCATTAAATATAATGCCCGGCACGAGATAGGTAAAATATATAATCTTGATTTTTAATATAATGATGCAGTTTAAGAAGGGCATGATAAATTCACGAACACTTACAGAATTCAACACACGTTTACTCGCTATTTATTAAAAACACGGCATGCTGGAATGACATTTTGATCGACCCTGCACTTTGTTAGTTTGAGCGCGCCTAGGGCGCGCGACTGTTAGTTCTTGCGTTTCGCGCTCGAGAACGTATTCATCTCGCGCTTCGCGCTCGATACTGTATTTACCTCGCGCTACGCGCTCGGTCTTTATATTTCCAACACATTTGTGTACAGACCTTTTGAAATCAAAGGTCAAAGCGTGAACAACTGTAATTTCATGGTTGTGAATTCTCTTTTGTTGAAGCTTCTTCGGCTTTAACGAACACATTCTTTTCACGTATCTCGTGCTTCACACTCGATTTTGTCCAAAATGTAAACTTTTCTACATTATGATCAACACTATTATATCTAATGTACATTATATTTATTTCTGTACCTCGATCTAGTACTATGAAGAAGGTTCTCAAAGCACGTACGGCCTTGACGATAACATTCTCATTGTGATACTTGCTCTTCGCGCTCAGCAGCTAGGCTATACAGACGATTGCGTTTGAAAAATAAAACCATGTGAAAACTAGTGAAAATTTTGATTAAAATTTTTTAATCTACCAGAAAATTTATTTTTCTACTTTTTGATAGTTTTCAAAATTTCGAAAAGTATATAATATTTCTAATGTCCATCGAAATCAAAAATTTCATTAAGATAATTTTGAAGTGTTTCACCCATCTGTAAGAAACTTTCACAAAAATTTCTGAAACTTGAAACAAAAAAAAATTTAAATATGAAAATGTTCTAAAATTTTCAATTTTGGTTAAAAATATCTGGTTAACGAACTTAGCCTTCGTTTTAGGACCCTTGAAAAGTTTACCAAAGGCTGACTCGATTGGACAAATCCTTCAAAAGTTAGCGTGGCTACAACATTCAGGTAACCATACAGACAGACATACAGACATACATACATACAGACATACAGGCATACAAACAGACAGACGCCGACAAAATTTTATGATTTTTGGACTCTGTGAGTGCCGGAACGTAAAGATCCGTTAAAAACCAGAGATCGAAAAATTTGACGATTACATTACACTCTCATGAATGAGAATGTAAAAATACCTATAATACCCATTGGATGGAAAAACAACCTAACTCATTTTGTTTATCTTCCATTATTTGAATTATTTTTTTAATGATTTTTCTCAACAGGATTTAACTTTTAGATTGTAATACTTTATTTGTATGGAAGGATTTATTTTTAAATTAATATCTTCTTATTTCAATAACAGCTTGAAATCTTTTAATCGATATATCTCAAAACACGATTTTCCTATTTAGGTTTTTTTTTCACCCAACGCTTCATATATTGCCGGATTATGTACTTTGCCTATAACATATACATTTTTGCATCATCTGCATAGAAGAGATGTAGACATTTAATAGCTTGATCCGCATCATTCATAACATTAAAGAGAAGTGGCCCAAGGTTCGAACCTTTGGGTACCGCAGAGGTGGGTGTGAATGAAAATGAGGAATAACCATTATATCTTACTATTACTTTACGATCCCTTAAATAAGAATGCATGAGATTTAAGATTTTTTTAAAAGATTTTCAGACATGTTTGTGTATATTATATCAACCTGCCTATGACTTATTAAAAAATTTTCAGATTGCATGTTGTATAAGGGTTATTAGATCAGTCACCGTTGATCTACGGGTCACAAAAGCCTGTTGGGACTGCAATAAAACTGGACTTAAATAGGACCCGATAAATTCTCTAATTAACTTTTCTAACACTTCAGAAGAGTTGCTTATAAGACTAATCGGCCGATGATTCATAATAAGAGATTTATCTCCTTTTTTGAACACCGGACAAACTTTCGATAATTTTCAAATATCAGGGAATACTCTAGAAGATAGAGACATATTGTATATAAGTGTGAACGGCTCAGCAATTTCACTCGCAGACTCACTCAACATACAACTTGGAATACCATCAGGACATGATGTGTATTTATTTTTCATAGATTTGAGCATCTTTCTTATCTGATCTCGGGACACAACAAAGAAATCGCCAAATAACTTACCTGATCCGCCAAAAATTTCGTCAGGTACTCCAGAAAAAACTTTTAGAGAAAAAATCTGCAAATGAGTTAACTATATCCTGGGGTCTATTAATTTCAATACCATTATGAGACATTATACCAGGAATTCTTGAAACTTTTTTCAAATTATCGACGTGCAACCAGAGATTTGATGGCGACTTATTGATGTTATCCTCTACTTTGATCAGATAACTATAATACAGTCTATCATAGAGTACAGAGAACAGTCTCTATAACGTCATTATCGAGCGTTAAGCGTGAATATCGCAATGAGACAATTGAGAAATATTTACGATACTTGAAAAATTGTAGTCGAAATACACGCATTAAACGTACGGAAACGAGTACGTAGCATGACAGCATACCCACGTATTTCTCACAGGAAATACGTGTTAACTTTCGTGGGGCTTGCGAAACGTCTAAATTTCATTATGAAAAGTGCACTCATTTTTTTGTGGATTTTGTGGATAACAGATTTCCGGGCGATATGCATACAATTTATCTACAAAATTGGGACCACACACACTGTAGAAAATTTTGGAAATTTTTACAACTTTTTAGGGGAAACCTTTTCATTGGGGAAAATCATTTTCCCCAGCATTTGAGGAAATTTTCGTAAAAGTTTTTATAATTCACTAAAAAATTGGGGAAAATTTCCTAAAACTTAGGAAATTAAATCAAACCTACAATTCTTCGTGAAATGTTCGTAAACTTATTGTGATTTATACAAAATTTCGGGAATATTCTCTACAATTTGGGGAATTGAATGAATCCTACCGAATGTCGGGAAGCGCTCTAAAAAGAATGTTTGATTTTCCACATGGATTAGGTAAATTTACTGAAAATTCTTCAAGTATTACCGTATGTCCAGGAAGATATTCGCATAATAGCATAGGGAATTGTCCAAAATTTCCCAAAATGAAGCGCCAACACAATTTTGGGGAAAATTCCCCAAGGAAAATGTTATCGTGTATATCAAAACTGATAACAATTATTATGCATTAGAAATTTTTTTTGCTAAGTCGATTGTACTGATAACTTTTACATTCGATAAGGACCTCCATATTTTATTAGCATTATCATCATCTTCAACGTAGTCTCCAAACATTGAAAATCATCATAACTGTGTAGGTTTTGTGGTTAATGATAACTGATACTGACTAGTATATATAGCAGTGACTATGTCTAATCTTTTCCAATCATCGTTTACGAAATATTCCTAAAAAGATGAAGACACTTATCAGCATGCTGATATTTACAGTTGCGATTTTTCTGCTTTTTTGTGGTAAGAGCACTCAGCATAATATAAATCCTTATGTGAATGTAAAATGTCACATATTCTAACAATCAACATTTATAAATGTAAAACTAACATTCAAAATAAGCCATCATTGAACCTCTAAAAATAACATATGTTGAGAGTAAAAAAGGTCTTTTGAAAATTATGCCACACTGGCAAGGATGTGTCAGGGTTTAACTGGGTTTCGTGGCGATTTGTGACTTGGGGGCACAGTCGAACATACAAATCCGGAAACTCCGGTGTTGGGGGTTGACTCGAAATTTGAAGCAATGCGTGGTTCTTAAACTCGCAACTGCTGGCCACCGAATGGAGCGCTGTGATCTAGAAGTGTACAGCGTACAGTGCTCACACGGTACAGTCTAGGTGGGTCTAGGTTTCGTAACTCATGGGCGTTCCCCGTCCGCGTATACTGCGTGTCTACCTAATTCACACCCAATTATGGCTAAAAGTTTGTCAAAAAGACAGAAAAAGAAGAGGAATATACTAAGAAATATATTATTATTTATAATGATTGAATTTTGGTCATTTATCGTGTGACAATGTGCCGGGGACTGATACTGGCTGAGTCCCTGGGTAAACGTTATCCATGTCATCATGGCAGGCACAACCAGAAAGTGTTTTACTATGCAGGGATTAGGGACACCAGTATCAGCGTCGGGTCAGGCAGTATATAAAATCCCTTGTTCTTGTAGAAAAGTTTATATTGTAAAACCGGGAGAGCGGTGAGCCAACGGGTGAAGGACCATGTGAGTAATGTCAGGCTTAAACATTTCACGCAATGAGCACTAGCCGACCATCACATCGAAACAGGACATAGCATTTTATTGGACAAAACTATCGTCATCGCGATGGAAGACAAGGGTTATATAAGGCCAGTTTAGGTTAGGTTATGTGAGTTTAGGTTGGGTTAGGTGAATTAAAGTTGGGCCACGTCAGTTGTAAGAATGAGAATCCGCTGATATAGGTTCTCAAAAAATAGTCAGCCTTCAAGGCAGTATATCACAATTTTACATAATTTAATTGAGTTATTTTTTAGGTTAGTGTTGAAGGACAACGTGTGGGATCAATTCTGAAAGCTAATTGGGGTGTAATGCTGACGTGTAGGGCAAATTCTGTATACAAATTGGTCATGCAAATTAATAATACTTTGTGGTAGTTTTTTATCATTCCAAGTGTATGTAGGGTGCCGCAGTGCCCGAACAAGTCGTACTTATTAGGATAAACATTTTTCAGTATTCAAACCATACCACACTGGAAACACCAGTTCCCGTTAGATCACTGAAGTTAAGCAGTGTTGGGCGCGGTTAGTACTTGGATGGGTGGCCGGTCGTGATAATACTACTGCGTTGCTGTTAGCGGTCGTGGGTGTGGTGAGCCCGCACTTGTAGTTATTTACTACAAGAAACTATCCACCTAGAAAACACTACCCGAACCGGGTAGTGTCACGCCTACCCCTAGAGGCTCGCCGAAAGGGGAATGGCTTAACGGTATAAATAATTATTTCAGTAATTATTTATGTCATCATCTGGATATGACCTTAAGAATCTATCATCTCATCTTAAAACCCTGCACGCTCGTTTGATGGCGCCACCGTCGAACATGTGTCTCCACTCCTAAAGCATTGAGTGACCACAGCCTGACCAGAGTCCCACAGCTGGTCGACGCAAGCTCGCCAGCGTGATTATTCGCTACGTGAACGCGTGTGCTTTCTACGTCGAGAGAACCCCCGCAAGGTCATGACGCATTTACAGAGGTAGGCCGTTAGGGTACAGCGGCGCGGCGTCAATTCTCGGAATGTCTAAATCCGGGATACCTAAATCCGGGGTTCACTGTAATCAAAATGTGGTTTTGAGAATAACGCTGATGCTCGGGTACCGCACTTTCTTCAGCAAACAAGCTATGATTCAGTATATGCCAGATTAGTACAATAGTGAAAAAGAATCTAATCTCATTTTCTGACTGAGCGGTGCTCAAATACGCGCCAGCGATGCATGACTGTATAACATAAAAGAAGCTCGGGAACGCCAAAAAGTCTCCAAAGGCTATTCTGGAGACCCAATATATTCTCAACCAAACAGTCGAATTTTTTACCAAGCACGAAGAATTCAAAATTGAAAGTATAGTAGCAGACTTCAAATTAAGTGTAGCAAGAAGGAAAAGGGAGAAGTTTCTTAAAAACAGAGGGGAAAAAAAGAAGAAAAGTTTTCGAAGTCTGAAATATGACAGCGATTTTGAAACCTATACATTTGTTATTGAACTGTATCGTTTCAGGTCCATCTTGTGCAAAATTTGCCAAGTTTGTTAAAATTTATCATGAGGAAACGTTCGAAACATTATCCAAGATTGTAACATTATTTCCGATGACCTCTCACTTTCTGCTACCAAGCGTAGTTTTTGGACGGTGCGTTATAGAATGTGGGCCCCAATTCGGATTATGGCGAAACGTTTCACTGGTCAGACCTAGGAAAATCTTACGCATTCGACGAAACAAACTCTATTCAGTTTATGTGACTGATTCTGAAATTTGGTCAAATTTTTCCAAATAGCATTCAGGCTTTCCTCACGAATTGAAAAAGAAATCATCATTTCTTGTTGCAGAGGTGAGTTTCGAGTCTTCACCTAACAGGGAATCCATTGATCTAAATTGGGAACCCATTGACCTAAATCGTTCTCCTCCCAAGTCTCCCTCTCCTGAAAGGTCCAGATCCAGGTCACCTTCTGCTAGGAGTTCAAGACCCAGGTCTCCTGCTAGGAGTTCCAGACCCAGGTCTTCTCCTACCGAAAATCCTCTTGCCGTGTATCCTCCTGACAGGGTCATTGTTCCACCTAACAGGCTGCCTTCTAATGACGGACGTGGATATGAACTTGCAGAAATGGACTTTCTTCGGGTTTCTTCATATGTAAATCTGCACCGGAAGTCGAATATCCGGATATTCCAATTTGGAAGATACACTTTTCCTCGCAATACATCAGTTAAATTAAAAACACGATCTAGTAGTCTACTTGTGCCTGTGCCACTCAATGAACAAATTGTTATATTTACATCCGATGGTGACGTCTTTGCAATATTGGAGTCTACTAAGGTTTTTGGTGGATTGTATATGTATTTTAAACGCCAGAGATGCCGAGCGAAAATAAACATGCTAACCGAATTTGTTGAGCCATTGACCTCAGAAGAAACTAATCAAATTCCAGTAGGTCACGTACGCCCTTTAACGCTAGATTATGAAATATACAGGGCAGGCACTCGTCTAATCGATAATCTTCCAAACCAATAATTTAACTTTTTTCAAATTTGAAACTTAATTATAATATTGGTTGTAATCGAAATTTGGAGAAACATGATATAAATAACTTGTAATTAGAAATAATAATAAAAAGTAAATGTAATATTTATGCCAAGGATTTCAGTCTTAGTTCATGTCCCAACCAGACTTTTGTCACAGGAGAATTTCACGCAGGACTCACACAAAACAGAGATTCGCAGAGATTGAAAGCACTGACTTTTTTGAAAGTTTCAAATCATAGGCCTGAAAACTGCAAAATATTTAAAGAATGCTTTTGTGCAATCAATTTAAATATTTCATTCTGAATTATTATATAATGTAACATGGTGGCCTGCCACTCATTATGGATCCTCCCCTGATCTAATAAATTAAATGACAAAAGCTTTTTGCCGCGAAATTATCCATAGCTAACAACGAACCCAATTAGACTCATGAGGAGTGAGAAAGTATGTGGTATGCGCGTAATTAGAGACAAATGAGGTTAGATTCGAATATTTCTCACATTTTTCAGAAAGGAATACTATCTATGTGTTACTTGTTACTTAAATTAGAGATAGATAGGTACCTGGAGTTTCAATATGAATAGGGATCTGATCCCTACCCCTTTCCAACGTCTCGTGAAGACGGGAAGGCACCCCTGTGGCTGGTCAGAGAACTTAGGTTAGTCAAACACCTACCCCTTCCCAACATCTCGTAAGGGCAGGAAGGTACCCCTGTGATTGGTCAAAGAAATTATGTTGGTCGAACCCCTATCCCTTTCAAACACTGCGTGGGGCAGGAAGGCACTCCTGTTACTGGTCACAGAAATAATGTTGGTCAAACCCCTACCCTTTTCCAACGTCTCGTGGGGGGCGGGAAGGCACTCCTATTACTGGCCAAAGAAATAATATTGGTCGAATCCCTTTCCACTGGTGAGAGATGCCGCAAAAATGTCAATTTCACTGTGATAAATGCCGCGCGTGAGAGAAGCCGCTAGGTTGAGATACCGCAGTTGTGTCATGCCACAGATGAGACATGCCGTAAATGTGACATGCCGCAGATGTGACATGTCATAGGTGTGACTTGCCGGAGAGATACTTGTCGCATGTGACATGATACGATCCCTTCATATCACTTCAGTTGAACTAGAATAATTAGAGTCAGGAGGACTTCAATGTACAACAATCATTTTCTGCCGGAGCGCCTGATGAATTGCATACCAACCAATATCTTATTTGTTTTTGTTATCGATTCGGAGTCTGGTTGATAGCAGGCTTCGATAAATGTAACGTTTCTGTTTCTTTTCTTCACTTTTTTTTTTGCGTTCGTTATAGTGACACCAAGTTTTCTTATTTTCTTTTCTGACGTCCTATGAACAGTCAAATAATTAGTTAATTACGGAGGCAATTAACTTTGCACTCTAAGCGATGCTCGAATTCGATACACAATCTGGAGGTCGGATTGCTGACGCTTTCTGGTCATGGAGACCGGAAGGTCAGTCTGGGAGGGAGTGTTGTAACGTAAAACCTTCCACTCGTTAAGCTTGTGTCATTTGTCCAAAATTTTAATTCCTTTGTTCTCCACATGAAGGAATAGTAAGGAGTGGTATCACCCTATGTGTTTGGTGAGCAGAGGTGGGACGAGCGACGTCCAAGAATTCGTTAATGCTGGCCACAAATGTAAACTTGAGAGCAAGATCGAGCACATGCGCAGAGCTGTTTTCGCAGTCACGTGTTATACCTACTCGCCTATGTTATGTTTCGACATCTCGATGCATATGTAGGTTATGTTCGTTTGTTTATGTTCGTTCAACACACAAGTTCAAAACTTCCAACGCGTGTTGACATCGTTGACATAGCAACCGCCAGTGCGCATGTGCACGATCTTGTCCTCGAGTTTTCATTTGTGGCGAGCATTAACGAAATCTTGGACGTCGCCCGTCCCACTCCTCAGTTACAGGGATAATACTCCTTACTATTCCTTCGTGGTTCTTCATTTAATTCTGACCGATTAGAATAAGAACCACGCATCCTATCAAAATGTGATCGCTATCAAATTTGTAGACCTTTTTTGAACACACTTTTGTCAATTTATTTTTTCACATACCTTGTGTCGTTTTTCCCAAAATTGAATTTTTTCATGGTTAATGTTATTTTTCACGCTTAAAATAAAAACCATGCATTCTATCCAAAAATAATGATCGACAAATTTGTAGCTCATTTTAGGTAAACAAATTTTGTTCATTTATTTTTTATTTTTTTGAGTGTTTTGTGACGTTTGTCTAGAAATCCAGTTTTTATATTTCAATGCAATTTTTTACGAGTAAAACAAAAACGTTCAAATTTTCTTGAGCTGTCAATTCCCATCACATTAATGAGGTGATTCAAAATTTTCTCTATTGTTTTTTTCATTGGTTAAATATTTATTGGATTACCATGGAAAACCCCAAAATACTTGAAGGCCTGGAAAGTCCAAAATTAAGCTTGAATTAAAGTTTATTACGCAACTAATCAGACTGATCAAAATCGTCTTTAAATAAGCTCTTAGCTGTAGAGTTTCAATTTGAGAGAATTTTCTGATTTTTTTTAAATTCTGAAGGAAAAATGGCTTCTGCTACTTTTTCAATCGTTACCGAGGCTACGCCTTCAAAAGGTAAAACAATTCTAATTTTTAATAACTGTAATTCTTCTTTTCCGTAACCTTCCCTTCTGGGGAAGAGAAATGGCGATGTGTTAAGAAATCTTGTAGGGCGCGTTTATGTATGTCGGGCGAATCTCCCCGAATGATTAAACTTGACTATTGCAATTTAGTACATAACCACGATCCTGAAAAAATTATACTTTGCAAAGAAATTCTTGATCCACACGCAGGAAACGAAAGGCGCTTGAAGGTCCTTGTCGAAGACCAGCGAAATTGACGTACTTGTGCATAGGAAAGAAGCATCTATATTTGCGAATGATGTTGAATTAGTGAAACAAAAATATATTATACCGAGAATTATATTCCCCTAGTTTTTTGCTTACAAAAGATAAATCTCAAAAAACGTATTAAGATTGTTTTGCTTTGCTTTGTAAGTCATGCAAGGAAAATGATTGCGATATAAATCCGGAAAAAGTGGTTCTTGGTTTTGAAATAGCCATCCACAATGCTGCAGAAAAATGTGGCCGGGTATGAAAATTATTGGTTGTAGGTTCCATTTATCTCAGTCGTGGTTACGTATTTGATTTGGATTAATCTTTTCAGATAATACGGAAGTTAAGCATTATTTTTCGTTTAACTTACTGCAATTAATGCCATTTGATCGAAGACTTATAGAATTTAGTAATTATTTAATGGGAACGTATTCAAGTGACACGTCAGAGTCGCACACGAAAGTCGCTTCGTCTAGCACAGCTAGGATCGCAATCGAAAATGCCTTGAAATCCCCGGTTAGACCGAATATTTCAAGGCAGGCAGTAGTGCGGCAATGAAAGGATTTCCCCTTCTGTCCGTGCTACTAAGAATTTTCGACCCTATGATCTTTAGCTGAGTTAGAGCAAAGATCAAATATAAAGTGAGATTTTTCAGTCGGGGCTCGCTTTTTATTTACTCCGCCCTCCCACGCTCACGTAAGATCGTGAGCATGGGAGCTCTCGAGTTTGCGCTTTAGCGTTTCTCCTATGGGATGCTACTTTTCGAAAGTATCACATAGGAGAAAATACTACTGCCTATTTTCAGGAACTCCTCACAACTCGCGGGTTACAATATACATATATATTATTTTTATTTTTATTTATTTCATCTATTTAAATCATAATTCTTGAAATATAACACTTGATGGAAAAGAAATTAAATAAGCAAAGTTTTGATGAGAATGTGCCCATTTGCCGGGCAGATTTTTTCACTGTTATTTTCAATTCTTCAAGGAAATTCAAAAAGTTCTTATGATAATCTTGTAGGAGTCTGGTGAGGAGAACTTGTTTCCTTCTAGTGAGTGTTTTCCTTGCGAGGTGATTTGGGTTCTTCTTCTGGATAGTTGGAACGTCATTCTGAGTTTTGTTGTTGGTTTCTCTCCAATATTGGTGGAAGATTCTTTGAACGTAGTTCTTGGCATCTGGTAAGAATATTCTTAGGTTCTCCTCCTCGACTATTAGCTAAGTTGAGAAATTGACCAATATGTCTGCTTGTTCATTTCCGTTGATATTGTGATGCGAAGGGATCCATTTTGTCGTGATTTTTTTACATAAATGCAGGAATTCACTACAGGTTTTTTGGATTTGTTGGATCCTATGATCGGAAGAATTTCTAGTTTAGGTGGCTTGGAGACTACTCAATGAATCACTGAATATTACGAAATTACTACCGGGTAGAATTTTCCATAATTCGTAAGCTTTCATACGAGTCGAGATTTCTGCTAAAAATATACGGCTCGAGCTTTGGAGAGTGAAGTAGCATTCTTTATTTCGTGAGTAAACAGCGCATACTACTCCTAGTTCTGTTTTAGATCCGTCAGTAAAGAGATGGGTTGAATTTCTGTAGCTTTATTCGATGTTTTGGTATAATTGTAGCCTTTAGTTTGCAGAAATATATATATTTTTTTTAATTTTTCGTAGGCATGAGGTCCAACTTCGGAGGAAGCAGATACAAGTGAGGGTCTTGGCTAAGGACATGGTGTTGGATTGGATGTAACAGGGTTGAGTTTTCAAGGGTTTCCACTATTGAGACTGCCTGATTCAAGATGAGAAACCTCAGAAAACCTTAGAAAGGTTTGAGTGGATTGAAAGTAGCTAACTTAGATTTGTTCTGTTTACAAGAAAATACTTAAGGCTTATGTAGTCAGAGGTTTCGGCTAAGCCAGCACTTGAAACCTAAAGGTTTGATCTCACACAAAAGTTCAAAATAATAATTTCCAATAATTTAATGAAAATTTTCTTTAATTCATGACGAGTTACCACAAATTACCACTAATGATGTGCAAAACAGCCTTGCGTCAAGTCTGTTTGGGTTGACCGAAATGGGTTGAGTCCGGCTTTCGGGTTTCCAGCTCGCATCCAAAACCTGACAACCCTACCTGATCCAATGCAAAAAAGTCGGTTCGGGTTGTGAAATAACAAGGAGAGCTCGCTAGATGTGCGTCGCCGATTCAACTATGGCTTTAGGTGAAAACACATCAAAATCCATTAGGTGCGTATTTTTTCTTTCGATCCAATGGGTCTTGGTTGCCGAGATATCGAGGAAACTGAAGGCTATCGGAACAAAAGAAAAAATACGCACCTAATGGATTTTCATGTAATTTCACCCTGTGTAGCTCCAGTCAAATCAGCGACGAACATCTCAAGACCTCTCCTTGTAAGATACTATTAATTAATTTGTTTTAATAATTATTATTAATACGGGTGTACATAATTTAGAAAATCTGAACCTGACGGGCCTGGTCTATCTTTTTCCGGGTATTATAAATTTTTTCACATCGGGTCTGATCGGGTCTCGGCTTTACAACTAGTATGGTCGTATTTTCAGGTTCTAGACGCGACTTGAACACCAAGCCCGACTGGAGCGATTCGAGCGAAACCTAGCAAGATCCGACCCAAAGACATTCCTTACATTATTAGCGGTAATTTGTGGTAACTTGTCATAAATTAGAGAAAATTGTCATTAATTATTGGAAGTTGTCATTTCGAACTTTGGCATCGGGTAAGGCTTTTGAGTTTTTTACATTCTCATTCTAATGAGAAGGTATTATTTTTTGTAAAATTTGACTTTGTCGGTTTTCATCAAATTTCCACGTTTTGAGACCTCCTGAGTCAGAAAAAACGATTTTTCCGAAGGTGTCTGTCTGTCTGTAGTATCGTGTAGGCACGATAGCTTTCGAAAGATTGATCAGATTGGTGTGTGCTTTGGCACACTTTTTCATAGCCTATAAAGAAAGAACGAGTTCGTTAACCAGCTCGACTCCGGTTCGGGCGCTTACGGCGCCCTTACGTACGACTCTTTACAAAAACATTGCGCTCGTTTCAAAAAGGCCGTCAGACCGCACTAGTTACGAAGTGTACTATTTAATAATTATAACACATTTATAGGAATGCGCAACTGTATTACCCTGGCGAAAGTTTTGGATAGTACTCCATTCCGAATCAATAGAAAGTGAAGGATCAGTATGTGTGTACGTACTGTCAAAAGATCTTGTCATTTATTTCAGTGTCTGTGTTAAATATAGACGAAAAAACTGATAATTTTGATCAAGACTCTAATCCTGAGCCACAAAATGATTCGAATATTACAAAATCTCCGTATCTTAAATTAGAGATATGTATTTATATTTATCAATAAAATTGGGGAAAATCACTAAGGCAAGACGCAAAATAACTATCATGGCCATTATTTTCCTCAAATGAAAGAAACCCAGGTCTAAAGAGTTTCGATAAGAGATTATATAATTAATATTCTTCAAAATGTTTCAGTATATATTACAGCAGCCGCTATCTCATTTGTCCTTCTAAATTATTTGTATTATTTTCTTAATTCTGCTGCTCGAATACTGAATGTCTATTCATGTAGAGATAAAAATGGTATTCTGTCATTTATTATTAGAAAGAACAGAGAAACGGTGGATAAACACTTCTTATAACTGTTTCGTAATCAGTCAAGTATTAATTACTCTTGCTGTCATTTTTTGACAATGTTTTGTTTTGTGAACTGCAAACACCCCAAAAGAAATTATGTTAATTGATAGAAATTAATTCCGAAACGGTGTTTCCAAGAAAATTATATTAGAACATTATGTTTCATGCCATAAAACGTTATTTGCGACAAAAGAGTCTACCGGTAGAAAATTATCTGCCATGAAATTAATTTCGCAATCACCTTTTTAATCTTTATATACTTATAAATTTCGATATGTGACGCCTCGTCAGAGATAATGTTCTATCAAAAGAAATATTTCTTCAGTAATTCTTGTTAAAACAATTTGATCATATTTTAATATACTCTTTTATTTGACTAGTTTATAAAGCGTCATACATTTGCACTGTTATACATAATTTTTCTAAATTTCAAGTTGAGCATATAGTATGCGGTAAAATACATCTTTTTAAAGAAGTTTTCAAAGCAACTGAGAAAGTGATAATCAGTGTCCTAAGTTCGGAAACTATTTTCTACGTCTAATGTAAGTTTATTTGAGGTGTGGCAGAGCAGAATATGGTGACTGAAACAAACCAAAGTTCGAATTTTGTTTTGAGTTACATGATGCTTCTGAAAAAAGTGAAGAGTTTTCTCAAAAGCACTTTCCCAAATGTAACGTATCGGTTTATCAAATAAAGGATGCCTTGCATCATTGACAGTTAATACTGTACTGTCTCTACCATAGTTTTCTATATGCTTTTTTCAGTTTACAGCGAACTTATATCTTTAATTTTCTTTTACATTATATTTTCAAAAAATTGTCTCAGTCCCTGCCACACCATGGTTTATTATATTTGTTTCTACTATCTGCGATGGGTCTTATCTTCAGCATAACAAGTCCCCCAGCCTCTACTCAGATGGTCTTAGTTATATTGTTGTTCTTTTATTCTATGGTGTACCAATCTGGTGATAAGAATAGTGAAGTTCAAAATTTTGTTCGAATTGTGAACAATGTTTACTAATCCTAATGTCCTTTACAATGCCGAAATACGTCAGTTCGTATGATGTTAGATCAATCACGCTCGGATGGTTTTTTTTTTTTTTTTTTTTTTTAAGAAGTAAAAACGGCAAATGCTCATGCACAAGCCACATTCGAACCTTGGGGGCCACGGGCCCAATATATACATCTCACGCATATGTACTTAATATACATACACGTGAGATACACACACGGGCGCGCAGTCCACAAGGAACGAAGGTGAGTGTGGGACTTACCAAACGGCACCTACCCACTAAACCCTAACTCCTTTTCCCGCCAACCCATGCTCCCGGAATCCGCTTTCGCATTACTTCAGGAACATGGGGTTAAGGCCAGTAAGTCGTGCTTCGACTTCCATCTATTGCAGCCAGCTTGGCATTTCAACGTTTCTCACCCAACCAAGATGCACGCATCGTCCTCAGTGGTGTGGTGGTACCACAACCCGAGCTCGTCGGCCTTCGGCATCTTGGTTGGGCGTGATTCTTCAACTTGGTCGCCCTTGAGGTTTCCTCGATGAGGCTGCCTCTCAGAAAGACCAACACCTCATGGTCAACGGCAGATGATCGGTCCGGGGTTTATCTTCTTTGGCGGCGCAGCGGTATTACTGCGGCATACTTTCGCACGCCGCAGCCCTATGGCCATCTTTGCCGCACCTCCAGCAGGCCCTTTTTCTGTCGGGCCCCTCGTAACTCGCTGTAATATGGCCGAAGCCCTGGCAGCGGTAACACCGGGGAACCTCCGTCTTTATCTTGACTCTGCAGGACACCCATCCTACATTCAGGTGTCCTGTTCGAAGGAGTCTTGACGCCAGCTCATCTTTCAGGTTGACAAAGGCCCTCAGATTTCCTCTGTAGGGTTTCTTTGTCAAGCTTACCTTCGCCTCTCCGGCAGCATCCCCGAAGTGACTTCTTACAGCCGCCTCGTCATCCTCTGCAACAGTTACTGTGTCGAGGTCCAAAATCTCGACTTTGACACGAGGGACGAGTTCTCGCACTCTGCCCTCTTCGCCGACAGTATCCTTAATGGCAGCTGACCTTCTCCTTCAGGTCTCTAAGTACTTGAGCGTAGCTCATACCCTCGGCCGGTTTGACAGCAACCGCCTCGGGCCGAGCTCGCGTCTGCGCCTTCTTCCCCTGCTTCCTGACGTTTGCGTCAGGCCTGCTCTCTCCATCAGTCCTCTTCGGAGTCGAGGTTGCGATTGCCTCAGCTTCACCCTTCCTAGGCTTCTTGATTCTCCATTTTGAACAGCTCGTCTCCGGGGGGCTCGAAGTAGACTCCCGACCTCGTTTCCCCTGATGGGAAGCTGGAGTCTCCATTGCTTCATCAGTTTGTGTTGCACTCTGATTCGTGCCCTTCGCATTTTTGGCCTTCTCCTTACGGGTGATTGAGGTATACCAAACGGTTTCACCTAAATTTACAATCAGATCTCTATACACATCTTCAGTCAGGAATGACTTTTTACTAAGTACGTCAGTCAGTCGTTCAGCTTCTTGTAGTCCTTGTTTAATTGGAATGTCCATGTTCCTCCTCGTGCTGCAAAAATCCTTCATCGTATAGATGACGCCTTTTAGTCCCTTGAACTTATCATATACCTCGTTCAGTGTTTCTTCCAATATCTCAATGTTCTTTTTTGTCGCCGACACTTCCCTTACATCGAGTCCCTCCGTCTCCTCCGATGGACCACCCACTTCCTCACTCACGTTTCTGTTAATAATTTGTTGTTCTCGCTCCATATTGTTCCCACGAGTAGCTAGGGAAATAAAGGTCCACCCCCGCAGAGCCCTGCATGCGGGGGTAAGGTTTGTGTACTCTAGAAGGCGACCTGGTATCCTAGAGACACGTGTGTCCTTCACCCAGTCTGTTTGGTCCGCGGTGCCTATTTTATTTCAGCCCTACCCTCTGTTTCCACTGACGCTCGGATAGTCAGAACTGCTGTAACCTGTGAAACAACCAAGCTTATCATATCTACCCTTTGCGATAAAAAAACCCATTGCGCTCTAAATTGTCTAAAAGGTATTTGCATGGCTTACTGATTTCCTGACCTAGAGCGAATTTGTCTGGATCTGCTTAAGCCTCTCTATCCAAAAAATGCAGTTTTCCTGTCCTTGAATCAAAATTTCCTTTCACTACTACAGTCAAGTTGAAATATCTGGAGGAAGCATATTATACAGCCAGATTAAAGATTCCGCTGACGATTCCAAAATTGCAGGTTGAAAGAAATTCTTGTTGTACTTTAAGGTAATGCCCCCTCTTCTTTTCATCTCGAGTGATCCATAAATGCGTATAATTACACCAAATTATGTTCCGAAATATAAAAACCGATCTGCATTAAAGTGAGAGGACCTGTAACCCATGTTTGGATACAACAAAGAATATCTGATCCTAATGTACATAAATGGTATGGTATCGACATCATGTACCCTCTTAAATTCAAAAAGAATTATCCTAAGGTTCAAACACATCTCTAAGTTCAAATTACAAGACATTCTTTCATGGATTACATTTGATCACCCGACTGAAATTTTTGCCTTTGTTGGAGTTCTTTGATTTCCATTAATTACTGATGTTCTATTTCTTCCAGAATGTTTTGGAATTCTTGTTCCTGATAATTTTTGTTGTCTCTATATAATACATTCCCTCTAATGATGGCTATTTTCTCATTTCCTTGAATCACGTTTCTCAATCTTGCTAGCAACCTAATGATTAGCCTTTCATTACTCGATAAGTCATTTTAGCCCCTAATGTCGGTTCATGAAGCCATCCCTTTTCTTAACAATCAGTTTCTTCCATTTTAATGCAATACATTCAACAATGGACCTGGTTCTGGTTTTCGAGGATTTGTATTCACCAATCTGGTGAGCTGTTAGAATACATAGGACTGGTATACTAACCTTATGAAAAAGTTGCTTAGTTACATCGATAAGGCTTCTACCGGGTTCTTTCTTTTTGGATACTCCGAATATCATAAAATTACTTGCTTTCTCGTAAGTCCAGTTGAAAATTATTTTTCCCTTCACCTTCTTTAAGATTTCTTCCACAAATTCAGTTCTTTTCAGCTGGAGGCTTTGTGATGATATTATTAACGCAATGTATTTTTTCATTTGAGGCTCTAAGCACCTTCCTACTTTCTAGAATTTGCTTCAGCATCTCGTTCAATTTACTGTTTGGTACATTCCTTGTTTTTACACATTCATCACACTATCTAAGTGACAAGGTTGAAAAAATCTGAAAAGTTTATGTCAATCACTTTCCAATCACTCTAGCAAGCCACTACAATGCTTCTGCAAAATAACAGGTTGTTTAATTGTTTATCTGATATAAAATGTTGACATTACTTACAGATTCTAAGTTGGTTTCCTATTCGGAAAAACACCATGGATCCTAGCAACATGATTTTCGTACCTATATTATTGGTGTTATATTTTATTATGGTGAGTCAACATTTATTTCCGATCATGATGTCTCTAAATTAAAATTTTCAACTGCCGGTTTTGATATGAACAAATAAATAAGCGAAAATTATTAAATAAAAAAATGGTTTGAAGGCTATACAAGTTTTATAAATTCTTTGATACACGTTTGTGGACTACATTGTGGACTACATTTATATCGCGCCAACAGTAATACCCATAAAAAAGTTGGATTAAAATGAACGATAATCAAGTGCCACTGTTTTGTGCGACTTAAAGTACAATTCAAATAAAATTATAATTGCTTTTAAAGTTACATTATTCTTTAATGTCTAAAATTGAACTCTACCATACTACTCATGAAGGTTTCAATTTGATATGAAACAGAATGATCCAACAATTTTTGTCTTGTTTCTTTATACTGACACAGATTTTCGTATCAATGGAACTGAGCTGTAGCAGTTTCGATACCTCAGGATTCACCGTGACAATACAGAATTGTTACTGTTAGAAGTTAAAAAAAATAGCTGAAAATCTACGAAACTAAAAAATACTGAAAGTAGGCCGCTTGTGTCTATAAAAAATAATTTTTTGCAGACTATTTAAATGCACTTACCAAAATATTTTAACTTTATTTCAAGTTCATACTTTAAGACATAATGAGTTCAATACATTGATAATAAAACCAATGGTAAAACAAATCTCTTTATTTCTCTCTTCACCTTTTTTTTATCATCACTTTTTATCTTTACAGGTAGTCTTCGCAGATCCGCAGCAGTTTCTGGACACTCTACATAAAAAATATGTGGGTAAAACATCTGAAACCATGGATTCATTACTGTCAACGGTTGTGGTCAGTTGAAAAAAATAATTCTACCCTTAAAGAAATTGAACGATTCCTATACTCGTTTTTTTCTCTTCTTTCTCACTAGGATGAAATTAACGATGCAAAGAAGAAGCAATTAAATCCTACTAGTTGTCAGGATGATTTTGCAGATTCTATGAGAGCAGTTGTTGATCCTAGACTGTCCAAGATGACTGGTTGTTATACTAAAAATACGAATTCTGAGGTACATGAAAAATTATAATTTACTTAATACGTGCTTTTCAATTACAAAAATAAGCTTCACATTAAATTTCAATACATGCATTTTATTGGTCTTTGCAAAAACCTTGGGAGAATATTGCAATCTCAAAAGGATTTAAATGAGAATCGCTAAATATTAGTTGGCTTGCTTTAACTTTGTGTTTATAAAAATCCATCTGATATATGTTTATATTTTTTCAAATTTATTCAATTTTCGACAATGACGAGCATACACTATGCAATCAACATTTCAGATATCAGTAATATATAATAAAAGGAGGTCTTCCGAGTTTCAATCGTGTGCAAGACTAAGAATATTGCCCAAGTTTCGTGAACATTGCAGTTAACTTCTTCAGGGCTAGCTTTGGAACTGACGTTATAGGTTATGTTGTTCTTATATATACTCTCTACGATGCCTGTGATGGGCCAGAGCGCCCCACCGTGAAGACTAGTAGAACAAGAAAGAACAGCAACAAAAGAACGCAATCAGAATAAAGACATCATAATATTACCCGCAGACAGAGGCGACACAATAGTAATAATGAATGAAGAAGATCATCACAACGAAATCATCAACCTTCTAACTGACGATATATATAGAAAACTTGAAAAAAAACTTTACAGACTCCCAAAAATCCACAAAAAGAACATTCCACTCACGCCGATCGTCAGCGCACTAAACTCACCGTCTTACAACCTAGCAGGCTTCCTCACCTAAGAACTGAATTCTTTTATAGGAAACTATATCACACACGTCTGAAACTCTTTTGATTTTATCAAAAAGATACAACGGATTCACATTCAACTGCAAGACATCCTAGTAAGTTTCGACGTAGTATCTCTCTTTACGAGAGAACCAATCTCGGATACAATCACTATTATTAACTCCTCTGCAAACTTCCCCTCCGACAGCAATGGAATCTCCAATCTCACCTGTAATAGCCAACATCTTTATGGAACATCCAGGAACTAAAATCTTCAAACAATCCTAGCTCGAACCGGAATTTTGGTGCTGTTACGTTGACGACACTTTTATCAACTGGAGACATGGACTAGATGAACCACACAAGTTTTCCGATTTCACTAATCGATTACACTCTGACATCTAGTTCACCATGGACATTGAACAACACGGAAAATTGTCTTTCTTGGACGTACTAGTTCACAAAAGATCTGATGACACATTAGAACACAAAGTTTGAAAGAAAACCCACCCATACAAACGGATAACCACATGTCTCCTCCCACCACCACTACCACCACCATAAAGATAACTAACAAAAGAAATTACGAAACGTCAAACAAGTCCTAATCCAGAACGATTACATAAACAATTTGATGAAGTCATGAGAAAATACTTTCAAAACAACAAGTCAAGACAACCTACTTAAGAAAGAGAATAGAAAAACGACCACCATCCTACCCTACATTCAAGGCATCACAGAACAAATAGAAAGAATTCTCAACAAACACAACATCCAAACCATATTTAAACCACCTGCGAAAATAGGACAACTATAAAAAACTATAAAGATCAGTGATCTGGGAGTATATAAAATCACTCGCTTTTGTGGGAAAGTCTGTATTGGAGAAACTGGGAGTACGGTGAGCCAACGTGTAAAGGACCATGAGAGTAAAGTCAGGCTAAAACATTGCATGCATTCAGCACTAGCTGAGCATCATATCGAAACAGGAAATAGTATTTTATCTGACAGAACAACCGTCATCGCAAAAACATACAATATTTTTCCAAGAAAACATAGAGAAGCAATCGAAATCTCAAAATACCCCAATAACCTCAACAGGGACAATAGATATAATACCAATCCTATTCGGCTCTCCGTGCTCCCGGGTTAGAAAATAGAATATTTGATTGGTCAATTAAATTCGATCAGTCTCCACGGTGGGGCGCTCTGGTCAATCACAGGCATCGCAGAGAGTATATATGAGAGCAACATCACCTGAAACTTCACTTCAGAAAAAGTGAACTGCAATGTTCACGAAACGTTACCAGGATTCGCACACGATTAAAACCCAAAACACCTCCTTTTATTATAATGACTCATTGTGAAAGCATTTAATATATTTTTCATAAAATAGTTATGTATACCTGAAATATAAATCTAAAAATATTTTGTTGTATTTTAACAGTCAGCAGAAACCTGTTATAAACACAACCTGACTGAATTGAAAAAAGAAGCACACAAACTTCACGTTGCTGTTACGTCTTGTATTAACGTCAAGTGCGCTGCTAAGTATTACCCCTATAAATGCGAGTGAAGAATACAATTCTACAAAATACAACTAGAATCATTTTAGCATCAATAAATGATTAAAAAAAAATTGTTTTGATAATTAAATTAACCTTCCGTTAAAAAAATTTGCCCTTAAGTGTGGTTCTGAAGCTAAAAAGTCTTTTGCTTACTTTGTCGACCAGGCTCATCAATTAATTAATCTCTGATGTTAAAATTTGCTGATTATTCGTGAAATCATTTTCGGACAAACGAGAAAAAAATCCGCCCAGGCCCGGAGTTGAACCGGGACCGCCACTATTCATGAGTAGAGCATTAGGCAATTATGCCACCTGTTACTTGTGAAATTTCAGTGATTAATTCCAATCTGAATAAAGTCATAGAATCGGAATATAATCTAGCGCTCCCGCCTCAAATCCGGGCCCAGGCAGATGTTTTCTTGTCTCCCTAAAAAAAGATATATAATAAGAAGGAATTAAGTAAATACTGGTGGAAACACTTGAATCGGTCTTGATTTTAAAATAATTTATTAATGTTTATTGCAATTTTATCTTCGAATGAAGTTAGAAAGTCGCTTTTCTTCTGAAATTTTTCACTTGCTTTAAGTTTTTTAATTAGAGCGAGGCAATAATCAATTAAATTTAATGAAAATAGTTGTTTCAACAATTCATCGTTATTCATAACAATATTTCCTCAGAATAATGCTAGAAAGTTGCAGTTTTTCTGAAATTTTCCACTTTGTACTTTCCATTTAGAGTGAGGTAATAATTAATAAATTGTTTGTGGCTTTTTGCGATCCTCAGTAATAACACTAAATTTTTGGTTTTGTAGCTTTGGGGTCTGTCAATGATAAAGGAGATTCAGATTTCCATTATCTAAATCTTTTTCATCATTTACAAATCCGAAAGCCGCGAAACCAAGAAAATTGTAATATTTGAATAGAAAGAATATTATTGAAGATAATAATAAATAGAGTATTCAATTTTTTTTGTTCACCTGAATTAATTATTACGTTACACTAACTGAAAAATGGACAAAAAGTGGAAAATTTCAGAAAAAAAACTTTCATGCGTCATTCTGAGAGAATATTATTATGAATAATGATACCTTGTTCAAAAAATTAATTAAGTTAACTTGAATTTATTATTCCCGCTACCTCATTTTATGAGATAAACTATCAACAATAATACATCGTTCAAAAAATTAATTTACACTCTAAGAAAAGTCTATTAACAGTAAAATTACGTTCCTTTCAGAATGCATCCTTTGAAATTAAGCAGTTTTATTTTCGCCATCAATAGAATCGTTTCACTGTTCAAAGACCCATCCGTTAAATGCAAAACGAAAGTAGTTTTACTACTGAACGATTTCTTTTGAATTTGAAAAGAATTCCTTTAACTATTAAAGGATCTCATTTGTTGGCTAGTGGAGAAACTGCGCCTGCGCATAAGCGAATTTTTTCACTGCACGATTTATTTATTAATTGATAAAATAAGTAAAAAAACGTTCGAAAGGATGTAGAAAATGTATTTCTTCAAAAAATTAGGAATCCCAGATTGTGACGCGAAAACTTTGGAAAGTACGTGTATTGAAAGAACAATTTTTTATCCGCATAACCTCACTTTTCATTGATTTTTACGCTTTTGACAATCGAAGTATAAATTTTCTTCAATGCTTTTGACAATCGAAAGTTCGTAAGACGTTCTTTGTGTGAAATTATTTTTTAAAGCGTCGATTTTATATGTACATTCACCAAAGTCCGGCTTTTGTACATTTCTGGCACGTGATATCATGCAATAAGTTTTCTTTTGACGTTCAAATTATTCTTTCTTCTGTCCGACAATAGATTTCACTTCCAGATCAAAGGAAATCCTTTCACAGTTAAAGGATAGCATTTGAAACGAAAATCCTTTAACTGTGGAAGGATTTCCTCTCGTGCCAATTTTGAATGGAAAATCCTTCAATAGTGAAAGCAATCGTTTGACAGTCAATAATCTGTTTTTAGAATGTAAGCATCTCATTATCAGTATAAAACAAGATTTTTTTGACTGGAAACCGTTTGTACTAAAAAAACCCAAACAATCATAATTGGCACCAAAAACTCGAAAAGTCCAACTTATCACTTATGGGGATTTTTAGGGACCCTATAAAACCGACTTAAGGTGGTGGGATTCAAGAAGTAATTTCTTATCTGTGTGGCACGTATTCCCCGGGGAATACGTGTTAAACTTCAAGGGGCTTGTGGACCTCTGAATATTTAAAGAAAACCTACAATACCTTCACGTGTGACTGTGAGTGCTTTATTTAGTCAGATTAGTTAGTTTTAATATTTTCGGGAGGAGAGGGGGGAAGGGGGGCTGAGGTCCTTCCTGGCGCTCAAGCTATAAAGCTGTACCAACATCGCACATTTGATATTTTGCATTCGAAAAATTACATTTTAAAGGAGATTCATAAATTTGTACAATTTTAGGTTATGATGGCATTCAACATCGGATACCAGTATTTATAACCATGAGATTTCAAAGAAGATACAATTTTTTTACAATTGTATGTTATGCCTGTACTTTCACTCTCCTCGCTTCCCCAGCTAAAACTTTCCTCCCCTACTTCCTTTTTCCAGCCATCACTTTTTCTCCCCTACCATCTCTCCCTTCACTTCTCTCACTACCCTATGCCACTTTCAATAATTCTCCGTACTTCCCCTACTTCCTCTCAGTTCCTCGACTTACCCTACCCTAATTCCTACTCAATTTCTATACTCTCGTTCCCCTCGCTTCCCCTTTCTGTTTACCCCTCTCTTTCCTCACTTCGCATACTTCTCCTACCATCATTTTCCCTCGCTTTCCCTACTACCCCTCTCATTATTTCTCCTCCTGGGAACAAAATACGACAGAAGTACGGACGGACACCCGATCGGAACAATTTCAGGTGATACTCGCAAAAAAGAGTGTTTCATCACGCATGTACGGAATATGCCATATTTCACATCTGTTTTCCATGCGCATTGTGGCATATTGCGCATTCCGTGCGAATACCGTACGTTCTACAATGATCGCACGCTGCTCCGTGTTTTAGAAGAAAAATCGCACGCTCCACCGTGTTTTAGTAAGAAAAACCACAGGCTTCGCCATGTTTTCACGAAACAAACGCAACTAACCTTCTACTAGCTTCAACGTTATCATCTTCAAAATGTCAACAACCGTTTGTTTTGTGTCGTGGATGCAAGAAGTAAATATGAAAAAGTTACAAATAATATTAATATGATTAATATGAATATTCATATTGATAATATGTAATCATAATCAAATAAAAACGTATTAGATCAAAATATCATACTTAAATATGCCCACAGCAAGTTTCAGGTTAGGTGCGTTTGTTTCGTGAAAACACGGCCAATTCTCCATCGGCACCTGAAATTATCTTTTTGATTGGGGTGTTTTCTTCTCGGGGGGCTCCGCCCCCCGAACCCCCCACCTACATCCCCTCCCCTACCAACGATATTCCGCACTCGCTTCGCTCGTACGGATAAAATACAAAGAATGCATATTCCTCACATTCGTGATGAAAAATAGTATGCGCAACTCGTGTGCTATAGTAGCCTATTGAGACGTTAATCAAGTCGTTAAAGCTTCCCGCTCCAATACTTTTCCTCTCCTCATTCCTTACTTTCCCCTCTTCACGCCTAATTCCCCTCCCCACAATTCACTTTTTGCTACTCCTCCCTTCCCCAACTTCTTCCTC
Source organism: Andricus quercusramuli (assembly GCA_932178445.1). NCBI lineage: Eukaryota > Metazoa > Arthropoda > Insecta > Hymenoptera > Cynipidae > Andricus > Andricus quercusramuli. The sequence continues at coordinate 17,095 of CAKNXH010060566.1, read as the reverse complement.
CTCAATACTTTCCCCTCTCCTAAGTTCCTCAGCGTACACTCCCCTTCCCCTACTTCCCTTCTTCAGTGATCACTTTTCCTCCCCTACGAGCCCTCTCATCACTTCCCTCACTACTCTCTGTCACTTCTAATATTTGTGTGTACTTCCCCTACTTCCTTTCACTTCTTCTGCTATCCATCCCCTAATTTCCTCTTAATTTCTCGACCTTTTCACTCCCCTTCTTTCCTCTACCTTCCCATCCCTCATTTACCCTAATTTCCCCTAATTACCCATACCTCATTATTCATCACTTCCCTTAATTCCGCTCACATCCATTCCCCTGAATCTTTTCCCCTCTTTTTCCCTGACCTCACCTACTTCCCCTCCCCTCATTTCTCTTCACTTTTCCCACTTCCCCTCCCACAATTTTCTCTCCAGGGGGAAAATTACGACGGACGGACGGATGGACACCCATTCGCAACAATTTTAGGTTATACTCGCGTCTTAGGTTATGTTGACATTTCACACCCAATTTCGGTGATTTTCAACATTAAAAAATTCGGTTTAAAGGAAGATTTACAATCTTAAACAATTTTTTCTTATGTCATGTTAGTGCTTTTTATCTAAAGCTGATTTTGTTAATAAAAAATAATTAGATGACAAAGAATATAAAGAAGATTTGACGAATAATAGGACATGGTATGCAGCTTGTTTCAATGCATGTCGGTTCTATCATACAAAAAAAATTTTACATGAAAAATTAAACTCACAATTAAAACAACGTTAGATTATGTTAGCGTTTTTCTTCGGAAATTGGTATTTCGAAACAAAAATGCAACGTTTTGATTGTTACTTTTGCTGTTGTTGTTACTGTTATTATTGTCCTGTCATTTTAGTCCCGTAGGACTTCGGTGAAACCTATTGTACTATGCCTATATTTAGAAACTCGGTGAAACAAAGGCCTTTACACAGGTCACGCTAGCCGCTGAAGCATCATTTATGTCCTTTAGCTGCATTCGACTTTATTAGAAGTACTCGAATGTGCCTGGACGTTTGGCCAGGGGAAATGAAAACTGCTGAAAACCTTCTCCCGAGTTCAGCTGGTTTTTCGACAGTCAAGTTTGAAGGCAGACTTTCGAACAAGGCCGTCGAATGCACAAAATCATCCTCGCCATCAAATCTCCCGCTCGATGATAGTTAAAATACAGCGAACATACACCCCCAGTTGAAAAAACCTGTACAGGAACCTCGAAGGATCCTGCACATTTTCCTGAACATGAACCTGTGTAGGTTATCTTGCCAGTTCCTGTGCAGTAATTTGACGATCAAACTGTGCATGATCCTTCCAAGAAACCTGCACCTGCAACGGAACCTTTGAATGATCCGGTAAGGGTTCCTTTGCGAAAAAAATCGAGGCACAGAATCCTGTACAGCAACCTTTATAGGAGCCCTTACAAGAAGCCATGAAAGGAACCTTTGGAAGGATCTTGTACAGGAAGACGTATAGGGTCCTTTACACAAAGTCATCACAAAAACTCATGTCACTTAGAGCTATAAAGTTGCCTTCCTTTTATTCCTTTGAAGATCTAACTCACAATCGAGAGAGCTAAGCCACCAGTGAACCATGTGGATTAGTTTCCACGCAGGTTCATGTATAGGGTCCTGAACATGTTCTTGTACATGAACCCACACCTCAATTGACTCTGTGAAGGAACCTGTACAGGATCATTCAAAGGTTAGCTTGGATACAGGTTCTTTTGCAGGATCATCTACAGTTTCCACCGCCAAATTTCTGTACAGGTACCGTTAAGATTACATGTATAGACTCTCGTCCAGGAACATGTCCAGGATCCTCGGAGGTTCCTTTATAGGAATTTTCAGCTGGACCGGGTCGTACCTCACAATGGTAATTTGATGATATGTTTTTAATTGAATTTATTCAGAAAAAAGATCTTCTTTCGCTCCACTGGGATTTGAACGCCAGGTCAACTGATTGCTGGTCAGGTGATCCAACCACTAAGCTACTAGAGAGATCGGAAGAAGAATCAATTATCACAATGTGTGAAAAGATTTCTCTTCTAATTGATCGTTACCATCTCCGATGATAATGCCAATTCTTGGTAAAAAATGACTTGTATTAAAACATAACACCTTGCACAATACAGCGTGTTTCAGAAAAACGATTCTTCTTCCGATATCTCTAGTAGCTTAGTGGTTAGAGCACCTGACCAGCAATCAGTTGACTTTGCGTTCGAATCCCAGCGAAGCGAAATGAGAAGATCTTTCTTCTGAATAAATCCAACTTAAAAATTTTCAAATTTACAGCTCCATCTTGTCTGAGAAGACGTTACAGATTTTCTGTATTAGAGCAGATAACTTTGGTCGATATTGTAGATTTCCATTTTCACAGTGTGTGAAAAGATTTCTCTTCTAATTGATCGTCACCATCTCCGATGATAACACAGATTTCTTGTAAAAATTTGAGGATAAAAATAAAGTGATATGATGAAAAATTGGTGTTTAATTATTTTTTTTTACAATATTGACTCCTGAAAGCTACATTGTACTTGAACTCTCGACACATCCTTATTTAAGTTCATAGATTTTCCGCGTTCTAAGGTTCTGGATAAATTGATTAATCTCCTTCTTCCATGCCGTGAACGAATTCTTCTTGATAACATACTTTTCCAGATCCCCACCACTCTGTAAATGTGAATATATATGTTTCGTTATTTAATAAAAATATTTTAAACTATTTTTTCAAACTATCCTCTGAAGAAAAAGTTCTACCGTAATTCAAATACATAATAATATGTAACAGAACTATTATTATTTTGTATTTTGTAGAACAATTTGTTTGGAGCTCTTAAAAAAATACGCAACGCTTTTCTTCCCCCTCCTTTTAGGGGTTTAGGGGCTTCAGCATAAAGTCTATAGTGGTGGCACTCCCATGTATTATTTTGAAGACTTATGTTTTTAATTCCGAGAGCAACGATAAATGGCGCTGAAAGTGCAACAAAATGCGTATGTGCACCTTTTGTGAAGGAAGCAGAGCTTGGAAATAATCTCTGCCAAGGATTTGTAGGGCTACTCATTTTCCTACAATTTTCGTGTCCGGGGTCCCTCAACCGAAGGCGCTTCAAACGAGTCGATTTCGCTTGATCCGCTATACGTTTAAAAGGATGAATTGTTGAACTTAATATTGTTACCACATAATCTAAGGGCAATTATACCGTATTGAACAGAGAGCTTTTTCCGGAAAATGTTCTTGTCTTTTTTTTCGTAATTGAACATGTTTTTTTCTGCGACTAAAACCAGCAACACTCACGCTATTGTGTACGCTGGGCTGCCGGTTTCAGTCGCGGAAAAAAACATTTTCAATTACGAAAAAAAAGACAAGAACATTTTCCGGAAAAAAACTCTGTCCAATACGGTATAATTGCCCTTATATTATGTGGAAACAATATTACGTTCAACAATTCATCCTTTTAAACGTATAGTGGATCAAGCGAAACCGACTCATTTGAAGCGCCTTGAGGGTGTTGGTTATATCCGACTTTGATTTTTTTTCTTGATAGGTACGGCACTGACTCAATATATATTTTTCCCCCAAGTATTTGAGAATGAAAGAAAGAAAACTTGTGAACTATCCGTGATTTTGCGAGATCCTGGAATCAATAAAACTTTAAAAAGTGAAGCCTTTCACTGAGAAAATCATTATTTTCGCGGAAAATAATAATTTTTGGAAAAGGAGACATCTGCGGAGAGCAGAAAACAGCATTTGAACGGCGAGAAACGTTCAAAAATTTATTTTTTTACTCACAATTCTGACATCTTAGAAGCATTCTCAGAGGTCATCACATATTCGAAGACCCACAACTTGATGATGGTGAACTTAAAGATTACGAAATTTCGGGACGTATTTCGCAAACTTTTGGTTCACCATCATTAAGTCGTGGGTCTTTGAATACGTGATGACTTCTGAGAATGCTTCTATGATGTCAGAATTGTAAGTCAAAAAATAAATTTGCGAACGATTCTCGCCGTTCAAATGCTGTCGTCTGCTCTCCGCAGATTTCTCCCTTTCCGAAAATTATTATTTTCCGCAAAAAGAATGATTTCTGCAGTAAAAGGCTTCTTTCTCTAAATTTTGTTTATACATTGTTGTTTGTTATACATTGAGTCAGTGCCATACCTATCGGAAAAAATTCAAAGTCGGGTTTAAAACGATACATGGAAATGCCACCACTATGGTAGAAAACTACTACTAATTACTAGTTTTCTACTAATTCAGATTTAGAGAGTACAAATTGATAAATAAAAAACTTCTTAGTAGGAAGATTTCTTCTAAACGAGATGTTTCTTTCATAATAGACTAAAATATTTGAATGACTCTTCGCATTTCAATAAAATAACTGTTTTAAAAGCAAAAAAAATAGCTCAAATTGAAGGTTCTCGTAAAAAATGCAAGGATATATTCAGGTTTTCAAGGTTTTCAAGGTCACTGAACACCCTGTCATAAAGTATCTACTTACTGAGATGACGACAGTCTCCGGAAGAACAGTCTGTAGGGCTTTTACAGTCATCGCCATATGCTCCCTTGTTTGTAATTTTGGCGGCAACAGTTCCACTTAGAAGTGCTACGCACAAAAGTGCAAGCAAGGCCATTTTTGCAAAATTCATTTCAAATTATAATAATTAAACTACTTTTCTGCTTTCGTCGTGGTTTATATTAAGACTCGCTTTCGTATGATTATAAGCAAAGCCGAACATATAACCCAGCGAGGACAAAGTTTATCATAGAAAAACAAATTTAAGTAACCCAATCTCTCTGAAACACGTCATTCAAATTACCTCATATTTGCATTATGGACGGGTGCTATAGTCAATAAACCGGGTAATCTTATACGCATTACACAACAAGACATTAAGAAATAAGAAGAAAAAGCAGACGAGATGTTCAATTCACTTTTTCAACAAAATAATTAAATTCTTAACAAACTAATTGAATTTTAAACCAAGTTTGTTTCAGTTATAAAAAAAAGATACATTCTCAACCGAAGATTCAACTTCAAGATTCAATATGGGAAATCTGTATCATCATCGGGGATGGTAAATGACCGATCGGATGAGACACTTATCACATTACGTGAAATAGATATCTACAATATCAATCTACTACCCCTGAAATTCAGGATTTTGTTTTTCTAAACTTTTAATTGAATTTATCTTTGAAAAAAGGTCTTCCCCTTCGCTACGCTAGGAATCGAACCCAGGTCTTCCGATTGCCGGTCGGATGCTTTACGCACTAAGCTAATGGAGAGATCGGAAGAAAATTTCTTTCCTCAGATATGCCATACGGCAAGGTTTTCTCTGAAGAGTCATAAATATAAGATATAGATATCTCTCTGTAGTAGCTTAGTGGCTAGAGCACCCGACCGGCAATCGGAAGACCTGGGTTCGATTCCCAGCGAAATTCCCATTAAGATTTTCAAAGTTTTCATGGCTCAAATCAAAGATAAGATTTCAGGCTGGATGTCATATGATTTTTAGGTTTTTGAAAAAATTTCCCTGGGTCGTGTTAAAAGTTGAAGTTGAGGTAGAAAATTTGAGAAAATTTTGAATTTTGTTTTTAAACTTCTCACATGCTGTATAATTTTCAGGAGGTCAAAAAAATATTGTTTGGGTACTACTAGACGTGGAATTTCATAAGCTTCCCAACTATTTAAAAAAAAGACCCTATCTCTTTTTTTCACTGAAATATCGTGGTTAGAAGTCAGCAGTGATTTTTAATAGCGCTCACAAGAGCCGTGCACACAATTTCCGACGGTAGTGTACCTATTTCAAGTAATGTGATGAGCGTCTCATCTGATCGGTCATTTATCATCCCCGATAATAATACAGGTTTCCTATATCTTGTATCGATTATTCTTCAGAGAAAAACTTGCTTAATGGCATATCTGTGGAAGAACATTTTCTTTCGATTTCTCCAGTAGCTTAGTGTGTAGAGCACCCGACCGGTAATCGGAAGACCCGGGTTCGAGTCTCAGCGGAGCGTAGGGAAAGATCTTTTTTCACAGATAAATTCAACTGAAATCAAAGATTTAATTTGAAGATTTAGAGATTTAAGATTTCAACGAAACAAGATTTAAATTTCAAATCCAAAATAAAAAGAGATGAGCTTTCAAACAGAAAGGATGATTTTTCTGTTATAAAGGGTGAATTTTGAATCCAAAAGAAAGAATTTTCAGCAAAACAGTTAAATTTTCGACCGGAAAAGAAGAATCAACGAAATGGTTGAATTTTATACCTGTGAAGATCAATTTTCTATAAGAATATAATTTTAGATCAAAAGACATAGATTTTCAACCAAATAGTTGAATTTTCAACTAAAAAATATAAGTTTTCATCCAGAAATTAAGAGAAAATAAAAATAAAAAAATTAATTTTCGGAATACAAAAACGAATCTTCAACCTCTTGAATTTAACTGAAAAACACAAATTTATAATAAAATAGTTGACTCCTAAACCTAAATGATAACTAAGAAAAAAAGATTCATTTTTTACTCAAAAATACAACGAAACAAAAGTAATAGAATTTTCCACCAATTAAATTTTGTTTTAATTTCACAATTTTTTTCTAAAATTAACACAAAACAGTTGAATATTTAACACGACGCCAAAAAGGATGAATTTTCCACTAACAAAAATTTTTCAAGCAAAAATATAATAGTTAAATTTTTAGTTCGAAAACTTAATTTTCAAAAAAAAGCGATTTTTCTACCAGTTAAAATGACCCAAAAAGACTAATCTTTAACAAAATAGTTGAATATACAGCCAAAAAGATCAATTTTTGGAGGAGAAGATTAGTTTTCTATCCAGAGAGACGACTTTTCAAAATAAAAAAAATATTTCAATTTTTATGGAAATAGTTGAATTTACTACCAAAATAGTTGCAATTTCAACTTGAAAGAAAAAGTTTTCAACCAAAAATGAAATAGTTACAATTTCAGTTCAAAAAATTAATTTTTAATGGAAAAGTTGATTTTCTACCTGTTAAATTCAACCAAAAAAGACGAATTTTGTACAAAAATAGTGAAATCTTCAACCAAATATATAAACTCACAAAAAAGAAGATTGAGACTTCCGTTTCCCGCGTGAAAGTGTGTGGCAGCGGTGAAATTTGGTGCTGAGTTTTTCTGATAATTGTGTTTAAATTTGAGGTGAGTGGATTGTTGATGTGTATAGAAGGGTTCGTTTGTGAGGGATTGATTGAAAGATTGACAAAGGGGTGAGTATATTTTTTGTGATCAAGACAGATTTGGGTGGAATTTGAGGTTAAGTGGGTTTCAGGTTTGTGACTGGGTGGGAGGACCAGGTGACAGAGACAGAGAACGATAGAAGGCGGGATCGTTTGAATTGGATTTATCGCTAGCGGAGCGAATACTAGCAAGGAAAGCAGGGATTCAGATCAGGAAGTTTTCAGTACACCGAAAGTGAAGCACAAAGAAAGGAGGGCAAGGGGAAAGTATACTAAAACAATAGAAAAGGATAGATTGAGAGCAAAGAGTGTGGGATCAATTGAGGCATTCATTGAAAGGAAGAGAGGGGAGAGGGGAAGCAGTGAGGACAAGGAAGATATAGGGGCAAGCTTGAAAAATCCGAAAATGGATGAGAAAATTAAGGGGACAGAAAGAGACAGAGCTGAGGATAAAGATCCAATGGAAAAGGAAAGATTGGGAGAAACGCGCGAAATGATGATAGAAGTAATAGGGATGTATGGAGAAAAGGGTGGAGGAAATAAGGAAAGAAAGTGGACAGGAAATGGCCGAACTTATGAAAGAAATGAGGAAATGGGAAGAAGTCGGTGAAAACCTAGAGAAAAGGATGCAGATTTTGGAACAAAGACTAGAAAAAAAGGAAGTGATAAAGGGTCTAATATTAGAAGGGAAGGAGCTGCTGGAAGGAGCGGAAGAAGTACTTAAAAGGATTGATGCTAAGGTAGAGATAGAGGGAGTGTGGAGTGTAGGAAGGAAGGGAAGTGATGACAAAGAAGAGGGTGTTATGTGGAAGTTCAGAGAGAATAGAGGATGATTTGACATGGGTAGAAAGGAACATGCAGTATAAGTTAAGGAAAATAGCGGAAGAGGGAAGAAAAAAGGGAAGAAGAACATGGGTTAAGTATGGGAGAATACAGATAGAAGGTGTATGGTGGAATTGGGATGAGGACAGGGAAGAGTTAGTAAAAAATGAAATATCGGGAAACTAGGAGATGTAAAAAACGGGAGGTAGAACGGGAGGTAAAGAAATAAGAATTAGTGAGGAACAAAAAGAGATGACAAACGAAAATAGGGAAGATTGGAGGATATGCTACTGAAATATAGCAGGCTTAGCAAGAAAGGGTAGGGAGCTTATAAGGAATTTGACACAATGGGCTGTAGTAGTAATGATGGGGGCGTGGCTAGACGAAAAGAGTTGGGTAAGAGTAAGAAGAAGATTACGAAGAGGTTACAAATGGCAGGTTCAAAATGAAAAGAGGAAGGATAAAAAGGGCAGAGCAATGTGAAGAATGGTTATGGGCTTAAGGAACGAATGTACAACAGAGAATTATAAAAAAGAGTTGATAGAACATAAAGAAGGATCAATAGTAGAAGAGATAAATATGGGAGGAGAGAGGTGGAAGATAGTGGTGGTTTATGTGAACGGTGATATTCAGGAGAAATCAGAGGAGATGAGAGAACGGATGGAAGAAAATGAGCAAGAGATTAGGCTAATAATAGGAGGTGATTTTAATGCAAGAACAGGAGATAGAGGAGGAAGGGAATGGGATGGAGTGCGAGGATGAAAATCCAAAGACAAGATACTGAATGGGGAGGGAAAGAAGTTGTTGAAGAGGCTAGGGGAGATGGGATGGTTTATCCTAAACGGAAGTATGGAGGGGGATGACGAAGGGGAATATACACGTCCAAAAGGAAAGAGGGGAACGGTAATTGATTATGTGGTAGTGTAGGACGAAGTATGAGAGAAGGTTAAGAAACTAGAGGTGGGGAACTATATAGATTCCAATCACTTTCCCATAATAGTGACGGTAGAGGGGGGAATGAATAAGAACAAAAAGGCTTAAAAGGAAGCAAAAGTAAAAAGAGCAGAAAGAGAGGATTGTTCAATGGAAGGTAAAGAACAGTTTGAAGAAAAAGTCAGGAATATCAAAATAAGGGAAGGAAATGTACACGAGGAAATGGAAATAATGGTAGGAGAAATAAAAGGAGTATTAGAGTGCACAAGGAAAAAAGAAGTTAGTGAAGGAGGGGGTAGAAGTAGATGGGATGAGGATTGTAAACCGAAGAAGAAGAAAGTGAGAAGGGTATTGAGAAAATGGAGAAAAGGGACAAGTGGTGGAGAAGAATATAGAAGAAAGAAGGAGTATACTGAGTTGTGTGATCAAAATAAATAGGAGGAAAATAAAAGGTTTGAAAAAGAACCGGAGAAGACTAGGACAGAAGAAGAGTTTTGTACGGTGGCAAATAAAGAGAGAAAAAGAAGGAAAAGAGTAAACCAGGATATTGAGATGATAGAATGGAAAAAATATTTTATGGAATTACTAGGAGGAGTAGAGAGGAAAGTTAGGAAAGGAGGGAAAGATGGTAGGGAAACAGATGAGGAGGAGGACATTACAAGGGAGGAAATAGTCAAGGTATTATGGATGATGAAAGATGGAAAGGCACCTGGTATAGATGAGATTCCAAATGAAGTATGGAAATATGGGGGGGGGGGGGCAGAATTAAGGGGATGGGCATGGATAATGTGAAATAGGGTATGAGAAGCGAGGGGTGGCCAGACTTATGGAAAGAAGGAGTAGTGATACCAATAGTGAAGAAAGGCAAAGGGGAGGAGATAAAAGATTATAGAGGAGTGATCGATCAATTTTCAACAAACAAGATTGATTGTCTGCCCAAAAAGACACAGTTTCAAAAAAATTCAAAAATTTCTACAAAAAGTTGAATTTGCAACCAAATAGTTAAATTTTAAACCAAGAAAATGAATTCCTCACCAAGAAAAATTATGTTTTCTACCAAAAGATGTTTTTTTAACCTAATTTTTGAATGCGAAAGCCAAACACGAATCATCCACAAAATCTTGAATTTTTAACCCAAAAATATGATTTTCAACAAAAAGTTAATTTTCCACCAAACGGTTGAATTTTCTACCAAAATAGTTAGATCTTTAACAGAAAAATTAAATTTTCAATGCTGTTTTTTTACGAATGAAACAAAAACTACGCGTCATATCAAAAAGTGAATAATAAAAAATTTGTAGATAATTTGTAGATGCATAATTTTGGTCGAATCATCTTTTGTCGTATCTTGCATATCCAATCACCTACACTATTTTTTTCAACGCCCGTCCGAAAAAGTTGCTAGGAGGAGGTAACGAAAAATAGCAATTTTATATTGCGTAGCGTGGAGTGAAGAAATTTTTTTAAAAAGAGAAATGAAAAAAAAAAGGTTAAAAAAAACGTTTTTTTAAATGTTTGAAACAAAAATTTTGTGAAACAAATTGTTGAAAAAAAAGTTTTGTGAAAAAAAATGGTTGAAAAATAAATTTTGTGAAAAAAAATGTATGAACCAAAAAAATTTGTTGAAAGAAATTTGTTGGAAAATTTTTTTTTTAAATGTTAACGTTTATGCTCTATTGTCCCGGGGGTTGGGGCGGGGGCGGGCTACGAAACCCTGAAAACAAAATTTTATTTTTTTAAGTTAAATCTAAATTTATTTCAAGAAGATACCAATACCAGTGTTTAATATAACCTATGCCAGTGTCCAAAGTACCCCATCTCGAAAGTGCGCATGCGCTGCTTTTTCACCAGTGCCTTAAGTAAGCCATCTGCAAACTGCGCATGCGCGAAAATTATTTCGCACACAGTCTGCTCAATAAGGGCCTTTAGGCACCATTTAGAAGGCTGAAAACTTCAAATTTTGAGGTGGGTGTTGCAAAAATGGAATTTTTGATATCTCGTTATTTTTTTGTGCGATCAAAATTAGAACTTTTGATTTTTTCAAAAATTTGAAAAGCTGTTACGAAAATATTATAAGGTGTTCAAAAAGCAACGTTTTTCCCCTCTTGACTTTTTTCATATCGTGCGTTTTTCGGCTTGAAATGTTAATTTTCGTTTGTTTTTTGGAATTTTGAAAATGCTATAAGTCCGGTAATTTTTTTTTATCAGAAAAGGTCATTAGGACATTTTGTTCTTTTTGTTGCATACTACTAATAACCGTACATAGGATTTTCAAATATTCAGAAAACGTGGTCTCAAAAATTTTCGAAATGTGCTCACTTTTTGAATTTTCATCCTAAAACGCGAACTCGTTCTTTCTTTTCAAGCCATAAAAAAGTGTGCCAAAGCACAATCCAATCTTATCAATCTTTCGAAAGTTATCGTGCCTACACGATACTACAGACAGACAGATAGACAGACATACGGGCAGACAGACAGACAGACGGACAGATACCTTCGTAAAAATCGTTTTTTCTGACTCAGGAGGTCTCAAAACGTGGAGATTTAATGAAAACCGGCAATGACAAATTTTACATAAAACTAATACCTTCTCATCAGAATGAGAAGGTAAAAAAGAAAAATTTGAGAGAAAAAGTTTGAGAATTAAAAAACTCATTCAATTTTACATAGATTCTTAAAAAGCATATTGAAGTGTTTGTAGCTACAGTTTCGAGTATTGAACAACGGTAACAATTTCAACAAATTTTTTTGCAAGAAAATTTTTTTTAAAACCTGAAGAACCACTTGTTTTTTTATGTAGCCGCATTTTAAATTTCTTCAGTTTGAGTCGAAGAAGTATCTAAGCATTTTGTTAGTATAACAAAAATTCTCGTACCAAACAACTTAATTGTTAACAAAGTAGCTCAACTTTCAATCAAATAGTTAAATTTTCAACCAAAAAAGGCGAATTTTCGACAAATGAGTTGAATTACCAACAAAAATGTTAATTTTCAACCAAATAGTATAACTTTCTACCAAAATATTCGAATTTTCTAAAAAAAAAATGGAATTGAAACAAAATAGTTAAATTTTCAACTACAATCATAAATCTTTAATTAAACAATTCAATTTTCAAAAAACTTGTTAAACTTTCTACCAAGAAGTTTAATTTTCTACAAAAATATTATAATTTTCCACCGGAAAAGAAAGTAAATTGAACAAAATAGGTATATTTTCAACTGGAACTATAAATCTGTTACTAAACAAGTGAATTTTCAAGAAACAATTTCAACTTTCAACCAAGAACTTTAATTTTCTACTAACATATTTGAATTTTCCACACAAAAAAACGCAAATAAAACAAAATATTCAAATTTTTGACCATAATTATAAATCATCAATTAGACAACTGAATTTAAAAAAAAAAACTAGTTCAGCTTCCAACCAAGAAGTTTAATATTTTACCAAAAATATTTGAATTTTCCCCCCCAAAAAAAACGAAATTGAAACAGAATAGTTCAATTTTCATCTAGAATTATAAATCTTCAATTAAACAACTGAATTTTCAAAAAACTAGTGCAGCTTCCAACCAAGAAGTTCAATTTCTTACCAAAATATTTGAAATTTCTACAACAACAAAAAAAACGAAATTGAAACTAAAAAGTTGAATTTCCAAATAAGATTATTATTATTATCATTATTATTATTATACCATTAAGCCATTTCCCTTTCGGGGTAGGCGTGACTTGCTCGGTTGGAACGTAGTGGGATAGGTATATAGGTGTGAGGTAGGTCGTTATATGGTATAGGGTAGATAGGTATATAGGTATATGTGTTATGGTATAGATATTTTAGATTGATCTGGAGTTTTCGTGTTATTTATTCAAATAACACGTTCACTCCGCAACACTGCTCCGACCCAGGTTGTTGATCAATCTCTCTAGCGATCACCCCAAGTGAGGAGCCTCACAGAATTGTTATGTATGGTTCCCCACTTGGGCCCATTAGTACCCAAGGTCTTTGTTTCCGCCATCATTCACTCTATTGTCACTCTGCTTATAAACTATTTGTCGCCACATATTTCTGTCCTGGCATACTACTCTAGCTTCATTTACGTCCATGCATTTCTTCATGCAAGCTCTTCTGTTCCTATGACTTCTTATGTCTCTTCGGATCAATGTCTCATTTACAGATTCTAACCATTCTTTCGGCGGTCTACCTCTGGGCATTCTGCCATTTACTTTACCTTTATATACTTGCTTCGTCAGTCGTTCATTTTTCATTCTTTAAAGATATCCGAACCATCTTAACTGATTTCTTTCCCATATGTCAACTAGCGTGTCTCCTGTACCACATTCTTTGAGGATTATCTCGTTTCGGACTTTGTCCATCAGTGTTTTTCCGCATATTATGCGCAGAGGTTTCATGCCGATCGCGTTGATTTTACTCCTGTCCTTTTCTTGACAGGTCCATGCCTCGCTACCGTATAGTACAGTTGGTACGAATATGGAATTATGTATGGCCATTTTAGCTTTTTTTGATATGTTTTTATTCGTGAGGATGGATCCTGCTCTACCGATAACCTGCTTACCCTTATTTATGCGCCTATCTAATTCCCCATCTATTTTTCCGTCGCTAGTGAATAGACTACCTAGATATACGTACTTGTCAACTTGTTCTAATCTCACATCATTTAGGACAATGTTGCATATTGTTTTCTCACTTTTTCCCTCAAAAACCATGACTTTCGTTTTATTCACGTTAATTTTGAGGTCCATGTTCTTCATGCTTGTATTAAGTTTATTCAACATTCTTTGCAAGTCTTCCACTGATTCTGCCATAACAATCTTGTCATCCGCGAAAGCCAACCCACGTACCTTGACGGTTTCGAGATCTACACCTTTTTCGTCGAAGAGGGCAGTTCTAAGACACTTATCCATGAATATGATAAATAGCCACGAGGACATAACGCATCCTTGTTTCACGCCTTGCATAATATCGAACCAGTCACTCAGTTTCCCATTTACCCTTACACTTGCTTTACTACCCGTATATATTGTTTTTATTGCTTGTAGGAGCCCTCCATTCACTCCATACTCTTTGAGGACTTGCCAAAGTTTACTTCTATTTACCGTGTCGAAAGCTTTTTCTAGGTCAATAAATGCACAGAAAACTTTCTTTCCTACTCTCAAGATTTTTTCTGTGATCTGTCTTAGGCTAAATATCTGATCTGTACATGATCTTCCTGGCATAAATCCACTTTGGACTTCCCATATCTTCTCTTCTGTAATTTCCATTACCCTACGAATAAGTATTTTTGAGTATATTTTACTTACGGTACTTAGTAGGCTGATACCTCTGTAATTACTGCAGTTGCTTTTATCTCCCTTTTTATATATTGGTACAATAATCGCCTTTCTCCAATCGTCTGGGACTTCTCCTGTCTCGAAACATAGATTTATCAATTCGCACAACCTGTGAGGTATATACTCGCCACCGTATTTAAGCATTTCAGCGCTAATACTGTCTAAACCAGCAGCCTTACCGTTTTTCAAGTTCTTAATTATATCTCTGACCTCAGTGACACTGACTTTTTCAATTGGGTTTTCTAATGCATTATGTTCAATGTCGTAGTTTTGTTGCCCTATATCTTCACCTCCTAATAGTTCTTTAAAAGAATCTTTTAAAGCGTCTACTATCCCGTCTATATCATATATCATTTCACCTTTGCTGTTTCTCATGCTAAAAAACTCTGTACTTTTACTTCCCTTCATCTCTTTAAATAATAGTTTCATAGTACTACAATTAAACAATTGAATTTTAAAAAAACTCGTACAACTTTCAAACAAGATGTTTAATTTTCTACCAAAATATTTTAATTTTTTAACCCCCTGTCCCCTATCCCAAAGAAGGATTTAAAACAAAGTAGTTAAATTTTCAAATATAGAGATTAATTTTCAACGGAAAATATCAATCTTCAACCAAAGAACTGAATTTTAAAGAAAGTTGTTCATTTTTCAACCAGGAGGTTCAATTTTTAACGAAAGAAAACAGCGAATTTCTAGCAAAATAGTTACATTTTTGACTCAAATTATACATCTTCAATTGAATAACTGAATTCTCAAAAAACTAGTTCAACTTTCAATCAAGAAAAGGAAACTTAACAACCTTTTAAAAAAAAAAAAAAAATTAAATCAAGAAGTTTAATTTTATACCAAAATATTTTAATGTTTCCCCCCCCCCCTCCCCAAAAACGCAATTAAGACAAAATAATTAAAATTTCCAACTAAAAATATGAATCTTCAACCAAACAACTGAATTTTTTAAGAGAGTTGTTCATTTTTGAACCAACAAGTTCAATTGTTTCATAAAAGAAAACAACCAATTTCAAACAAAATAGTTCAATTTTTAACTAAAATTATACATCTCCAATTAAATAACTGAATTCTCAAAAAACTAGTTCAACTTTCAATCGAGAAGATTAATTTTCGACAGAATTATTTGAATGCTTACCCCCCCCCCTCCCCCTACCCAACAAAAAAACGAAATTAAGACAAAATAATTAAAATTTTCAACTAAATACATTACTTTTCAACTAAAAATATGAATCTTCAACCAAATAACTGAATTTTCAAAAAACTAATTAATTTTAATAATTTAATAATTTTAGGGAAAAAAGAGAATATAGTGGTGAAATGCTTTCTCTGTTGACTGAAAAGTATTTTTTAAATGAAAACTGAACTATTCTCGTAAAATTATACTTTTTGGTTGAATTAAACTATTTTTCATTTAAAATTGAAATCTTCTTTGGTTTCAATTTCAAATATATTACATTGTTCGTTAAAAATCCATCTTTTTTAGTTGAAAATTCAACTCCTTGGTTAAAAGTATAACTCTTTTGTGCAAAATTAATTTTTTTCGCTAAGGATTCTTCATTTTAATTGAAAATTCATCTCTGATCGAAAATTTAACAACTTTGTTGAAAATCAATTTTTATAACTGAAAATTTCACTTTTCCCGTTAAAAATTCAACTATTTTATTGAAAATTCTTTTTTTTTTTTGTTAGAAATTAGTTTTTTAAAACAGTAAATTCAACTATTCTATTTTAGCTTAAAAATGTATCTTTTTGGATGAAAACTCAACTATTTGGTTGATAATTTATTTTTTTTATTAAAAATTGAAATATTCGGTGAAATTTTTGTGTACTTTTTTGGTATAAAATTCAACTATTCCACTTGAAGATTCATCATTTTTGTTGAAAATTCATCTCTTTTTTTGTAAAATTTAACTATTGTTTGAAAATTTAGCATTTTTAGTTGCAAATTCAGCAAACTCATTGCAAATTCATACATTGTGTTAAAAATTCGTGTTTTCTTTCGTAGAAAATTAATCTGCATTATTGAATATTCATCTTTTTGGTTAAAAATTCAACCAGTCCAATTGAAGATTCATCATTTTAGTTGAGAATTCATCTGTTTAGTCTCAAATTCAATTATTCTAGTTGAAGATTCATGATTTCATTTGAAAATTTATCACTTTCGTTGAAAATTTAACTATTTTGTTGAAAATAAGTTTTTTTGTTGTTGAAAATTAATTTTTTTCACTTCAAGTTGAACTATTATATAATATTAACATATCATAAAGTATATCGATGTAATAAAAACACATTTTATTGCAAGTGTGCCTCTGTTTCATAAATGGGAGCAAGCGTTGAAAACGTGTCCTTTAATATCAAACACCGAGGTTTCTCCGATTCACAAATAAGGACCATGTTAAAAAACGTGTTCGTATTATGAAACAACTAATTAATAAATAAAGTTGTATACAAATAAAGAAAAAGAGCAGTCATCTCAAATCTATCCACCTTATGCTGTCATTTAATCTATTACACATGTGAAATAATTGAGATTTGTAAATGCAAGAGATAAAACAAAGAACCATACTTGCTTTTTATATACATGAAAAGCCTAACTTTCATACTTATTATTATAATAATTTGTACTCAAAAATATACTTTTAAATTATTTACAACTCGAATTATTCATCAACTGTTCCATACATGCTTCTCGATAGGGGGCATTATTTCTCAACTGCCCCAACTTTAAAAGTCATGTTCTTTG